>JAOPHQ010006257.1:0-512500 GCA_030340625.1 Merluccius polli
TTTCTCAGGGGTCGGCCTTTGGACCAATCTACTTCTCATTGTACATGCTTTCTCTGGGTCATTTGTTCAGTCATTTCCAAGCTGTGTCATATCACTGCTTTGCCGATGATACAATAACCTGAATCAACTGTCCTCCCTCCATGATTGCTTAGCCGCCATCAAAGATTAGATGTCTCTCAATTTCCTCCACCTAAACCCTGACAAAACAGAAATTATTTTCATTGGACGTGATAGCTTTGCCAGTTTATATGTTAATTTCACCCATATATCAATCCTACCACTAAGAATCTTGGTATCATCTTTGATCAGTATATGACTTTTGACCATCATGTTACTAAGCTCATCCAGTCCTGTTTTCTTCAAGACAAGACATATCGCAAAAATCAGACGTCTTCTACAGATCATATTATTCCACACTTTCATTTTCTCCTGTCTAGATTATTGTAATTCCCTCTACACGTGTCAAGCTGCTCTAAATCGCTTAAAGTTGGTTCAAAATGCAGCCACCAGGTTTGTTTTTGTTTGGTCTGTCTCTCTTTGTACTGTGTTTTGTATTGTAATATTTTGTAGTGTATTATATTGTTTATATAGTAATAGTTTATAATTCATTTTTTATATTCTAACATTGTTTTTATCTCATTTACTTGTTCATTTATATATTGTGTGTATGCGAGTGTGTGTGTGTGTGTGTGTGTGTGTGTGTGTGAAGCACTTTGGAACTGTGTTTTTTAAAGTGCTATATAAATAAAGCTTTACTTACTTCTGATAGACAATTGCATTATACGCCAAGAGACTATTGAATCAACTTCCTTTTCTTTTTCGAAACATGAGAAAGAGGAGATGAAAGCTGGGATAAACTTTTCAAAGTAAGAGCAAAACAATTGCACAGTAGAAGAGCCTCTCAATTCTGAGTCAATAAACTAACTGGACAAAATGTATTAATATTTTACAGAAAAAGATGTAAAAAAAGAAATTAAAAAAATGTATTTGCTCTTGTACATTGATTTTGACAATATAGATATAAGATATGATAATCAATACACAAGCAAGTCATTCTTTTTTCTTGACATCAATAAATCATGAGTGGTTTTTTTTCAATGTAATCGTGAGTTTGTGTCATTCGCCTCATAGTTTCTCCTCTCTCTCTCTTGCTCTCTCTACCTATTTTAATCTATTAAACCACACACAGCTACAAACCAAAGTAAAAGAAACGTAGCCGCGTGTGGGTTCAATGGCGCATTAGTGCCGATGTAATGACACACTATCCGCGCAGAGGATGTGTGCGTTAATGTCACATGAGTGCACTTCATGTGTGCGCCGGCAGTGACATTAATACGCATGTCTGCTTAAAACCACTCTGGACGCCATCAGCCAAGACAAAGTATTTAAGAAGAGCTAATTACGCCGTATTGTGTGTAGGAGGGGGGAATATTGAGGTGGTGGTGGTGGAAATGCATGTCCCCTACTCTAATAGAGTACGAAATATACAGTATATATAGTACAGACAGAGAGGGTTCTGGGTAGCCAGTTTTGTGCTACCTCGGTGCAGATGTTGTTCATGAGATGTCCATTAAATGCTATGTCTTTTATGGCTATCCTTTTTTGTCCAGCATACGCTAGCTGTGCAATTTGGCACTGTTATGTTACCGTTTGTCTATTCTGTGTACTTAGGAAGGAATTGATCAATTCATCGAAATTAAGAAAATGAATGGACTATATTTTCGATCATTGATTAATTGTTATAGTCATTTATCAAGTCAAATTACCTTATTTGCTGCTTATTGCTTCAGAAATTAAACGACTTGTTTGTAATTAATGAAAAATAACAAATATATACATAATAATTGTTAGTTGCTACCCTAGATACAAACATTTTGTCAAACAAAAACTTACACGAATGTACATTTTGCCACTTACAGTGAATAGTAGACACATGACATTCATGAACAGACCTGTAGGGTTTAGGCTTCTTGCTTAAAAACATACAGTTAGAACATCCTGCCCCCTTCTACTACAACTGAATTGCTCACTGTGCATTATATGAATGCATTTCGGATAACGAGAGAAGAGTGACGAGGGAATCACTCATGTAGGAGAAATAACAAGCGTCCTTAACCTTAAAATCGTCCCCTCAGCATTTCGAAAAAAGGACAGATATATCAAGCTATGAATATGATTATGACCTTCAACTGAGGAGAGCGAGCACGCCTGTGTGAATGTTGTTGGTGTGAGGTTATTTTTGAGCATCAGTTATATGCCTACTGATGAATGTCGAGAACATGAGACAGTGAGAAGAGAAGTGGTCGGAATGGCATGTCACGGCCAAAACGCTGGATAATTATCACAGACACTGGCTGTCAAATTTCACACATTTCTCCGGATGAAAGTTCTTGGTGGAATGATGTACTAGTCATGGCAGTGGGACACCAAACACAGCCAGCTATTTTTCCTCAGACGGAAAAATATAAGGTAACACAAATGGATACAGAAGCCTGTTTCCCGAGAAGACCTGAAGATTTGAAATTCGGATGTATTGTTGAAAAATCGGAAGTTATAATTGTTTCACTAGAGGGTTTCTTTTGTAATAACGATTGTAAAATACTGAAAGGAGCGAAATGAAAATGAAGCCCTTAATGAATCCCATTCATATTTCAAGCAAATAGTGCCTTGAAAAATCGGAAATAAGTTTCTTGTTTTACGACCGATGTGAAAATGAATACGAGTGAAATAACAATCCAGCCATCGAATAAACCCCCCCCCCCCCCCCCCATTGTCATATACCCTTACATTGATATCTAACTTGACATTACAGACATGATGCAACAAAAGTCAAGATGTTTTGCTGGTTGAACTGAAGACCAAAGAAATGCCGTTTTTTATGCCATTTTTGTTGGTACCCAGATAAAGCATACATCTTTCTGCATTTATGGTTTTCATTAATGAAACACCTCTACATACCATGCCCTTTATAAACCATATGGAACCATCCATTGAGACACCATGGACAGGTAACAGTTTGGACTTTTTTCTAGTCTGAGTCCATGTCATGAGCAGGTAGCTACTTGCTCATGACTCAGACAGAAAAAAGTCCCTATTGTTGTGATGTTCTTTGAGGAAGAAGGCCGCCGACACAGGATCGCTTTTAACTCACTTTATTTGTTTAGGTTTTGGTCTATTATCTATGAAGCAAATGGAGAGGAATTGTATCATTCACGCATGGAGCGACTCTTAGCTGAATATCTAATCGATACGCTGCCTATAGAGTTTCTGCCCTCCCCTGCTTGTGTGCGCTTGATAGTACCTGGGCAGGCGTGGCCTCTATGACATGTAATATGCTCTGATTGGCTATGGTTGAGCGCCCGCCTCCAGGTATATTATGTATGCTGCCATCTGGTGGCCAGGTACGGTTAATACAGCTTATATATTTGTTTCTGTTCCCTAGTGGCTATGTGAGGATATTACAGCCTGTTGATACATGTGCTATTATTTATTCGTAACACTATAGGGATTAGGTTTCTTGCTCAGGGGAGGCCTACAGGCTACAGGGGTGACCAGACGTCCCTGTTTTCCGGAGACAGTTTCCAATTTTCCAGGGACAGTCCCAGTTTTTGGTGGCCTGTCCCCGGAAATGTCCCTGTGTTAAAAAAAAAAAAGAAGGATTTTAAATATATGAATAGATTTTGAAAGGACAAAGGTTCTAGCTTGCTCATGAATATTTGTTTTGAGACAGTTGGTAATTAGTCTTGTATCTATCTGATAGGCTGTGACACAGCTGTATCATAAAGAATAGGCTATCAATACACTATAGAATGATTCTCTATACAAAAGCTTAAAATACATCATAGTAAATCATTGTGCCCAATGTTTTACTAGAATACATTTACCATGGCAAAACTATTTGAATTTCAAAAAATAACGGATATTTTGTTGATAAATGGACCGCCAAACTACAAATGTCCCTTTTTTTCATTTCAGAAATCTGGTCATCTTACTATAGGTACACTGTGGACATTGATGTTTAAACCCAGAACTTTTTGGCTGGCAGTAGAAGTCAGTGGCTATTTCTCAAGCCACAGCTAATCCCTCAACAAAAAAAACCTACCACAACCATGCCCATAATAGATAAACCTCCACTACACACACCCTGAGCTTTCAAGGAGAACAGGGATTAAACCTGCTGTCTTTTCCTTTAGTGTTGCACACACACACACACACACACACACACACACACACACACACACACACACACACACGTGCCCGCACACACATTGACACACTGACATTACATTACGAATGCTTCACTATCTTCCCCCCAGTGTGTAGTTGTTTCCGAGTCCATCTTTCTACACTGCTAATGTTGCTGTGGTTCTAATGTTGTTGTTGTGCCATGGGCATGCGTGACTCACCCATGGTCGATCTAAGACTGGTCTGACTGACTAGTGAAATCTCAGGAAGGATCCTAAAAACAGAAATACATACATATTCTCGCTCAACCCTGCTAAAGCAATGCTTAACGTCACTTATTTGTAGTCCAACAGTCTAATGGTTGAGGTCCCGACTCATTTAACTGGTACAGCATGGCATTAACACCATCAGGGTTTGGGGTTCAATTCCCATTCCCACTTCACCCATGCTAAGAGTGTATGCAAGGCCAATCGCCGTATAGTGAGTCGCAGTAGGGGCATGATCATTTGGTGGTTATAGGGTGACTAACAGCCGAAAGGTTCTGGATTTAAATCCCAATGGCGGTAGCATCCTTGAGCAAGGTGCCTAACCTTGACCTGTGCCCTAATATCATGCATCTGAAAATAACTACAATGTTTTGGGTGAAGGCGTCGGCTAAATGACTAAACAGCCAATAGTAGACTAAGTAGCATTAGGTAAAATAGCCCTCCAAATGAAATGCATTATTATTTTCCATTCAAAGGCTAGCCAACCCTGTGTGGCTGTGTGGCAGTGGACTTATGTACCTGGCCTGCTGCCAGGGAGTGTGGTTAGGATTAAGGACCCCTCAAGTTGCCTTTCACCTTTCCTACTTTGTAGTCTAAGCCTTTTCTCTCTCAATAAACAACTGATAACAACACGCAGTGTCTGTCTGTTTCGCTGCTCATATTTGCAATGACTATTTCAACATAAAGATCTCCCGAATCTGCCTCACAATCAACTCATGTAAGCCTATCCATCAATAATACATATCAGACACTTTGCGATGCTGTCCCACATACTACAGGTAGTGAAGTCATTCATTTAATTCTATTTTCAAACAGTTTTTCGGTGTCCAATTATTAGGCCATCCTACAAATCTACACACTCTAAGATGAGATGATGTCGGTTGTTCAACAGTTTAACAGGAGCCCACTTGAACTTGGATGATGATTCTTCAAAATAAATTGACATTTGGAGGACGTGAGTTTTTCCTCGGCCTTAAAATGTAACTTCAATTTGGAAAACTGAGTGTGTGTGAGTGACTGAGTGTGTGATAGAGAATGAGTCTGGGAATGTGTGTGAGTGTCTTGTCTGACGTTTACCAAGCATTTCAACATAATGGACGGAGGTTTAAGACCGGAGAAGGCACAATCAAGTGATTTGTTATCACAACCAGGTGCTCAAGTCGGCACAAATTGACACAGTGGGGGAAAAGGATACCAAAGTCAGCAAAAAAAAATGGGTATGAATCTTAACAGCAAAATTGGTCACTTTTCCGTATAAATTTACAGTATATCTCAGCACACTTTGTTCAGTGGACAGACAAACCACTCTAAATGGGATGCCCTTGCATTGCATGGTCACTCACACACACAGACATCTCTAGGGCACTGGGAGGCAACAGCGCCAGGCACCAGGCACCCCCATCCGACCCCACCCCACCCAGTTCAGAACGACCCAAACAATCCATTGGGAACAGTTGACAGCAAAACAATGTTTCCACCACAGCAGTGTTTGTTTTAATCACTGGAATCTGGAGACTTTTTGACTGTGGTGTGGATGACACCCTGGTCTGTCAACGGTCTGTCACCAAGGTCAAAGGTTGTATAGTTGTCGGACATTGAATATATATGGTTTGTATAGCATTGCAATTCATCTATCTATTATTTATCGGATTTTAACTATGCTTGCAATTCCAAAATATTCCAAAATGATATTGGGATATATTATGCAGCACTTGAGATGAAACAGTAGAAGTTAGTCTGTTTTGGGGTTTTTTTTCAAAGTGCAAGGAAATTCCTACATGGACTTTACCGTATCTGGAATTGGTACACACTTTTCATGAAAGCCACAAGACACCTCTTAGAAAACTGAAGCTGATCTGAATGAGCCGCACGTGGCTTTCTATCTCTGTCTCGCTTTCTCTCAAGGGAGGAAGGAAAACAGGGTCAGTCTTTTGTACTCGTCATAACCCTCCCACCCCCCACCATCCCCCTGGCCCACAGTGACCGCAATGTGTCTCAGGGACTTTAGCTCCACAAAAGGGACAGGGCGATCGACACCGCGGTGTCACAAGAACAGAGAGAGGGAGAGAGAGCCTAACCCTGGGGGAGGAATGGCTTCCTTGTGGCCATTTTGAAAAACACCATCTTCCAGGGCCATCTTCCCTGATGTGTTGTCCCCTCTCTTCTCTCTTCCTCTTCTAAGCTTGTCCTGAGGGGCAGATTTTTCCTCTCTGTCGGGGGATCATAGTGCGGTGGTGACAGAAACATGCCTCCCAGACCGATGGCTGCTTCTAAACACACAGAGTAGGAAGCCCAAAGCGTTGGGTCACGAGACCATAGAGTAGAAAACACAAACACTTTGTCCTGTTATAACTGAAAAAGAAAACTAAAACAAACCACTGAAAAAATAAATGTCATTTTTTTTACGTGCCCACACTTATTTCCATATTTTTGTCTGTTTATATTATGTTTAACAGATGCTGTTTAACTATATTTAAATAAAAATGTAAATTGATATGTGAATTGTATTAACCTAAACTTGAAAGATGTTTGGTTGGTATTCACATCCATTTTACCGCATTTACAGTATTTTAGTACAGTAATTTTAATTCATGCTAATCTCTGCCACCTATAAAACCAGGTAAATACTGTCGCCTGAGCCACCCACTCCTGTAGTAAAGAGTTTTTACTGTGTCACTAAAACTTTATATTCATAAAACACAGAATTTAATGAATTGTTTTGAATTCTTTATTTGTAAACATGTCCTATTTTGAGCTAAAGTAAATATGATACATGGTCATATGAGCCAAGCCAGTTTGAGTGACAGTTGGCCTCTCCGTCACTCTCTGGTGTTTGCAAATCCAATGGTTTTCACATTCTCATGAGTGACATGTACAATTCCTCGCGACAGGCAGACATTTTCATCTACCTGCCCGCACCGCTGCTGAGGAAACCAGTTCATTTTAGACTCTCCACCCATCACCAACTGTCTTTCCGATGTCTCTCATAACATTTTTTTTTTTACACAATTTAATTTCCAAGAACTCGTCGCTTGAGTTTTGATGAGCATTAGCATGTAACTTTGATTCCCTTTTAGTTTTCACAATGAATGCTGTTGGGCACAAATAAAACAAAAAGCATTCACACAGACACCCACACACAAACACAAATGAAAACCGTTGATTGCTTTTAGTTTGTCATTGTGGCTAATATCAATGACAGGCTCTTCAACAAACTCACGCTGGGATATTACCGTGAGTACATTTCTGCCTAATTGGTCTGTCTTTCAAGATGAATCTTTTTGTTATTAATTTGTAGCCCCTAACTCTGTGTGTCCAGAGAGAGCTACATTAGCGAAAGCTACGACAGAGCGCATTTGTTTAGGAGCTCAAATTTGGTGGTGGTGGTGGCGGGGACGCATTCAATTGCGTCTCACTGGTGTCATCCCGGAGTTATCCAAAGAGCCTGCTTGAATTGATTAAATGAATTACGCAGGAAATGAAAAAAGGCATTGCGGAGAGAGATTAAATGAGGGCCGTGGAGCCTGGCGCATTCTCGTTCTGGCGGGAAAATGCGCCCGTGTATGCTAACCTTGAGTGTGGCGGAGCGAGAGGTACATTTTGGCAATACTGAATCAAGAGACAAGGTCAGAGAAAGGACATTTTCAGGGGGCTAGGTTAGCCTAGTGGTTAGGGTGTTTGACACCGAGATGAAAGGTTCTGGGTTTGATCGCCAGTCTACCGATTTAATCCCCAGTCTACAGGTAAACATTTTTTTAGCAAAGATGCGGTGGTAAGGTGGCCATTGTTCTAACTCATGAACCACAAACCGTGAGCTGTCAAATGTGTACAGATTTGTCCAAGTTTCAGTGGATAGGGAAAAAAATCGCCATATTAAGTGAAATGGTGGCAGAACAGTCTCCTAGCTCCCCGAAAATCCCTCACTAATGCATAGACATGACATGTGATAATCTGGATCGGTGTTTATCAAGCACAGCCACCTGGGGGGAAGTTGGACAGCAAGCAGGGCTTTAAGTCATAGATTAAAGTTAAATCTCTTGTCACATATCGTGTGGGAAGCTGACAGAATACTCTTATCAAATATTATAGCACATTAAAATACAAATCTTACCTACCAATGTTTAAAAACCAAAAGATAGAGCCAAGGTGTTTTTTTTCAGAATCACAGCAATTCATCAGATATTTAGTGTGGTATAGTATAGTGTAGTATATAATATAGCATAGTATAGTGTACAGTACAGTAGAGTATAGTACAGCCCTGGCAAGATATGATTGGAGCAAACGATGGGACCTAATCACATGACATGAAGCACAACAGACACACAAGCATCTTCACCATCACCGACCACCCCCCACCCCCCCACAACCACCATCCCTGTCATCCTCCTCATCCCCCAACCACAGAGCGATCATGGCGGATAAACAAACTGCAATGTGGGCCAGGGATGTTCACAGTGCATCAATCACGGCTGACAGTTAGGACGGACGCGAGGAGCTCCATTCATCACCAGAGGACAGGGTTCTCTCCTCCGTGGCCTCAGAGCTAATGAGCGGTCTCTAAAGAACGGTTAAGGGCACAAGTACCGCCCCGGCCGCGAAACCTCAGAAATGACCGCATTGTAAACGCAAGGGCGCGAAGAGGGCGTCGGTGTCGCCACCAGGATATTTATCTGTGAAAAAGTGAGGTGGCGTGTCCCCATTTGGGGTGCGCTTTGCAGTGGATGGTATTTCAAGATAAAAGCTGAGAAACACAAATGGAAACCACCTCTGTGTGGCCTCTGTGAATGTTGACGATTACAAAGCAAACTGTAACCCTATGAACTTTCTCAACTAGTCCCTCCCACCCCGTTATTTCACGATACTTCAAAATGAAAGCAGACAAATAGGCCTACCAACAGAAACAACATTAAGATTGATGACTAAAAACTAAACCCTATAAACTGTCCTCCATGAAATGATAATCATTTCACAATACTTCAAAATAAATAGAGGAGAATATAGGAGAAATACAAACAAAAACAATCTCAATATCAACAATCAAAACGTCACTGTCCTCTTCGTGGGTAAATGTGGAAAAGAACTGAACTAGCCCCTTCTCTTACTCGATGGCCTCGCCAGTCGCTGTGATCACAGCCGACTCCACTCTCATCGAATTAGCACGCGGCCCCCGGGGGCCCCAGGCTCAGGGGCCCGACCGGGGCCTCTGTGGTGAATATTAGATTGCACGCCTCCAGATCTCGTTAAAGGAAGCAACAGGACAATGTCTGCATCTGCAATGAGGCCTAGAGGCCATTGAGGCAATCCTGACTCCCGGTTGACTTCTCTGATTTGATTGATACTGTGCTGTACATGCGTCAACTGTCCCAAAAAACAAACAAGGGGACAAGAGGACTCCCTCTGCGTTCAGAGTAAATTAATTTACTGCCAGGAAGCGTTTTTGGAGAGAAAAGTGGGAATTTAAGAAGCAGGCGTGACACAGAAGTGGAGTGTATTACACTGCTGGTTTGATCCATTACACACATTAGATACACAGTGGATCATGAAGAGATTAATTAGAGAGACTGTTGTCCCGAATACTTACAAGCTCTTGGAAGAGGATTCGTCTCGTCTTTTCTTGTGCCTTTGTTTGCTGTGAAACAAAACAGATAACATGGAATTAGATTTGTCCATGGCTGGAATTAATGTTGTAAATAACATGATGGGTCTTTAATGATGTAAAATACAACTCCATGACAGAGACAAATACCCTTATGACCTGAGGGCAGTAGTGGCCTGTGTAGAATTGTGGGAAATTGCACTTGCAAGCTACATATATGCAGTTGGCAACTGTGACCTGAGGGATCACCAAGTATTATAGGTAATCCAGTTTAGTTTAAAAATGTTAAATCACAACATGTCCAAATTGGGCATATTTTTACCCATCTTACACCCATCTTACCCTGAAGGCTTAACTTGTTTTAATTTTTCCAATAAACTATTTGGCTAACTTCCAAGTTGATAAGGCTACAAGACGCCGTGGGCTTGTTCTGACGGACTTGAAATATTGGTTAAATGCCATGTTAGTGTGCACGTTAGTATTCGAACATTCAAGCGTCACTCACACCAAAACCAACACTTGCTCACGCAGCTGTGAAATTAAGCTATCAGCATTATGACGTGTCTTTTGTTTACGACCAAGTCATTCCATAAATAAATTAGCTTTATAAATACAAGCTATATCTGTGAACTCAGCCATGCTTCAAAGATTGGCAGCTTACCGAAGCTTCTTCCCCGGCAGCTAGACAATATATTCAAAATCCATTAAATCACTACCCACTGAATCAACTATTTAGAAATAGTACAATAACTGGCAAATTGACACAATTTTATCCGATAATTATTGAGAACGCAGTTAAACACAGCTCTGAGCGTGTATCATAGCACTATAGTCACATGTTTAGCAATCCGACAATAATGTGTTCAATTTCTTAGTTCTTTGGGCAGCATTCTTCAGAGAATGTCATTAGTCTTCTTGACAGTCAATGAATGGCTTTGCATTAGTATGACTTTGCATAAGTAGGATAAGATAATATATTTTGCCACGTACATATTTCATGTACCTACATTTGCTTTATCTTAGATAAAGTCACTGAATTTGTCAGTAGCTAAACTATTTCCGCACGCTGATAACTAAATCACTGCACTGTAACTGTTTCACTGCAGTCATCATTTTCCTCATCATGTTAAAAATCTGATTTTCATGGACCAAAATTATTGAGAGAGGGGGGAAGAAATCCCTGGGCTGATTGAGCCACAGGTGGCTTGGATTTTTATTCTTTAGATACTTGAAGCTTTCAACAATTTCAAACGGGGTCCGCCCTTTATTACGACAGCCCGTTATTACGACAACCCTCCATTACGACATCCCGTCATTACGACATGCCTCTATTTAGACATGCCCCTAATCCGATCTTTTTTGGTGCCGCTATTACGACAATTTGGTACCGCTATTACGACAATTAGGCCTACTACAATTTGGTACCGCTATTACGACAATTAGGCCTACTTTTCATAGAAAGTGCAATAGAATAATAATAATAGTTATTAATATGACAGTTAGGCCTACTTTTCATAGAAAGTGCAATAGAATAATATTAATAGTTATTAATATAGAATAAATGTAGGCCTACCTCTATCATCCCGCCCGCATCCGATCTTTTTTGGTACCGCTATTACGACAATTAGGCCTACTTTTCATAGAAAGTGCAATAGAATAATAATAATAGTTATTAATATAGAATAAATGTAGGCCTACCTCTATCATCCCACCCGCACCCGCAATGAGCTTCCATTTGCATCGCGAGTGCAGACCTCTACTCAATGTTTTTCACAATAATTGATATCGGCACACATTTCAGTCAAAAAATAGGTGATTTTGAACCGGCCATGTGAATAAATGTTAGGCCTACACATTATGTAAAAGACAGGGAGCTCTCCTCATTTTTATTCAGCTCTCAGGGGGAAAAGGTTGAAACTCCATGCATCAAACAAACTCTGTGCGTGCAGGCCAGCAGTCTACTTAAAAATATATAAGAATAAGCACGAATAAAGCTCTAGGACCTGAAATTTGGACTTGTTCGTTAGAAATCAATTTAATTAGAATTATGGACTGCCTTTGAATGAAGTTTAATCGGACTTTAAGTTGATTGAACAAAGTTTCAAGGTGTAGGCCTACCTTTTTTGCGCTGTGGAAGCCTAATTTAAGAACGGCGAAATAATATTTTTTGAAAAGGATACTCTGATTTTGTTATGAAGATTGTTGCTTTTGGATTTGATATGGATAGGCTAGTCCTATATATTACCAACTAGGGGCAGCCTCGAAGTTGGATGATTGGCTCTTTTTAGAAATTGTTTTCCCATGTATTTGTCACACCCATGCATAAGCTGCGTGTATGCTAAGTCCAGAACATATGGGTATAATCACATTAATTAATTAATTTAAAGTACAATGATAATGACAAATATTAATGGCCTCATGTCGGAATGGCAGGACGTTTGAAAAAAAGTAAAGTGCCGCTACTCAGACAATGGGGAACAAAAATTGTCGCAGTAGTGGGACGCTTGGAAAATAATATTAATGCCGCCACTCCGACCACTAGACGTCAATGTCTAAGTAGCGGCATGTCGGAATAGCGGCATGTAACCATTTCAAACAAAAGTGAAAGCTTCAGGGGAACATTTTGAGACAAAGGTGTTGGCTGCGGCATGAACAGTACAAAGTGCAAGCTGAAGCTGCCAACTGCCAACTTGCCGAGCAGGGGTGACCTCATCCATCAAGGACATGAGCAAAACCTCCACTACAGTTTGACGGATGGGACAGCTTTTTTCAAATGGTAATTACCCTTGTCTACATATCACATAATACTAGAACTCACACAAATTGGGAGCCTTTTAAGTGACACAGTTGGAATAATCAGAAACATTTTCTCACATTGTTTTGATATTCAACCTGTGGTGGCCATCACAAATCTCCACTTTGCTTTTGCTCATAATGATGTAAATCACACAATTATAAGGTTAAATTAATAGTGACTCAATTTGGTGGTGTTATACAACTTTTTTTCTTTACAGGACATGGTCAAATTAAATGATTATTTTTTTTTAATGCATAGACCTCTGAATATTTGCGAGACCAAAGGCTTTAGTCAATAACTAAAAACTAGATTTCCAACATGTAAATATTGATTGTTTGGTACTCTTTATACATTATTTATTTCCATATTATCCAATCTCAGTAAATCTTATTCTGATTTCAAGAAACCACGATCACCCTATACCCGATAGAATTTTTAAAACATTTCAAACATATATAATAAATAATATGTGTTCACACACACACGGTGTAAACATAATTATTTCCAATCTTGTTCAAGAGGAGGAAAAGAAAATGAAAAACAGAATGAAAGATAGAAAGGAAGGAATAAGGAGAAACAAAAGAGAGCTTTGACTACTGATGACAGCGTAATCTCAGTGGCAGAAGGGTCTGAAAATGGCAAACTCCTTTCCAGGGGCCCCGATGCCATTCACCTTAGCTGGTAAACAGTCAATAATTGCTGGTTGATATTTGGAAGTGACAGCAGGTGAGATTTCATACCTAGTGCTGTATTTTTACTAAAAGGTTTTTCTTGTATGTGTGTGTGTGTGTGTGTGTGTGTGTGTGTGTGTGTGTGTGTGTGTGTTGGAGTAACAAGAGGTTGAGAATAAACATCGAGGGGACTGGCTGTTGTGGTAGACCATTTTTAGAATGGACGTGTAAATGGCCACGATCATAAACCAAGCCTCAATGATTGGCATGGTTGATTTGATTTGATTTTTTAAAATAAAATGGAAATAAACTGGCCTTACTTAACATTAATGTTGTCCAGGATATTCCTAGGATGTGTATTACTTAATGCGAACTCAGTTCTAAGGCTAAAAATTCAACTCTTATACCTGGCTGAACTCTTAGATATTACTCACTATTTAGCCATTTAGCAGATGCCTATCCAAAGTGACTTACAGTGAATACAGATACAGGTAAGTGTGGCCATCAGTGGTCGAACTAATGGCTTTGGCTGGTCGTCAATACACTATCCACCCGTTAGATGTTAACATGTAAAAACAAAAGTAACAATAATTAGATCGTGAGAGATAGAAAGAAATGAATTCTGAAATAAGAATCAGTGACTGAGAAAACCAAGGTCAAGGTCATTGACGTATTTCTTTCTAAGTTATTTTAATTGGATTTTACAAGTAATCTTACAATACAGTTGCGTGTTACAGTTGAGGTATTTATTGTGTAGCATTATTATTATTTAATGCTGCAGTATTGTAATTATATTTTCTATTTCCTCGCGGGGGACATAAAGGCTTCAGTTAGCATTTCATTTCCTCCTCTCACAGTAGGTGTGCATTTGACCTTTCGTGCAAGCCAGCTCATTACCCAGATAAGCGCGGTTTGTCGTACAACCTTTGCACATGTCGCAATATAGGCTGTAAATTAACGGCGGTGGTGGCCGACTCCGACGACAACAACTTCTTACTAAAACAGTGGTTTGTTTTGGAATGTGCGTGCAAAACAAGAAAGGTCAGCAATTCTGTTTATGGCAACATGAGGGGGGGAACCATGATGTCACACTTTTACCACCAGAAACCCCAGAGGCCATGATACCCTTCCTGGACTTCATTCTGATGGTCAGGATGTCAGTTCTTAGACTATACTTTTTATTGTTTTAGTCATTTAGCAGACACTTCCCCAAAGCGACTTTCAGTGAATTGAGAAACATGTCATTAAATAGCAGGTAGGGGTTAAATCATCTTGCTCAAGGTTAGGCTGAAGGGTAGGCTGTGTTCCTGCAGGATTGGTGAACCCCAGTATATTTTGCCTGGCAGTCAAACACCCTAGCCACAAGGCCGGATTAACCATATGGGCAACTGGGCAATTGCCCAGGGGCCCACGATATCTAAAGGGCCCAGGGCAGTGAGGGCACAAGCAAAATATCTGGTTATCTCTCGCTTCTATGTTAAACTGTCCGCCGGAGCAGTTGCGCTGCACCCAGTGGCGGTTCTAGGGGGGGAGTCCGGACCCCCCTGTGGCCCCCTCGAACGAGGAGTCTGGTCCGGGCTGTATTGCGATCGCCCCCCCCCCCCCCCCCCCCCCCCCCCCGACGGTCGTAGGTCGGTAGGACCTCTGGACTGACAGTGCCCAGGGGCCCCTGTTACTGATCCGGCCCTGCCTAGCCACTACACTATCCTGCCCCCTCCCCCCTATTGTTGTGTGCTGGATATTAGTGTCACATTGTCTTCAATGTGTGGATGTTACATGGTATATTCTGTGCAGAGCAAGGTTGGTTATCTTATGTTGTTTTCCTCATTTGTGGCTCTGACTGCTACACTGATTCCTTAGCTTAAGTGTTCATATGCAGAGATGTAGATCTGGCAGAAAGACACACACACACACACAAAAGATTGTGTCCCGGTCGATATTTGAATTTTCAGATCGAGCGTATCCATTTAATATAAATCCAACCAAAACAAATCCAGGTCATTTAAGGGACAATGGTGTGTCCTCTTGTGAGTGGTACTAACACAAAACCAATATCCTGCATGGTGATATTACCTCAGACAGCCAAACATCTGCTACTGTAGCAACAAACATAAATACATAATAATATTATGTTTTCAATTCTTCAACCTCCACTGTTTTTTGTTGGGGGGTTTTTCACCAAAGCATTGGTCACCTGCCCACCAGCTACCCAACCCTAGTAACAGCAGCATATCCCTGACAACAGGCACACCTGTGGTATTGTCGAATCAGGCGGAAGCAATCAAAGGCAGACAGCTGTGTAAATGATGGCAGGTGTTGAAATATTTCAGCTCATGCAGTGTGTAGTGGTTGTTTATCAGGAAGTGATGTCAGGAGTCCACGCCTTTAACATACTTTTCTGGAATGTGTGATCATAGACTGGCTTTGTTTGTTTTTGTTTTGTACAAAAGTACATTTAATGCCTTTTGAGATCATGTGCATGTATCCTTGTTAGGATTTGAAAACACAAGGGGACGAGGTGCAAATAACCCATACACTTGTTTGAGCATGTTCCACTGATGGGTTCGTTTGGGTTTAGATGAAGGAATGGGTGGGTCTAAGGCTGGATGGAGGAATGAATGGGTGGACTTTTTTGGGTGTGGGGGGGGGGGGGGGGGGGGGCAGGTAGAAAATCAAAATCCAAAAGAATGCTGTTACCCACCTTCGTCACAGTAATTACAATCACTCCCTCATTCCTCTCTTAATATCGAAGTCACAAAGAGGAACCTCACTGTAACATTACACAACCACAACTCTATGTTTCGAAAATAATGAATGGATGGCTAATTATTCACACTCCATTTTTTTTCACAGACAGGCAGTTTGAAGATAACCAGAGAGGCAAAAAGGCATTAATACAGAGACCGGCTGTTAATGGCTGGGCTAAATTCAATTCAGCACATCAATTCTGGTTCAGATTCCATTGTGGCTCGTAGGATAATGAAATGCTAGCAAGGGGGTTTTGTATTGTTTGCTACCATTCTGGCAAATGGAGGGGGGGGGGGGTTAGCCCCCAGAAGGGACGTCATTTAATGTCTACGTCTCTTGTCCTCATCAAAGCATTTTGATTATCGGATAGGCACAGATGCCGAAATGAAAGAGAACCAGCCCTACGTTTGCTCTATGAAGTTAGCTGTGCAGGATGGCTCTCATTGGACTATATTGCATGACATTTAGCATTTTAATGGATGATTTCCCCTCTATCTATTCAACGTGTGCAGTAGGAAAAGGCTGTATATGAATGGGCATAATGGGGGGATCTGACAAAATTCAGGAGGCTGCTTCTGAGTGGCTTGGTTTGGCTCATCATTGGAAGCAGAGCGTGAGTTTATTTGGGGGGGGGAGGTTCAAGCCCACTTATGCTTATTACTAGTCATTCAGGAGACGCTGGTACAGTGCATACAGATACAGGTAATGTCCCCGGGATATACTACAGGTATACCAGGGACATTTGGTGTCAACCACAGAACTTTTCAAGGTGGGGGTTGAACACCTGAGCCACTAGACTTTCTTGTTTACGATACAAACCCCTACAATACTTTGCCCGTCCACCACTTTAACGGCACATGACACCAGTTATTGCCAAAATTGCCATCATTCCCTGGGACAGCGGTCCTTGTAAAAACAAGCCACCGTTCCTCGATTGATTATGAAGGAGCAGGATGGTTAAACATCACTGAGCCATCCAGCTGCCAGATGTTTCTCTGTGTGGATAGAGCCAGCAGGTAGCCATTACTGTAGAAAAACCGACCACCCCCCTCCACCCACTGCACACGGTACGCGTCTCTCCCAAGTGACCATTTTTCAGCTTCATGGAGAAAAATATAAAAATGTGTGAAAGACACCAATAACTAATATCAACAACTGTGTTGATGATAGAAGATAGGAATGAATCACCCTGAAAAGACAGCTGAACATATATTCATGAAATTGGTTCTGAGTGCCTCCATGAAACCTTAAACCTTGAACCTTGACCAGGTGGAGTATTGTTTGCCATTGGAGCCTGTAAATACATCCAGGCAGAATACCAATCGTTATCGTCTCTCCACAAAAATCACTATGAAACTATGAGTCTTCCGGTGTCTTCTTCTGCGTTTTTCTGACCTTGACTCTTAAAGCCTGAGCTATAGAGCTACTTCTGATTCTCCCAAGGCAAAGTACACCACACTTTAGCGCCAGTGAAAAAAAAAGAGTTATCAACCTTCCTTAAACCTGCACCGTTTAACTTTGCCCAAGCAGAGTGCCTGTGGATACAAGTGGTAATTGCGCATTGATTTTTCCTCATGTTGCTCTGAAATGGGGAATGGTGGTCATGTGGGTGATGGTGGCATTGAACTGAAAATGAAAGTGAAAGTGAAACGAAGAAAGAAATACAATGAAAAACAAAAGAGAAATGTTTCTTGTTACTGTCCAATGTTTCTTACTTCACTATATGAAACATGTTTTCCTGATCCATTTAATGTCCTGTTAATGGTGTGATGAAGCACTAATGTGCTGCATTTGTGTGCATTTGTCTCTTATTATTATGATTGTTTGCTTAATGCAATGTGTAAGTGTTTGTGTATATTATCTCGTTGTAGGAGTTGGTTATGATTTTGTTGTTGTTGTTAAGGATGTCATCCTTCACAAGGGGTTTCAGGTGAAGCTAGTGTCAGGCCAATTACATAACCTAGATTCTATTGGACAATATGCCCAGGGAAGGTGGAGCAGCTTTATAAACTTAATCAAAATGGCTGCTGCGTCCACAGACACAGAGGGAAAAGGAGACAAAGAAACCGAGAAGCAGAACTATAGTCAAAGTTGCTAACAACTTGAATTGTGATTTTTGTTATAGTTACTGGTGAAAGTACTTTTTGACAAATCTATTTTTAGATGTGTCAATCTATTTGTTGCCCTCAACAAATAGATTGGCTTGGCCTTCTGATTATTTTTGGGCCTGATCACACCCTTCTTAACATCATCATCGTACATTCTCACAACAAGTGGTGTCAGAAGAGGGATGGTACGCTTTCATGGAAGAATCAAAAATGAGAACTAGACAAGGATGAGGGTGTGCCACCCGGCTCAACCCTATAGAAGTGGGAGGCCCTGAAATGAAGAAACAACATTAGTTTGAGCCATCATCTGAAGGAGTAACAGTGGCTAGATTTTAGCATGAAGAGCCAGTGGTATGAGCTAAAACGGGTACTGTGAGTAGTCCAGACCCTGAACTGTCTAAAGATTTCATTTCAGAAATGAAAGACTTCATGCACCACTCAATGCGTAATGATGCTCTGCTTTTTTTACCAGATCCAGCAATTTAAAGATCGATTGTTGCCTTAATCTGCTGAGGATGTAACAGCTGATGAACATTTAGAAAAACATTCAGATGAACATTTAACAAGGCTTTTTCCCAGAGGCTACCAGCAGGGCAACCACACATGTCTCACCACCAGAACTATGAAGCCCTACCAAAAGGAGAGACCCTGCTGAAAGTAATTGGTTCGTGGTAACAGCTTTTATGGCAGCAAAGAGACTAGCCTTGACCTAAACACTGAAACAGGCGGATATCTTATGGATTTAAAAGTTTATTTCACAGTTTCGGATAAACAAACTAGCCACCCGCGATAAGGACATACATGCGGATCATCAGTATATCTTTAAAAGCCCATTGTGACCCCAGGAGGTAGCCTAGGTAAAATCATGCCATTTATGTGATCCAGAAACTTAGTATCATAATAGCAGTTGTGTTGGAGTGCGGGGTCAGAAATCAGGCTAGGTTATTCCGGAAACCTTGGGTTTGCATCATCAAACTGAACAGCAGTCTGTTAACTGTTTTTTTACATTTTCTTGAGCGTAGCAGCACAAGAAGCAACTTTCTGATAGTTGGCTACTGTTAGCGTAAGGCTATGCTGCATTTTATGTCTGTGACAAAACCAGGACAGGCACTGGCGCCACCAGCACAATAAGCAGAAAGTCTTTGTTTCTATTCTATTCTATTCTAGTCATTTTCTCAGAGAGAGAATTTTTGTATTGTTATCATTATTGGCTTTGGCACCTGAAGCGTCTTAATAGGAAACCTGAAAGGTGCACAGGCTTAACATAATTTGACTGGTCAGAAGGTTTATTGAAGGAGACAACCATGACTGATGCCATGCAGGTCATCGCTGGTTTGAAATTACCTACTTCTTGTCATGCATCCATGGCAACGCTGGTTCATCAAGAACATCCAACATTTCAGGCATTTCAGGTGTGAGTGTTTAATTATCTTCTATTTAGCTTAAAACTGAAATATTGGTCATTGTTTCATTGTCAATTTCTTAAGCTAGACGTCACCTCCTAAATCCTAAACTTACTAAAAGCACCCATACACTTATCTTATCGTACACCCATACACTTATCTTACACGTATCTGCTCTTCAAACGAAGTTAGAAAGTTGCTGTTTATGCTAGTTCTACGGCACATGTATGTTGGTATGTGTTTCATATATGTTTTGCAGAACTCTATATGGCTAGAACTATATGGCGTGACTCAACATCTTCTCACAGCCTTTCCATCGCTGGCATCTGATTTGAGCACAATCTCCCATTTACCACACTCCGGCTGAATGACAGCAATCCAAGCCTTCCGTCTGGGTAATCATGCAATCAAAGTGCATTATTCAGATTCAACAAGTGCCAGGCAAGGAAACGAGGTTCATTTGCAGGCTGAGACTAATGCCAGTCTCATTTCAACCTACTTATCTCTCCTAATCTTTTTTGTGTGATTCAGGACTCCATGAGAATATGTTGCTTCTATTGTTCTTGATTGATAATTACAATGCTACTAACTCGGCGAGGACATGCAAGATATTAAGTTTAGCTTAAGGTATTAAGTTTAGTGTGACTATAAAAAAACTTGCCAGCAATGTTTTTTAGGCAAAAAATAATCTTTGTTTTTTGAAAGTTTAACAGAAGATCCTACATCCATGTTAGCTTGGACAACAGGCTAACAGGCTATTAGAAAAGCAATGAGGAATACATTGGCTGCTAACAATTCATGTAAGGTTTTAACGGTTGCCAGGCAACACTTAGCGTTATCGTGCGCCAGTGACGGGCAGAGAAGTGATCCCTAAACTAAACACAGTCTCTGATCACCAGTAATTAGACATTGTTAAGGACCGCCACTGGAATGAACGAGGAACATTTCAGTCTGAGGAATCTTAAGCATGGCATGCAGCATGCATCCGTACTGAATACCAGATGTTTTAACGGATAATTGGATTACTTTTGATTGGAAAATGAACACATCATTAAAAAGGGTAGACACGGAGGTACTATCTGAACATAATGCTCTAATGTAGATGTACTGTCATGGTGATTATTGCAGACTGGTAAAATGTCATTCAAATCATTCATTCACATATTAAGGAATCGTCCAATCATAAGTAAAAAATCCTTGCATTGGTAAAATTGTATCGGTCATTATATCCAAAGTCAATATATGATCATATTTATTGTTGAATATGTGTATGAGTTTCACATTCTAATAGCCACTAGCTGACTGACTATCCACTGGTTGGCTATAATATTGATGCCATTTTATTTATTTACCCTATGTTCTTTCTTCATTCGAGAATATGCAATCTTCTCTAAAGGGTTTGAAATGGGCAAGTGTGACCTTATGATAAGAGCTCTCTCTCTCTCTCTCTCTCTCAAACTAACACCCACTGAAAATGTTCTTCTTACTATTAAGAAACACATTAACAAATGAACAATATAACACAAAGCCAGTCCCTCACAAAGAGCCCATTTCCCTGTGTATCATGGGACCATATTTTACTCCTTCAAAACAAGTGGCTGTCATCCAGAACTCGTTCCATTAGTAAAGATCAACTGTTAATGTTTCATTGTTAAAGGAAAGTGAGAGAGAGACAGAGAGAGAGAGAGAGCAAGAGACACTATCTAGTGTTTCACTCGCCTCTCGCCCAAATCTGTGTTTGAGAATCTATGTAGGTGGATGCTTTAATGAATCCCCATGAAAATTGGTTTTCACACCGGACTATATATATATATATATATTTCATTGTCTGAGCCAGGATTCATTCCTGCTCCCCCTCGTGTATACACACATGCACACTTGTGCACACACTCAAATGCGCACACACACACACACACACAAAACACACACACTCTATAGAGACGAGTCAATTGGAATTAAATGAGCCTGCTGCTGTGAAGGCTTTGATGGTGAATTTGCCTAACATTTCAAATGAGTTCGGGTCATTAGGTAAGTACAACAAATTAGGCCCTCTCTATATTACACTGCCCTGTTGCTCAGAGGATTACAACATCCAAGGTCAAAAGGTCAGCTGACCCGTGAGTGAGTGAATGACTGAGCAAGTGAGGGAGGGAATGGATGAGGTGGGTGAGTGCCTGAGCCAGGATGAATGAATGAGTAAATAAAGGGAGTCAGCCAATGAATCAATGTGGTGCGTCGGTAAATGAGTGAATGTGGCGATTACATTCATTGCAGAGTTAATGAGTCAGTTAATGAGTGAATGCGATGAGTGTGTGAGTGGCTGAGTGAGTAAATTAATGAGTGAAACAAGGAGTGAATGCAGCAAGTGAAAATGACTAATAACAACTGGGAGAATGAATGAATGACACTGGGAGGGGGGGGGCTTGTTTTGCTTGAGGGGGGGGTGAAGCAGACATCATACATTCAGTATGGAGGCAGAGTGGAAGTAAGGTGAGCCTCCGTGCAACGTTATGAGCCAGAGGTGAGAGAGAGGAGGGGGGGGTAGCGAAGGAATAGGTGTATATGTACAAAAGGCACTAAGTGTATGAGCACTCCAACAATTCTAAGTCCTCCTGCATTGCATTTCTGAGGTAACATCACGTCGATCACATATTTATATATTCAAGTTTGGGAAACAAACGTGTGAAGCAAATCAAAGTGTGATTTTTTTGGGGGGGGCCACTTTAGCAATTTCCAGTTTCCAGTTTTCCCCAGCTCTCTCTCTCTGCTCTCTCTGTGTTATTCAGTGTTGTAATGTAACGAAGTACAAATACTTCGTTACTGTACTTAAGTAGAATTGTCACGTATCTGTACTTTACTTCGTTATTTATATTTCTGACAACTTTTACTTTTACTCCACTACATTTCCTCACTAAAATGTGTACTTTTACTCCGATACATTTCCCATAACCATCTTCGTTACTCGTTACTACAAAATAAAAATCGAGTTGGTGACCTACTTCCTGTTTATCAACCTCCAAGCGCAAAGAAAAAAAAACACCACGCGCGACGAAGAAGAAGATCTGCTTTGGCCAATCATGGAAGCACCTGCAGCTGCAGCAGGTTCTGCTAATTCTCCGGTCACAAATGACGAGATTAACAGTGGCGACATCAACCGGTATTTTAACCCAAACTGAAAGTGGCTGTTGTTTACTGTTGCCATGGCGACATGTCTTTTCCCAGACGAAGTGGTTTTTGTGCGTGTGTGTGTCTAAACGCCACGGCTACACCGGCATGCTGCCAATACTCTAGGGTGGCCATTCGTCCGGCTTTAGGCCAAACTGTCCGGTTTTTCAAAGCCCTGTCCGGCGTCCGGCGTGGACGCGTATTTGTCCTCCTTTTTGAGACCCCCCCGCCGGTCATAGGTCCGCCCGCCGGTCATAGGTCCGTGGTGTGTTACGATCGCGCGCGCACCCCCGCCGGTCGTAGGTCCGTGGTGTGTTACTATTTACTATTAAATACTTTTACTTTTACTTCTAATACTTAAGTACATTTTATATCAGAAAATTACTTTTGGTACTTAAGTACAGTAAATGTCAGGTACTTTCAGACTTTTACTCAAGTAATATTCTAAAGGGTGACTTTTACTTCTACCAAAGTCATTTTCTGGTAAGATACTTGTACTTTGACTCAAGTATCGCTTTCAAGTACTTTATACAAGACTGGTGTTATTAAATCATGCCATTAATTGCAAGAAGCGATAGGCCCCGAGTTTGCGCCGCTAACATTTAAAGCCATTCAAGTGTGTTGCGACAAGAGCGCCACATATGACATTGATAATCAACCACCTATTCAGAAAGACAATAACGCACGTGTGGTATTGTACCAAGAGGATGAAATCACCCCCCACCCCCCTGCTGTAACGTTACCCTCTGCTCCAAGGGCTCAGAAATGAGCACAATCCCATTATTCCTTTAACCTGCACTTGGAGGACCCCTCTCTCCCACCAGTTCCGGAAACAAAACTCAAACAATGCGAGTTGTCAAGTGCCTTTATGATTCTTGTGAATTCAATTGATTTAAAACTAAAAGTCAGCTCAGTTTTTTGATTCACAAAAGGGCTGGCCAATGAGTGGCATCCAACACTCATTGTGGGTAATGCATGTGTGTGTGTGTGTGTGTGTGTGTTGTTGTGAGAAGCAGTTTCTCTTGAAACCCTTACTCACGCGTGTTCTTTAATGAAGCGATAGAAGAAGTTGTTTCGCTTTAAGACATAATCAGTTTTATTGTTAACACCAGTATAATGTGCAGAGTTTTACAGATATATCTGGGTCCAACTACGTTTCCCTGACCGAACAACAAAGTGTGTGTGTGTGTCAGTTCACGAAGTCTGAGATTGTCGCCAGATTGTCGCCTCCGGGTATTATCTAAAAGATTCTTTACATGTACAGCGACAATCCTGCCTGTTTTTCGCCATCATCTGACCTCACTATCTACTCCACACATGTAACCAACAACGCACTCATTCCGATCCTGAGGAGCTCCCCCCATGCTTACATGCCTCTGCTCATAGCTCATGACTTTGTCCTTTGTCTGCAGACAGGCACCGAGGTTAGTGTGACCCTAGTTATTGGTCATATGGTAGATATAAAATATAACCATACCTTTAATGTGTGTGTGTGTGTGTGTGTGTGTGTGTGTGTGTGTGTGAGCACCACACTGTGGACTTGTGCATACATTCCAATAAAGACACACACTGTGTTCCTTTCGATGTATGGATATGTATTTCTCCGTCAGATGTACACGTAAGTGCATGGATGAGTCACCCTCCAATTGAGGACAATCTGCGTCACAATGCACTTCATGGAACCAGTTTTGAGAAATGATCTCTCCCTTGTGTTACCCTGAATGATTATTCCTACATGAAAGGGAAGCCTAGAGCAGTCAACGTCAACTGGCGGCCCGCGGGCCAAATGCGGCCCGCCAGAGATTTCCATCCGGCCCCCAGAATAATACTGAATTTAGGAATAGCCTAGTGCAGTGGTTCTCAAATGGGGGTACTTGAAGGCACTCCAGGGGGTATGTGAGATCCGGGGTGGGTTACGATCGTGCGCATCCCCCCCACCCCTAGGGATGGGGATCGAAACCCGGTTCCATCAAGGACCCGGTTCCACTTTTTTCAAAACCCGAAAATCAATAACGTTTGGGCTTATCGATACCACTATCGAGTCTCGTCCTGTAACGTAATTGTGTGTCCCTCGAGTCGCGTCACGGGGGGGGGGGGGGGGGGGCGCGATCGTAAGCCACCCCGGACCTACGACCGACGGGGGGGCAGGTAGACACCGCTAGACACCACTAGACATACGGGACTCATACCGGTGATCGCGGCTTTAGTTCCCCGTGTCTGATCGCTGTAATTCGGAGCGTGAATATCGGCTGAATATCTAATATCTTTCTAACTTTAAAAAACACTTTAGTATTTTTTAAATGATAGTCGCACATCCCTCGAAACTACGCCGTGAAGGTGAACCCTCCCGGACTCCGCTATTAACATGAACCGCTCCGCCGGTGGAGCCGCACATCCACACGCACCAGACACCAAAATACCAACACACATGTTTTCCATTTGATTGCTTTTAAATAAAGTTGTGTGCAGTTATACGGTAAATACGATTATTAAAACCCTAATTATGACAGTCCTGGACCGGCCCAAAAATGTGCATCGGCTCACCCGGTACGCCCGATGGCCAGTCCACCCCTGCTTGTCCCGTTAGTTAAAAATAGTAATCCAATTGTGAAATCCGTGTTGTAATCGGCAGCATACAAGCTAGTTATATTGAAAAGTAAATAAAGATTCAGACGTGCTGCGTGATGATGTGTTCAGGTTGGCTCAGTAAAACGACTAGTAGGTTATCATGATGCGTTCAAGTGTAATGTAAAGAAAAGGGAAATTGAGATTTTGGCGAGAAACATGAGTAATACAGCTGTATAGTATATTAAAAATCTGGAGGATCATGACTGACAAGGCAGACATGTTAATTTTTCTGCAAAAAACCCCCTGTTAAATTATGAGATTATATTTTATTTCCTTTTGTGTGACCCATATACATTAGGGACTGTACGATATTTACCGGGGGGGGAGGGCCGGTCGTCAGGGGGGGAGGGCCTAGGAGAATTTTTTTAAGCCTTAGGGGAGGGCCCAGGAGAATATTTTTGGCCTGGGGGGAGGGCCGAGGAAAATTATTTTTTCCTGATGTATGATATCTTTTTTCCCTTATCAATGATCAGTTTCCGATATTTGAAAAGGTGTGTAGGCCAAAACATGATTCACGTCTCCTTGACAGAGTGGGCGAGTCCAAAATGTCGCAAGAAACAAAGCATCACGGGGCGGCGGAAACTTGTGGATACCTGAATCTCTCACAACCCCCCTCGTGAGCTTGCAGGTTTTTAAACATGGCATCAAGTCAAACAACGAGCAGCAAACGTGGTGACTTTCTGCAAAGAAGAAGCAATGTCCGGGCAGCTTCTATGGTTCACCCGAGATAGTCACGGTAGTTTGTGTTTTGTCTTATAATAGCCTATAAGGTACAATGTCATCAGCCAAGTTGTGAAATTATTGGGGGGTGAGCATAGGCGTCGATTACGGGGGGGACATGTCCCCACCACTATTTATAATTTGAATTTTGTCCCCACCACTTTTAAAAATGTGCAACCCAATTGCGACCGAAAAAATCCCCACATACTCAACCGCAGGCCGTTCTCATCCCAACTACAGCGTCCGCTCGCAGAGCAGAGTCTACAGCGTCCATTCACTCCAATAATAACCCGGTCACGGTGATAGATTACGCTAACCCTAACCATAACCCTAACCATAACCCTAACCATAACCATAACCATAACCCTTTTTGGAGTGAATTGTTTCACAGTAGACTGCGGACGCTGTAGACTCTGCTCTGCGAGCGGACGCTGTAGACTCTGCTCGTCTCTTACCACCGCAAACGGGTTTATGAGAACCCAGATCGTTTCACACAGACGCGGGAGTATCAGACGTCTAGGGGCGTGACAAATCGTCGGTATATTACGAGTTGGGATGAGAACGGGTTGTCTGCCGAAACCGTCAAGTCTAAATCATGCGATAGGCGCGCACGATGACATCCTCACAGCATGCACACGGGCTGTGTGGACTCGGGTCTGCGGCTGAGTCCGCGGCCGGGTCCGCGGGTCCGGTGCTGGGTCCGGGGCTGGCGGGTCCGGTGCTCCCGTTGACAATCGCGCCCCCATGAATAGCTTACATAAGGGTCCCCAGCACTTTTCAAACCACACTCAAGCTTATGGTTATTGTCCCCACCACTTCTAAAACCAAACTGACGCCACTGGGGGTGAGTCTCGTAACATTGATAAAAGCAGGCTTGTCCCCATTCTCAAGTTCAAGGCACAGCGTGGCATAAACCCCTGCTCTTGCTGCGTGTGTGTACCCGTGTGTGTGTATGTGTGCTTATGTGGCCGTTTTAACCTTGTAAACGTCATTTTCCGACCAATTTTATTTGATTCACGTAGCGGGGAGGGCCTAGGAGAATTTTTTTGAGCCGGGGGGAGAAAAAAAAATACCAGGGGGGAGGGCAGGCAGAACATTTTTAACCCGATCGTCTGGCGACCGGCCCTCCCCCCCCGCTAAATATCGTACAGTCCCTTATGACTTATTTTTCATTTGGTGCTGCTGATATATTCTTTCTATTGTTAGTTGTATGTCATTTCGAAGTGGCCTATTACATTAGCCATGTTTATTGAAGGCTAGAAACGTTTTTGTTATGCTCACTTGTTAAGCAATACCAGTTCTGTTGAAAACAAATTGTCGCGTCGTCTTTCCACCAAATAATAGAAAAGTATCGGTGGTATCGATAAAGACTCGGATCGATAAGGAGTATCGATAAAGGTATCGATATCAATAAATATTAACGATCCCCATCCCTACCCACCCCCTGTCGGTCGTAGATCCGGGGTGTGTTACGATCGCGCGCTTGTTTTTTTTTTTCACGAGCATCTGGCCCTTACAGTGTCTGCAGAGAAAAATTCTGGCCCTTGGACAAATTTAGTTGATGACCCCTGGCCTAGAGTATGAATGGACGCCTACAGGTAGACTGCGGATATTGGGGTTCAAACTCAGAAACCCTTCAGCTGGCAGTCAAAAGACCCGAACCACTTGATTATCCTACCTATATATTAAACTACGATAAACTTGTCCATTTTAAAAGTATCCTGACGCAAAAAAAACGAGCAATGATTGTGTCATTAAGATTGAGATTAAGATGCATCAGGATTAAGGGGTTACATCAAGAGATACAAAGCTTTAGTGTACATTAGATATAAGCATATTACACACAAAACCACTGCATTTTACCTCCTTATTTTGCACTATACATTTGTTATATGCACATGTTTCTATATTCTATTGGCTGAATGTACATTTGTGTTTTATATGTTTTACTTTGATTATTTGAAAATATCTTTTCTATCAATTGTACCAATTTATCAATTGTAATAGAAACAAATTCCCCCAGGATTATTAAAGTCTTCTGAATGGTGAATTGTATGCCAACGTTTCTATTAGACCAAGCTATAATCATACATTCATGGTATTTTGCGTAGGCCTCTGTGTCATATTGCCTCTTTCTGTACGTTCATATTTAAGTGGTGTTTGGGGCCTAAGATGGAACCCATTTATCAAGTATCCCAGTGGCTCTTAATGGGCTACAGGGCTGGCAAGACGCCACCAAGGACCAAGCTAGCGCAACACACTCATTTCACACAATAAGCTAGACAGTGCTATGCATGATACTATATAAAATGCTCTGTCGTCTTTACTGGCAGCTTTCTAGACAACAACAACAATGAAAAGGAAATTGCAACCCTGCCCACTCCACTGTTGGTTAGATGTCGATCGATAGATTTTGATTAATAAAGGCGAGATATGTCATGAAAAGGAGCCCTAGAGAGTCCTAAAAGCATACGCTAGGCTAAGCTAGGCTAGGCATGAAGCAACTTTCTTATGCTCCATGTACAGAAAAGTGGTTTTAATGTGGATTACTATGGCTAGCATGTGTCGCTGTTCATTGGTTAGTGAATCGGCTCTGTGCTGCTGTGTGTTGTGTGTGTGTGTGTGTGTGTATGTGAGAGCGTGTGGGTGTGTGTGAGCGTGTGGGTGTGTGTCTTTTGTAGTGCATTCTATTGGGCATATAATCAATGTCAGTCAATTCTTTCATTTCAGGATGCTCAATTTCCACCGCTAATTGGAACTTAACGTCCATAGGAAATGACAAAATGAAGACTGTAATTTCCCACTGCCGTGCTACATTCATTATCAATGCTCGATAAACAAAAGGCCTCCAATTTCCCCCCGCCTCGCTCAGCCCCCGCTCACCACCACCGTCGCCGCCGCAGTCATCACGGCCGATGCCATCTTATTTGCATTTCTGCATATTAAAGAACGCAATTACAAGCGTTTTGGCAGACCTCTTCGGGAGAATCACATATTGATTGCTTATTAGCAGCTAATGAAAGCAGTTGGGTTCGTGGATCCGACGGACTGACTAACTGAATGACTGACTGACTGACATTACTGACTAACTGACTGGAGTCATAAAGTGTATTTCTCCAGTGTTGTGTATATGTGTGTGTGTGTGTGTGTGTGTTTCAAAATAAGTGTGTGCTTGGTAATTGTTAATTGTGTTAATTGTGAATTTGTTGCATGTACGTACGTATTTCCAAATAAGAGCATGCTTCTCGCGGTTGACTCTCATGGCTGGGATGAAGGGGGAGGGTTGTGTGTATTTCAAAATAAGACTGATTGTTAATTGTGAACCTGTTTTGTAGTTGTATTTGGGGGAGGGGGTCACATGTGTTTCTGCTCCAGTTCCCTCAGAGATGTGTGTTACATAAGGTAGGCTGCTGCATCATTTGAAGTGGTCTGGACCAGATTGAACTGCCGCGTGTGTGTGTGTTTGTGTGTGTGTGTGTGTTGTCATATAGCTTGCAGAATGCAGGTATGCTGTGTGTGTGTGATGTGTGTGTGTGTGTGTGTGTGTGTGTGTGTGTGTGTGTGTGTGTGTGTGTGTTTTCATAACCGTGTGTGGGTGTGTAGGCAAAAGGCTTTCAATGTTTTGATTCCCAACAAAATGTAGTCTTCACAAAACATTAATGAAATCAAAAATATCACATTTGTCTAATGCATTACTACTGAGTTAAAATATATTTTATTGACGGTAAAATTATGATATTTGGAGCAACTATGAATTCTTTTACTAAAATGTATTTGGTGGTTGCACTTGTTGATATACTACGTGTGTGTCTGTATGAGTTGAGGGCATCAGCTAAATCCATGATAAATACAAAAAGAAGCTTAGTCAGAGCAGCCAATAGCTGCAAATATAGAAGTTGATAACTCCACTGAAGCTCAGGTCGGGAGCAATCTGCCCACCGCCACACACACACCCAACCACCCACCGAACCACCCACACCCACACACACACAACCCCCCCCCCCCCCCACACACACACACACACACACACACACACACACACATAGACCCCCTGTGTGCCCCGGATAGCCCACCAGGATATTTGCAGAAGAAGATTGGAAGGGGAGTGTGTGTGTGTGTGTGTGTGTGTGTGTGTGTGTGTGTGTGTGTGTGTGTGTGTGTGTGTGTGTGTGTGTGTGTGTGTGTGTGTTTGACAGAGTGAGGGAGAGAGAGAGAGAGAGAGAGAGAGAGAGAGAGAGAGAGAGAGGGAGAGGAAGAGGGAGAGAGAGAGAGAGAGAGAGAGAGAGGGGAGTGAATTGTGAGGGAGACTGGAAGGAGTATTTTTGTAATGGTAGTGAATGTTACTACAAAACCACAAAGAGTGTATCACATACATATGCATGCTGGTGTGAGGTCAGAACCAGAACCAGGCCTTGCTGGGTCAGAACCAGATGCTTGGGAGTGTGTAATGATTCAGCTGTAGTACCAGAGGGTCCAAACAGACCCACTCTGCTCCTCTGTAATACTTCAGCAAATGGACTGCACTTTTAAAGCACTTTGCAGGCCTTTAGCCTAAACAAATGTACTATTTAGTCTTTTAGCAGGCACTTCTCTCCAAAGCCACTTACAGAAAGAGCAGGTAGGGGTTCAGGACATCTTGCTCAAGGATGCCTACAGATAGACTGCATGTGACGTCTCGCCCTGCTTCTTAGGTTATGTTTTTTATTGTTTCCTTTATCTTTCATCGTTTCCTGCTTTTACTTTGCTACTCTCCTCTCCCATCTCCTCTCATTTCAGATACTCCAATTCCTGCCCTTGTGTGTGAATGTCCACCCTCGCCCTGATTAGTTTCACCCGTCCCTCATTATCATCCTCCCCTACCGAGTGTATCTAGTCTAGTGTGTTTCCCACTCTGTGTGCCGGTTTCTCTTTGTTCCCTACATCAAGCGTTACAGCTGTTTTCTAGAGTTTAGCGTTCCTGGTTTTTTGATCTCCGATAGTTTTACCTGACGTCGCCTTCGTCTCCTCCTTGCCGGATTTGCTTGCCTGCTCTGGGAGTCGAACACCCGAGCCACGTTGCTTTCATTTGTCAATCGTAAAAGCGTCTTACCATACCATTGAGTGCGTACCGGTGTATTCCTAGCACGCGGTGGGCCCGGTGGGAATCGAACCTCCGACCCCTGTGGCGGGTGTTAATGCCACGGCATTAAACATCCTTAAATAAACCCGTTACGAGGACGTCAACATCAGTCAACACCTTGAATGGTGTCTTCTCTAATTAAGGTCGGTGGTCCCCCCCCCCCCCCCCCCCCCCGGCTCTAACTATACCCCAGAGGGGCGTCTGCTTTAAGTAACCTCTCTCTCTCTCTCTCCCTCTCCCTCTCCCTCTCTCTCTCTCTCTCTCTCTCTCTCTCTGGACGTGAAGGTCTGGGAAAGGCAAAGTGACAGGGGCCACTTTAAGGTCTCGTCCCCTCAGGGGGGCTTCCGGCGCACTTTCATTCCCTCCAACAAATCCACTATCACAACAAATCCACTCTCACCCCCATCACCCCGACCCCGAAACAGACTTCAGGCTGCGAGTGTCCACTGCACTACGCAGGATTAATGTGTTTTTTTTCTCCATTTCGGCATTTCGTCGACAGTAAGCTGACTTTTGTTCCACCACGGAGAACTGTCTATGGTATGAATATCAGTCTTAACTTGCTGTGTGAGTGGGCAACATGTACGGTGATGGTGAGATGATGTACGTCAACATTACAGATTCAGAAGTCTGCCTATGGGCAGCCCTGTGGCTGTCCTATGATGCGTGATTACAGTGTTTCATTCATAATTGTATTGATTATGTTTTCATAAAAGCAGACTGTGACTTTGCAGCTATGAAAAGAGATGTTTGTCTATGGGCCAAGACGTGACCTTTTTCAACAAATAAGAAATACTGCAGGAAAAAATACAGGAAACGTCAAATAAAATGCTAATGATGGATCGTTGCTGTCACAGCCGTTGTCACGACAACCGATAACACTGTGATGATCATGTGGAATGTGTTTGGAAACAATGTTAAAATTCATCCTGAGTCTATGTTGGCATGTGTGCCCATATGTGTGTGCATGTGTGTGTGTGTGTGTGTTGATGTGCATGCTTATGTGAATGTGTGTGCATGTGTTAACATGTGTGTGCCCATGTTAGTGTGTGTCTATGTGCGTATGTATTTTCACAGGTGTGTCTGCGTGTTGGTGTATCTTTGTGTGTATTGCCGTGTGCGTGTGTCTGTGCATATGCGTGTCTGAGTCTGTGAGTGTCCGTGTGAGTTCATGTTTACGTGCGTTCATATACTGTATGTGTGTATTGATGTGTGTGTGTGTGTGTGTGTGTATGTTTTGCTGTCTGACCTAGAAAAACAGTCGTGCCAATCAAAAGCGCTGTGACAGTTGGCATGTGTGTGTGTGTGTGTGTGTGTGTGTGTGTGTGTGTGTGTGAGTGAGTGTGTGTGTGTGTGGTGGTGGATGGGTAGGCGGGTGGATGGGTAGGTGGGTGGGTCGGGGGAGGGAGGGAGGGGAAGGTACACACTCCACAGTATAAATAACCCACTGTGAGCCCGTTCCATGCATAATTACATAGTAGAGAGGCAGAGAGACAGAGCTTGGACAGGAGCCATGGCTCTCTTGCTCTCTCTCTCGACTTTCTGCCTGTCAGAACAAACTGTACACACCTTGTTTACACAAAGCCTGTCTAGGTACAGGCCTGTCACTTCACATTCAACATATATACAACAGCTATATTGTACTACTATTTTGTGGGGCAATTGTGGTTTGTAATGTATACAACATGTAAAGGACTGCATTATATCAAGGCCATGTATGCAAGTCTCCATATGTAAATATTAAATATTAAAAGTATTTTAAGTACATGCAGGGGTTTCCACAAGACTGGGAAAACGGCGCTAACAATGATTAGCCTCACTATAATTTAGAAATGGTCTAATGTTGTATAGCGTAATTGCTTGTATTAGCATCTCAAAATCTAGCGATGACTCATAAGTACATTATTTTAATAGTAGCGCTTCATAATCGGGATAGTAGTCAATCCTAGTAATTGTTGAGTACACTATTAGTATAACTATAATTTATATGACTATTATGTGGAATATACTTTACATAAATGACACATAATTACATTAATTACATGTAATTACATGACTGTCATTACATTTGCAGTTACATGTGTTGGATGGAATATACATCATACATCATATACATTGGATGGAATATACATCAAATTATATATATATATATATATATACAGTATATATACACGGCGGTTTAAAACGAAAATGATCTCCGTCCTCACTAGTGTGTTAGCACCGTTTCAGAACGAATCTCCGTCCATACTCCCACGCCTGAAAATGCATATCACACTGGGCATGCACGTGGCGGTATAAACGGGAAGCAGATTGTCTACTCTGCGGTCGGTTGCTTATTTGCAGAAAATACTACGGAGGAAGAACAGCAATGGCGAAAAGTAAGACCAGAGATTTCTTTGTCGAGGCTGGTTTGTTTTCTAGCGGAAAGGGTCACGTGATAGGGGTGTGACAAATCAGGGAAGCACACCGATTGATCTCTGTATCTGCCCGTCCAGACTAGTCCAGACTGAAACGCAACCCCGGAGTATTCAACATGAAACTGGGTGAGCAGTGTTTTCAATAATTGCCACTTTAGTGGCGATTAGAGTAGTGTACAAAAGGCATACACGTAGCAAAAGTTATGCATTTCAAGACGAAAACGTGGTAGTGTGGATGTAGCCTTAGCGTTAGTGTTAGTGTGCGTGTGTGTTAGTGTGCATGTGTGTGTGTGTGTGTGTGTGTGTGCAGGAGGGGGGGTTGGCGTGCAGAAAAGGGTAAATAACACAGCAAGCAGAAGACCAGACGTCGACCTTTCACTGTTCACATCAGAGCCAAAGGTTGGATGGGGGGTGGGGGTGGGGGTGGGGGTGGGGGGAAGGTGGTGGGGTGGGTGGGTGTGAGAGTTTGGGGGCGGTCCTATGGCATGGGATTTTGCTTTCCCCTTGGTGCCATTGGTTGAAGACTCCTGCTTTTTCTTCTTCCCCATGGAAACAAGCGGCCATGGTTAACGCATGCCATTTGGTGGACACTGCTAAGTCTCAAATACCATGAGTGCATACATCCTTACTCTGGGTGTCTGCCCAGTGGGGAACAAACCCCTCACTCTTGTAGTGTTAAAGGGCTGCTGTGTTCAGGGACCCTAAACTTACACCAGGCTAGCGGTCGTAGGAACCACTACAGATGTGTCATATTTTGGATCGACTGCACTAGCTGAGTGGATAAACAATGGTGGCTATACAAAAGGTATCCACAGTGACACTGTTAATACCTAATACAAAGGTCATAAAACGTCATTGCTTTCGACATCCGAGACCCCTTCTCTGTCTCCATTCTCTTTCATTCTTTCTCTGATGAACTGGTCGTAGTTCACAGTACTTGCCTGGTCACAGTATATAGTACCTGGTAGCAGTATAGTATAGTATGAACACCATCATTTCAACCCTCTTATCCTGTGGGCTTGTGTTTGGTCTGTATGCAGCATCACTCATTGTTATCTACATGTATTTCACAATTCAACAGCAGCCTCCCTCCAATAATGCACAATACAAATGCATGACTCCATGCCACGGGGCGTCCACATCTTTTAAATTATGAACGGGCTGGTTTATCCATGAGGGTGTGAGCAGCATTTTCTCTGATGAATATTCTATTACATGTCACACAGTCCAGTCACAGATACACAAACACACACACAAGAGAAAAATGAAAAGGGTGGTTGGCTCTGCATGGATTATAGAGGCTGCCTGTAAGGCTTTGCTGCTATGACTTGTGACCCGATGAGAGGAGTGAGAGGTAAGATATTACCGTCAGAGTAAACTGATGTTTTTACAGCACAGGCATTTACCACACCTTCAGATTACTGTAGAAAATGTAGACGTGTTGCAGTGAAAGCACCCGTTTTTGATGCATTTATGAAATGCCTTGCTGCTACATTCATGGAATAAGGAATGGCAAATACAGCAAATATATATTTATACAATACATATTTAGAGAAAGTATTTATCAGATGACATATAACAGTATCTCTCTTTATCTTTCTTTGTTCACAAAGGATTTAATAGGATGACCTAATTATTTACACACTTATTGGCAATGCCTCGCATTCTTATCCAGGGTTCCCATGATAGATGCAATGCAAAACTGTATATTTACTATTTTTACAATTTCATCATCCAGCTTTAATCCAGAGTGACTTCAGCTGTCATTGAGGAGGGCAGGGGTAAGGCGTCTTGCTCAAGGATGCCTACAGGTTAGGCTACGGACATTGGGGAAGGCCAAAGCTCGATCTTCCATCAAATCCATGTGCATGTTTTTACTAAATTGAGCATGATGGGCCAGTGCCAAACCCTGGCTGGCAGATACTGGACCAGTGGGCATCGAAGCTCGGTGTAAAATCGGTCAGAGAGGATGCTCTAAGGCCTCTCTAGCCTGAGCAGACCAACGGCATGGAAATCATGGCCTGATTTTTGACCGCGGACTGAGAGCACTTTGGCATTCAAATCACTCCACTCTTGACATCTGCCAGTTTGGAGTTGGTCCTGAGGAGGCTGCAGGTTCTGTTTTTGCAAGAAATCTCCACGAACATGTTAACAATGGAAAAACAATGGATCTTTCAACAGATCAGTTAGTAATTTAACATAGCAAATCTAGCAGTCTGCTGAACTGATTGGCTGGAGTTTTTTTTACACCCTAAGGCCACACCCATATGTGGAAATCAATTGCTGCCCAGCCAAAGCCAGACTGATATTCATTGCGAAACGCAAACTTGAATATCTGGATGGTCTCACAAGGCTAATAAAGCAATACTATAAGAAATACAATATATAAGCAAGTTATACACAAAAACGTGTAGGAGAGAATTACATCAACAATTGGAACAAACTGGTGCCAACAAACTTGGAACCAAACCATATCCAGAAGTATTTATAAGTACTTTGCTTCCCTGTGATATAAAACTATGAATAGAAAGACAAAGCCTGCACATCAAGCATGATTAGCCCGATGGTTTCCGACACTCTTAATGCTACGTGATTCCTCTTTTGGAAAGAACAAGGGTACATTAGGGGTGATTATCTGCGTCTGGCTTGTGTTTGTTGCTCAGAACAGTTTGTTTACTTTCCAGAAGAAAGAAAATGAATGTTGACAGGCTGCATACAATAAGCAGAAGGAGGTTCAGTCTCCTCGGAGAAAAAGAATGAACAAAACCGCATGAAACCGACTAATCTTTCTCACAATTTGTGTGAATTCTCGTAAAGTTCAGCTTGACATCAACTTTAACATGTCAGTTATAGATATAACCGTCTGTGCTGTAAATGTTTTACAGCACAGGCATTTACTACACCTTTAGATTACTGCAGAAAATGTAGATGTATGTTGCAGTGAAAGCATCCGTTTTTGATGCATTTATGAAATGCCTTGTTGCTACATTAATGGAATAAGGAATAGCAAACTACAGCAATCTTTCTCACAATTTGTGTGAAATCTCGTCTTAAAGCTTAGCTCAAGGAAGGGAAAAGAATGAAAAGCCTGGTCATCAACTTTAACATAATGTCAGTTAAAGCTGCTCTAGGTAACTTTTTTATAGTAAAATATGCCAAACGTTCCCATACTTTTAAGTTTTTTTTGCCACTCCCTGTAGCCTGTGACCAATCAGGCAAGCTCTGAGGCTGTGACCAATCAGGCAAGCTCTGAGGCTGTGACCAAGCAGGCAAGCTCTGAGGCCACTACTGTCTGTTCATGCAGCTCATGTACTCATAACGGGACTGGGGGGTGGCATCAAGGAGGAGGTGGAGTTTGTTTGTTGTGTACATTCAAATCCATGGAAGACTGAATGGATTTTTTTTTTTAATTCAAGGTAGCTCTTGGTCAACCAGCAAAAGTTACCTAGAGCAGCTTTAAGTTATGTTATAACCTGACTTATACAACCATACAATGCGCACTTTATTAGCCTTTTAGTCTTTAACTACTAGACAGTGCTGATCTGCGGCCAATCACAAGGCTGATGGTGATGACAAGTTGTTGTATAACTGACTTCATACTATGTTTAATTTCAGGGTCAGTTTTTAGAGGTAGAGCAATAATACTTGTGTTGGGAAAGTGTGGAACACATTACTACACAACAATAGCACTATATCTTTTATCTACTATTATTGAACTAACCCAATCCTGAAGCTACATAAAATAATCTACAACAAAAGAAAACAAGTTTAAATACGATTACATATCAAATTGAAGCAATACCTTTGTTTCTTCTAAAGAATGTAATGTCAAGCTCAGGGACTAAACTCTACTTGCATGCCTTGGACATTTTATTCAGCTGGTTATCCACTTGAATTATGAAAAACATTTTTTCCCCAGGAGGCAACAATGATTGTATGATAATCACAGTGAACCTCGAGTATCTTCTTAATCATAATCTAATTTCTGGGAGAAAAAAACAGTTGTATTTTTAAGTGCTCATTCTGCATCAAGGTCAGGTTTGTGTCACTTTGATTCAGGTGGAAAACAGACTGGGGAAGTATATTATTAGATTCAAATAGATTCAAACTCCTTTTGTCCAAACGGGGAGCTGTTTGCTTACCATAAACCTGAGACACGCACCATCTCAACGCTACAAATAGGGTCACATTGCTTGTGTTTGCAGACCATACATGTTGTCTGACACATATGTGCCGGATATCGCTTGACCCCCCCCCCATGTTAAATCATCATCTTAGAAGAGATTATCTCAAGATAATGTACATTGCTCAAGGTGACCTTGCTACAAGACGAAAATCCAATGCAATATTAATGAGCACTCCCATATGGCAGCCATGATAACGCTTGTACATATCGCAGCGGGAGACAAAATAGATTTGTCCAAAGTTAGTGGTTAATGTAGAAAAATCAATAGTTCCCACTGGTGTATTTGGAGATCGATCGATTGGGAGGATTATTTTATTACATTACAAGAGTCCTACCTGGGCTTTCTACATGCACTCTCTGGGTCAGTGCACGTGGAAAAAGCTCAGATTTGAACAACCCCAGAGAGAGAGAGCGAGAGAGAGAGGGGAGGGGGGCCGGGAAAGAGGATGAGATAGAGATAGATAGGTCGTGGGTGGGTGGATGGATGGATGGATGGATGGATGGATGGATGAATGGATGGATAGATGGATAGATCCCTAGATCTACCCTAGATCGATAGATCGTAGTGAGAAAGAGAGAGAGAAGGGTAGAGAGACATTTAGGACCATCTGGAAGCAAAAAGAAGACAAAGCCAGCCCAAACCCAGGGACTCGCTTGAACAACGTTGAGTGGGAGAAATCCACCTTTGTTTTGCACTACCTCCCCTCCAGTCTCTCCCGTCGCCTCCCGCCCCTCCCTACCACCCCACCCCCTGAAGAGTCCGAGAGCAGATAAAAATGAAACCCGCAGCAAAAGTAATTCATCACCGACCGCTCAAATGCGCTTCATCTTCCAGGGCCACATCCCACAATTCCTCTAATTCCTTTCTAACAACCAAAGGCATCGAAGACAACTTCAAAACAAACTGGATTTATCAACAGAGCTATTCCCTGTACTTTATTAAGCCATTGCCTTACATAATCTATAATCTTATTGGATATATCTCTCTCATTCGAAAGATAAGCAGCCAACTGTTATGACCACACAAAATGGCGGTTGTTGGATTGGAGTGGGTGTAGTAATGGTGGATCAAGGCACTAACAATGCCTATGTCTCAAATACTACTAAATACTGATTTGTTAAAGGTAACCATAATCTGTAGTAAATTCAACTAAACATTTCAGCTGTTTCAGTCTTCCTTGTGCTTTTCCTTTCCCTTTTCCTCTAATGCATTTAATGGTCGTCTGCCTTACACCATTTTCTATCATTTTCCACATAAATATCTGCCCGACACATATTTCAGCTAGGCGCAAAGAACGATGTTTTCAATGGGTTTAAGGGCAGCCCTAATGGATGCTGAATGAGACTCCGGGGTAGCCAGAAATATTTTCATGCTTCAGATCTGAACGAAGTCATTATTGTGGTGGTAGGTGCAGCACTGGACAGGGATGAAAGGGGTCCCTGTCCATTATGCAGTTATTGAAGGCTGCCACTACAAGAGTAGTGAAATCCCATTACGGCAAATGAATGAATTACCGATATGCCATGCACTCAAATTGACAGGGCGAAAGGGGCCCCCGCTGCCATTAAATCACTCTGATTTTGCATTTATGCCCTAATGAATATTTGCAAAGCCATGGCGGCTCACCTCGTCGTGTAGACCGTGTATATCGAAAGGCAAGGGAAATTATTTTATGGTGTGTTAAAGCAGGACAGGGACCCATATTGCAACAAATACAGTTTAATACATTTAATGGTGCATCTTCGTCTTAAGAAAAGCCTGCAGGGAAGATGTCTAGGGATGGTGGTGGAGTTGAACTAATGTCTTAGCAAAACATGAATTAGCTAGAGATGACTTATTAGCTAGAAATATCTCACATAGAAGATCTTAGATATAAATGTCTTAGCTAGAAATGGCTTAGCTAGAAGCATCTTAATTTACTAGAAGTGACTTTGCATCCAAATACTACCTACAGTATATAGGCCCCTGAAGTTAAGTTTGTATACAAATCGCTGATATCTATAGGCTGCACTAGTGGTTATTGTGGCGTGTGGGTGTTTACTCATTGCTAAAACATTACGATCGACATGAAAACAAGTTGATAGACTGGAAAAGGTCTACAGGGACATGTTTGTTGTTGGCTGTTTATTTATTGTATAGTTATTTCTAAAGTTAGATTTGCGTTGTGCTTAGGGATTTGTGTTAGCGTCGTTTGTTTATGGATGCTTCCTCATCATTGGCTAGAAACTGAAGAAATTAAAAGCAGTGTTATTCTTCAAACATCTGCTTTTTTAAAATTGTGGCAAAACAACAGGCAGCGCTCTTATGGGACCTAGCATCCTGGTCTATTGTGGCGTATCGGGCCGCCGGTGCATTGGTCCAGAACATTCCTTTGATGTTTCATTTCAAGTCCCGCCCCACACACACACACACACACACACACACACACACACACACACGCGCGTGCAGGATGTGTTATGTTAATACACATTCGCAATCCTTTTCGGAGAACACACAGGGCGTCACAGCGCGCTTGCCTTTGTTCTCTTCACTCTGATTTGTGAGTTCAATTAATTTTTCCAACAAAGGGGTGTAAATGTATTAATACATGCAATTGATCCCCCGTGGCGAGCACGAGTCGCATTCAGTGTGTTGAAGCGCTAAAGCCAAACTGTTACGCGTAGCTGTGTTTAGACTTCACTAGCCTAGCATCGAGCCTAGCGTTAACCAGCTTTGACAACATGCATGGTTTACCTAACATTATAAAACGGATAGTTCCGGTCCTTGATTACGATTGGCTGAGCCGCATTCGAAGCCGTTGCAAAATACTATAACATACACCTGTGCCAAACGAATTGTTTCAAAATGTCAGTGTCTGATGTGTCTGTGTGTTTCTGCGTCTGTGTTTTGTTTGGCAACCATTCTGCTAAATGTCACTGAAGAGCTACATTGCTTGGCGGAAGAATGTTTATTTGTCATCAACAAATTCTTGAATTTTTGTTTGCCGTGTGATTATTTTATGAAACCTCGCCCGGTATATGTAGTAACCGTTTTATTAAAATCATTAAGCCCCGTGTCCGCATCCATAGTGCCTAACAACGCCCCTTAAAATCTCGGTAAACAACGGCTTATTGCTTAATTTCCTAACCTCGTTCCCAGGTGATCTCATGGAACCGGGTGCTCCGAATGAGCATTACTGGTGAGCAAGAGAGAGTGAGGGCAGGACTTCCCAGCGTGCTTCGGAGGGAGCCATATCCGTTTGGTGACATAGGTATAGAGAGATGGATCTGATAGAGGGATATCCATTTCCGTTATTGCTTTGTCAATTTCTTCATCAAAAAGCTCCATATATATTCTCCTTGTCATGTTCTTATTCGTCTCTCTCCGGGGACTGGTAACCGGCATTCAGAGCTCAGAGGAATTAAGAGAACAGAAATTGCGTTTCAGTCGCCCGGGACGAGGCTACAATTCATGACCCCCTCTCAGCCTAAACATTTACAAGCAATCTGTTGAGCGTGGCCTAGCATTGAGCGCAGCTTTCAAAAACGTACCGTTCCCCCTAGCTTTCACAACATGCATGGTTACACCCAACCTTTCCAACCAGGAATATGCATCGGGCCGCTGCCTTTACCATGTACACACAAAATCTAATAGTCTCAAAATATATTTGATGCAAAAAATGCATAAATAAAGATTGACACAATTCTCCGCGAGGGTATAAAGTCACCCCTGCCGAGGGCACAGAGGACGAGAGAGAGAGAGAGAGAGAGAGGCACTATTCTCTGAAAGCCACCCTCGCACGCTTGAAATTCAGCCAGTGTATCTTTGTGACCACATGGAAATTCTGACATTTCAGTGGCCTTAGTGTGCTAACACAAGGCCACCAAGATTTGAGATTGGTATTATCATCCATGGGGAGAGGGGGAGAATGAGGGCGAGAGTGTGAGGGTGAGAGGGGGGCTGTGGTCACAGTTCAGTCATACACAAAAGACAAATACACACAGACCACGTCACGTTGTTGTCGTTGAGCAGCAACAGTAGTCACTGATGACAATGATGGCAAATAAGGGAGAGTCAGCACTAGAAAAGGATCATGTCACGAATGCACGAAAAAGGCACCAAAAATAGACATGTGTTCGCTGTGTTGGATGTTACTCGTGTTTCTATAACAACATTGCATGTGAAGCAAGTTTAAAGAGAAGCCGGTGGAGGAATTGATATTGTTTTTCATCATCAAGCAATGCAATGTAAAAATGTGTAAAGTAGACCGCCTCATTGCATCACAAAAAACATAACATTTTCTTTGAATTGTATTTGCACATTCTTACCACACACATCCCGATGACATTGTGTCTTTTAAAACAGATAATCCCAGATAACCCTGTTTTTTGATCAGAAAAGAGATAGGTGTTTATATTTAACTCATCTCTGAGAGGAAGTTAAAGAAGGTCTATATTGGCCAATTGGCCTAAAAGGGACGTTAGCTCCAAGTGGTGATGTAAGTCTTCAGATTGCCTAATTCCCTGTTTATTGGTGAGATGTAAAAACCCCAAGTCTTATAAAAGAGGATTCACACTTTTCATTGACACCTACACTTTTCACAGATTCTGCTTCTATCAGCACTGTAATGATATATATTGCACTTCTGATATGTTTCCCTCAATGCACATTGTTGATAGAGCAAACTTAATACGTTTTTAATATAAACCTTTTCTTGAAAGCAAGAAGTTAACCAATTCAGTACCCTCCTCCCATTAAATAGTTATATGTATTATTAGCATGGATAAATCATCTGCAATTAACTAATTAGTGTGTTCAAGTAAATGTTGGGAATGTAGTTCAATTCTGTTAACTGCTGTTGCATTTTCTTTAATCAGAAATAAATGCAGTAATCAGCAATAAATGCACTCCCTCAACCAAGTTGGGGGGTGTCAGCTTAGTCCAAAAAACAAGTTTACTTTACTTTTATATCTAATGAATCTGATAAGGAACACAAATCTATCACAACGGTGCATTTAAAGTGAAAAAAGTTAGCTCTCGCCTAACGGCTTGTAGCCACAGGATAAAATATACAAATAAATGGAAGGAGTCTGACACCACCCACTCTAAAGACATACACCATAGACTGGAATCTGTGCTTCCACTGTTAGCCATACATGACGAATCATACCTCTATAAGCTTTATTCTCTTAGTGGAAAGAAAGGGGGAAAAAGCTATTGAGACGGAAAGTTATTGTTCTGATTTCAGTTTCAAACAGTCGCTAAGGGAGGTTTCTGCCTTTTTCCAGACACTTCCCCATTGGTTCAAAAACACTGTATTTGGTTCTCATGTCTAAATAACCAAAACCTAAACCCAAGTTCACCGGCCCCAGGACAGCAAACAGAAACATGTGTTCTGCTTTCTTTCTTTTTTTTCAATAAACGTGAAAACTCTGGAAAATCGCTCGGTTCCACCATTTACACCGGCGCTGCTCCTTTGATCTCGCTGCAATTTTCCCCCATCCGTCTCAGAAACTTTCAGGGCCTTTCATCTGATCACAGACGGGCAAGCGTGTACAAAACGAGGTGGCCTCCGCTGCCCTGCGAAACAGGTGTCCTGCCGTCGTTTGATGTCACGCCCGGCAGTGGGGGTTTGCTCGTGTGAAGGTTCCTGGTGTTGAAGCTATTGTGGCTCCTCTTCGCCTTCCTCCACTGACCTCACGGGCGGGTGGACGTACGGACGGACGATCCCGCCAGGTGCTGTGTGAAAATACATCCAGCTGCACTGGAACAAAACATCTGAGACCCGCCCCGACACCTGACACTTGTGGACCTCCCCTCACCCCCCGCCCCCCCCCCCCCAACACACACACCCCACCGACAAGGAGGGAGGAGGTCTCGGACCCACTGTCTGGATGTCCTCAGCTCATTACACAGGTTAATGAGGATGAAGTTGTTTTTTTGGGTTTGTTCTTCTGCATTCTGTTTCCCCTTTCTTTTCTTTTTTTACTTTCGAACACGTCATGTTGTGGACTGCATACACACACACACACATTCAGACACACACATTCAGACACACACACAGATTAAAACAGCTCATCTTTGGTTTGACAAAATATGAGTTGGCACTAAGTTAGAAGTGGCATTAGTGTGGGCAGGATAGAGTAGCAATGGCTAGTTTGACTTCCAGCCGAAAGGTTCTGGGTTCGATCCCCAATGTATGCAACCGACTTGTAGGCCAATTTGAGCAAGATGCTCAACCCCTACTTATTGACAGTTATCTCAATTGACTGTATAACCCCTACCTGCTCCTTAATGACCTATCTCTGTTTTTGCTGTCTAACCCCTACCTGCTCCTTAATGACCTGTCTCTGTATTCACTATCTAACCCCTACCTGCTCCTTAATGACCTGTCTCTGTATTCACTGTCTAACCCCTACCTGCTCCTTAATGACCTGTCTCTGTATTCACTATCTAACCCCTACCTGCTCCTTAATGACCTATCTCTGTTTTTGCTGTCTAACCCCTACCTGCTCCTTAATGACCTGTCTCTGTATTCACTATCTAACCCCTACCTGCTCCTTAATGACATGTATCTCAATTCACTATAAGTCGCTTTGATTAAAAGCATCTGCTAAAGAACTTAATAGGATTAAATAGAATCACTTTACCATGGAAAGATCGTCATGACAAGGCCATTGAAGTGCCACTATATATTACAACAACATCCTTAATGTATCCCTTAAAAGATTGCTTTCCATCAAACTAATCCCCCTTCACTAGCTTAATACACACACACACACACACACACACACACACACACACACACACACACAAAGCACACACACACACACACACACACACCAATAGATCCATCCATCTCCAAAATGGGTTCCTGAAGGGTAGCCGAGCTAATAACAGCTAAATGTAGTAAACAAGGCATGAGTCACTCTCTGATCCCTATCCTGGCACCAGCACCACTGCTCCTGGCTTGTCTTGTTGTCGTCGGGTGGTTTGTATTTAGCTTCAACACATCGATTTGACCGTTCAAACCACTAGTTCAACTGGCTGGATCAGATTACTGATCACTCCTGGACTCCAGCTAAGCCTCTGCACGTAAGTCCTAAATCCAGGTTTTTAAATTAACATTAGATAAGACTAAATGAGCTTAAGTATTTGGTTAAAAACTTCAGCGCAGGAAGTCAAAAGATATATTGCCGTGGAGAACATGGATTAGGCGGAGCCAGAAGACCAATCGAAGTGCTTGACACCGTTGTAGTGTTTACTATATCGCTATTTTGTAATCACTTTTATCCAACGCAACTTAATCTGCAGATACATTTCATACAAGTGCCAGTGAACATGTTTTTTTTTTTGGTTTCTCTTATCTTAAACATAGTACTCTGCTATTGTATCACTCTTACTAAAATAATAGCGCAATTGATAAATTAGTTTGTGATTGATAAAGTAGATAAAGAAATAGTAGTACTAGTAGTAATAGTAGGGACATGTGGGTGGAAATAGAACAACAGTGGGGAGAGAAAGAGATAACAAGAGAGGAAGAGGATGAGAGAAAAAGCGAGAAAGGGCAGAGAGCGAGTGAGATAAAACGATAGAGAGAGGGAGAGGGAGAGAGGGAGGGTTGTATAGAGTAAACATGGAATTGCTCATGCTCTGACCCGTGGGTTGAGACAGTCATGAGCAAGAGGCTGTGTTTACCATACAGAGAGAGAGAGAGAGAGAGAAACACACACACACACGCACAGAGCCCTCGTCTCTCACCCTGCCAAAACACACAGGGAGGGGGTCAATCAGGAAGTGCCGATTTGCAGTAAGGATGTCAGGTGTGTGTGTATGTGTTTTGTTTGTTTTTGTGTCAGCAGAAGACACATGTATCTGAGGAGTATGACACACTCTATGAGTGGATGTGTATCGGTCATGGCTTTGTTTGGAAAAGCCCTATCTAGTCACTTTTTATCTAAACTGTGTTCATTCTGGACAGCAGTTATGAACTGCCGCTCACAAACATACCCTTCCGATATTGAGTTTAACGCAGATTTGAAACATATGGAAATACGTTTGCAAGAACAGCAACCAGACGAATGAAGATGCCACATCATGGTGGAGTTTAGCTTTTGTGCAGTCGGGGTGAAATGTGAAAAAAAACAAAAAAAACACAGTATGGGATAATAAACAATACAAAATATAACTGTCTTTTGACCATAGCCATGCCAAGCTACAACCCTTCCCTTGTCTAACACATTGGTTGAGGCCAGTGTGTATTCCACCAAAGCTTGGTGAGTCAAGCCAGCCCATCCCTCGTCTGTCTGGATTTTCCTCTGGTTTCTGACGATGGGCCACAGAACGACAGATTCTAATATGTTACACATATGTTCGTTTTTTTCCTCAGGCTCATCTCTCTTCTCTGTGGCGATCCAACCTTAATCCTCTCTCTCCTGACCCACGGCCAGTTTCCAGGTTACAGCACTATCTAGTGGCAGCGATGAGGTACTGCAGCTGCCCCTCCCAATCCTTTTCATTCATTTCCATTCTGACAAATGGAAATTGTGGTTGATCACCATGGAAACGCCTTTAATGTAGTAGGATTGATTAAGGTGGCAGAAAATGTCCTCTCTCTAAGCCTCACATTAACAACACAATTTAATCTACAAAGTCATACAATGATGTCCCTCAAGACTTTAAGGGCTCTTGAAAAAAACAAGTAGGGTTGTAGAACAGAGTACACTACTTGGATGTTCGACTCCCAGCCAAAAGGTACTGGGTTCGATCCCCATATCTGCAGTCTACCAGTAGACATCCTTGAGCAAGATCCCCCTTACCCCTTCCTGCTCCTTAATGACGTGTACCTGAATTGACTGCAAGTCGCTTTGGATAAAAGTGGCTGCTAAATTACTAAATAGTGAAACAAAAACACCAGCCTACACATGTCTGGATGCCACTCATGAGATGACTGACCATCACCCCCTGTCTGTCTGTTTCCTCAGGGGCCCCTAGGGGCCTCTTAAGGGGGGTAGGTCACACAGAGTAAAGTACAGAGCTACAGAGTTAATTGAATCATCTGAAAATCAATCATCTGGGCCTCCCAGGGGTAGCGAAGGGGCCCCAGGAGTGATGATCAGGAGTGTGTGAGATCAAGACACTGATCATGTGACGTCTCTCACTTTCTCTCACTGTTTCTGTCTCCCAAAAAGCACTTTAGTGGAGAGACATGAATGTGGTGTGTGTGTGGAGGTTTCAGTGGATAGGTTGTCATATTGCTATGTAATTATGTATAAATATGGTAACTTAATAAAAACAAAATCACAGTTGTAATTTAAACATAATATTGTATATTATTCACAGAAACAGCATGCAGTAATGTAAAAATAACAACCCACAGCTGTCAACATGCAGCAGACTAAAACTAGATGAAAGGTTAAGTAAATCCCCAAATCACCGTTTTCAGTTCTGTAACCATTCTGTTTGTCTCACAAAGTGTAGGTGACCATTTGTTATTTTTTACTAAAATGTATAAAGTTTGGGCGAAATTCTGTGTGTCTCAACATTTGACAACGCCCCTCACCCCTACTCCTATGAAACCCAATGTGTCTATTCTTTCTAATACCTTCACAACTTTTTTTTTTGCATCAGACTGTAGTTTCTCCGGGCGGACGTTCTGCTAAAACAGGGGGGTAACTTACCCTTTCATAAAGTTTTGCACTTTTACCTGAGACAGTGGACTGCAATAAAAGCTGTTATCTATCAAAACCCTTTCTAACTGTTCAACCAATATGATCTCTACGCTAGGGTGACCAGATATGAGTTTGTGAAAAAGAGCCTCAGCACTGGAGGCGGGTGTCCACAGACATGGTGACTAGATATGAAAATGAGCTTTATTGGCCCTTAACAAACAAACATAGAAAATAGAAAAAACACTGCCTCAAAGTGCAAACGCACAGAAAATACAGACCTAAAGTAAACATTTTCAATGTTTGGCCCTATAAAACAATAACCTAAAAAAATAATAAACAAATAAAACAATTATTTGTATGGGCACAAAATAAAAGATTTCAAAACAAGTAATACATGGCTACATGGCCTATGGCTTTTCAGTCCTCCTCACGTGGGGCGTATTTCTCAGATGACTGAATTTTCCCCAACATACAACTGTTGGGGAAAACTCAGTTGAAAGCATGGATATTTATTTTTTAGTTCATCCGTGAACTTGCATTTACGTTTCAGCATAACTGCAGAGACGCCACCGGTACATGCGCTCTCTTTGATAAACAAGGAAGCTGCTCGCACCACTGAGGCGCAGACTGACCAATTAAAAGCTCACAGAAAAGGCTAGCGATCAATGATGGTAGCTCTACAGTCAGACCGTACATATGCAAGGACATAACTCTCCCTACTCACTTCCACTCAAAGCAAAGCGAACAGAACTGAGTAGGGGGGGGGGGGGGGGGGGCGGGACTAGTTTGTAAGCGAACACAATGGAAATTCCGATGTTGTATGTTTGAAAACAAAATCCCGGACGATTTCGAAAATCCGCCCGGACATTTTTTTAGGTCTCAAAACGAGGACATGTCCGGGCTAAAGAGGACGTCTGGTCACCCTACTCTACGCATAACAAATTGTAATCATGAACCCTATCACCTCATTTCTAAACTGTTAGCCATCCTTAACTTAACCACCTCCAATCCAACCCTAAATGCAACCATGGTCAGAACCATAGACATAAGCCAAACCAATCTTACTGGGCAGATGTTCAGCGGCAGCTGCAAGCATGCAGCCATATACGATTGGGAACGTAAGCCAGGGGCCATTTGCAGTCCCATCAAGCGCTTCTCAGGCGCTGCAGCTGCAGCTCGTTGGATAAGGACGAGGGGGCTACAAGGCCCAGAGAGAGACAGACTGGGAAATGGAAGAGATGGAAGTGAGAGTGCACAGGCCCGTCTCAACATGATGCCATTACTGGGCTTCAAAGGTTTCGCTGCCAGAACTCAGCTAGACTCAAACAGAGGCTCTGTGGCTGTGTTCACACCTGTGGTCACTCACTCTCGCTCTCTGTCTCTGAACATGTTGATGGAAAAGTCGCTTTTGTGAAAAACGTGGGGTGCATTTAAATAAACCAATGTGAACCAAACAAGCCAGTAATTTAATTTTCCAGTTTTGGTTAAAGCTCAGTCTGGTTTGAAGAGCAGGTGCTCGGAAATGATACAAAGTTAACTGAAAGTTCCTATTTCCTTCGCAATGCCACTAACACATTGTTGGCAACATTTTTGCAAGTTATGCTCCAGGTAGCATTCACACCAAAACAAACCTCTTCTCAGTTCACTTGAAGATTGATCCAAATTTCTTTCCCCTGCATACCTGTAAGCATTCATGCGCAGATGCCTTACTGCCCATGAATGATTTGTATTCAGTGCAAGTCACTTTAGATACAAATGTCTCTCATAAAGCCGTCTACATTGATATCAGATTGTATGTAGTTGATTTCCACAATTTCATGTGATTTACTGCAGATTTCTCAAGCAGAGCGTCTACATTAATAAAACATCTTTGGACTTCATCTTCTACTCATATCTGGACCCGTGGCTTCTAATTAAGGGAACCTGAAGTGAACCACATGGTAAGATTGTAATATGTACAATATTTCAGTCAGGACCACTTTTGTCAATATAATCTTTATTCTAAAGCAGAATATACATGCAGAATAACGTTTGCAGAATATTACATTTGGCGGTATGGCTCTGTTCTGGGAACTCCTTGCCCTTCCACGTGCCTACGTGGAAAGCCTTAAGGCAGGGGGAGCACTCCTCCCTGCCCTTCCATGTGCCTACATGGAAAGGTTTAAGACAAGGAGAGCGGCAGCAGAGACCCCCCGGGGTACAGAACAGAGCAAGCATCAATGACAATCAGAAAAAGACATTGATTAGTTAGATACAACATAAAGGTGGAGCTGGGGTGGAGGTGGGTTGCAAGCTAGCAGAGGAAGCAGCGAATGTAGGCAGGCTGAAGCAGCTTTAAATAAGGCGCCAAGAATGATGTTTGCCAATGGGTGTTTGAGGGGGAGTCAGCTGAGCTGTCAGCTGACTGTGTATGGTATCCAATGGGAAGCTAGGGAAATCAGCTGACGTACGTCTATAATGATACTACGTATTTGAAGCGCTCTGCATGCGTAACGTAAACCTAACGCGGCAATATGACTACTGTGATATCTGTACTGAGCCGAGCCTGACTTCGTGGCCTGCCTGAACTAACGCTATGCTCAATTTCAGTCAGGACCACTTTTGTCAATATAATCTTTATTCTAAAGCAGAATATACATGCAGAATAACGTTTGCAGAATATTACATTTGGCGGTATGGCTCTGTTCTGGGAACTCCTTGCCCTTCCACGTGCCTACGTGGAAAGCCTTAAGGCAGGGGGAGCACTCCTCCCTGCCCTTCCATGTGCCTACATGGAAAGGTTTAAGACAAGGAGAGCGGCAGCAGAGACCCCCCGGGGTACAGAACAGAGCAAGCATCAATGACAATCAGAAAAAGACATTGATTAGTTAGATACAACATAAAGGTGGAGCTGGGGTGGAGGTGGGTTGCAAGCTAGCAGAGGAAGCAGCGAATGTAGGCAGGCTGAAGCAGCTTTAAATAAGGCGCCAAGAATGATGTTTGCCAATGGGTGTTTGAGGGGGAGTCAGCTGAGCTGTCAGCTGACTGTGTATGGTATCCAATGGGAAGCTAGGGAAATCAGCTGACGTACGTCTATAATGATACTACGTATTTGAAGCGCTCTGCATGCGTAACGTAAACCTAACGCGGCAATATGACTACTGTGATATCTGTACTGAGCCGAGCCTGACTTCGTGGCCTGCCTGAACTAACGCTATGCTCAATTTCAGTCAGGACCACTTTTGTCAATATAATCTTTATTCTAAAGCAGAATATACATGCAGAATAACGTTTGCAGAATATTACATTTGGCGGTATGGCTCTGTTCTGGGAACTCCTTGCCCTTCCACGTGCCTACGTGGAAAGCCTTAAGGCAGGGGGAGCACTCCTCCCTGCCCTTCCATGTGCCTACATGGAAAGGTTTAAGACAAGGAGAGCGGCAGCAGAGACCCCCCGGGGTACAGAACAGAGCAAGCATCAATGACAATCAGAAAAAGACATTGATTAGTTAGATACAACATAAAGGTGGAGCTGGGGTGGAGGTGGGTTGCAAGCTAGCAGAGGAAGCAGCGAATGTAGGCAGGCTGAAGCAGCTTTAAATAAGGCGCCAAGAATGATGTTTGCCAATGGGTGTTTGAGGGGGAGTCAGCTGAGCTGTCAGCTGACTGTGTATGGTATCCAATGGGAAGCTAGGGAAATCAGCTGACGTACGTCTATAATGATACTACGTATTTGAAGCGCTCTGCATGCGTAACGTAAACCTAACGCGGCAATATGACTACTGTGATATCTGTACTGAGCCGAGCCTGACTTCGTGGCCTGCCTGAACTAACGCTATGCTCAATTACTCACACAATATCAGTTCTATCACAAGGGCTCTACACCTGCATCTGGCCGTCACAGGTATACGCGTAATTGGAATAATTGTCAATAACGGTCAATAACGGTGAGCTTGTAGAGTGTGTTTGGCGCTGCACAATGTGCACATAATTCCTATTTGTAAGTGGCTTCCACTTCATTAACAAGCATTTCAGGATTGAACAAGAGCAAATCCATCATTATCGCCACCTGCAATCACCAAAAAAACCTACAGTGTCGTCGGCCATGAAACTCGTAATCTGGCCTTGATTTGCATACGCAATTAGTGTAAGCTTCAAGGAAACGAGTTGATTGACAGGAAGGCAAAAATGTTTCGCACGGTTGTTGTTTTATTTCCTGAGTTTGCCTGGGGGCATACTGTATCAGGCCATTTGAAGCCAATCGCCATTGGGGTTTACAGTATGGCTGTTTAAAAACTGTCCGACCTGAAGGAGACCAACTGGAAATAGAAACTGTGATGGAGAACTGTGATAGCAGAACACTGATATTGATATGTTTTTGTCCTCTCTCTGACCAGGGCGGACAAACGCTACCCAGGAGAAAGAGATTGGATAGGGACCAGTGGGAATCTAAAACCTCATTTGATTTTTTTCTCCCTTTTTTTCGGCCAAACAAATCCACACACTGCTCCATTAAGGGCCAGGGCAACAAACACTATACAGCAACAAGCACGCACTATATTCTTTTCTCTTCCTGAGACGGCAAAGGCAATTCGTCACGCTCGCCATTACACGACTAATGGCTGAGCCGACTTCGAAGCATTTGTGGCGAGCATAGCGGGGAAAGAAGAAAGAAGGAAAAAAAGCGGGGGGGACGCCTTCGCTCCGAGAGTCGTTGATTTACAAACTTGGATAAGATTCGAGTCGTGGAAGGTGCTGGTGTTTATAGGTCCCCACTGCGTTGTCACGTTTGATTTCATCTTCATCCTCTCGCCATCTAGGGTTTTCATCTGAGGAGGAGGAGGCAGAGGAAGAGGGGCGGTGGGGGAGGTCTGAATCAATGCCCACAGAAGTTGGCCGACACAAGTTTGAGGCTTTTTGATCGTAGGGCCTTGTGGGAAGTGTGTGGGGGGGTTGGCAGCCATTATACATTCAAGTCCAATTTGTTCCCAGGTCCAGATAGCAGGATGTCAAGGTAATGAGTTAATTTAGTGGTTAAGGAACGGCAAATGCAATATCTGACATTTCTACAGCAGCAAAATGGAAGCTGCTTGAGCCGCTAGCCAGTCCTGTCAAAGCCAGAAAGAGAGAAAGAAAAAGAAACCATCATCATCTTGGGAGTCTTTTCAGCAGTCGTAGCAGTAGTCAAGTCAAGTCATGTCAAAGAGCTGTACAGCATGCGAGTTAAAACAGCATCAAATATAACAGACCCACAATAACACAGAGCACAGAAGATAAAAAAAGACGTGCATAACATACAGAACGAAAAAAAGATATGCGAGTTAAAACAGCATAAAATATAGCAGACGGACAATAACTAAGAGAACAGAAGGTAAAAAGGCATGCATGATACGCAGAACGATTTTAAAAAGATTCAAAGGCCGGGGAGAAAAGGTATGTTTTTTTAATCTCGAAGTGTATACCACGCATCATCCTATGGGTGTTACTGTAAATCTCTGATTTACACGCCTCTCATCCAAACTAAGTGAATCGAGAGTTTGTGCTTTGTTTTAAACCTCTGGAGAGCGGAGAAGATCCAGCGGCTTAAGGGAGTGCATTCATTTGTGTTTGCTGAGGCAGACCCCCAGTGCCCTCAGCAGCCAGAGAGCATTATATCACATTTAGCCAGAATCCCAGTTATTATCCGCCAGGGGGCTGGCCTGGCCTCCTTGGCGCCGTGGTAATGAGTGTTTTTTTCTCCTCACTGGGTGGACATGTTTTCTTGCAAAGACCTCCGTTTTTCCCCCCAAATCCCATTCCTCGCCACCATAGCCCCCCCCGCACCCTACCCTTCTCCCCTCCCTCCAACACACCCCTGATACACAGCAGCTACTCCTTGGCCAATCCTGGACCTATATACCCCCCCCCCCCCCGCTCCTCCGTCACCCACCGTTTATCTCCCTCATGGTATCATCATCATCTTTCATGGTGTTCACAACAACACGTCAGAACGTACCATTCCTCGAAGGACGGGGGTGGGGGTGGGGATGGTGTTGGGGGTGGGGAAGGACGGAGTGGTTGGGGTGCTGTATGTGATCACAGAGCGAAGAAGGATGGGAAATTGAGGCCATTTGCGCTCTAATTTGTCTGGTGTTGTTTGCTGATTCTGAGAGGAGTTGCCGCCGGCATCTGGTTATTCCGCCAATTGACTCCAGCTCTCCAGCACCAACTCGGTAGCTAGTTTCTTTTTTCTCCAGATATATAAAAAAAAAAAACAAGACGGACCAGGCAGAGGAGGAGTTTAGCAGACGAGTGGGAAGGAGGAGTAACATTGTGCTCAAAGGTCACCCTCAAAAGAGGTGGGTGTTTGATGTGGTGTTTTTTCTCACTAATTGCAGCACTCCCTGCATTGACATATCCACATATGTCAATGCCACAGTCACCGTCCACACTGGTCCAAATGTCAAGCCTTGGTATACTGTATGTGTGATAACATAACCTCATTAACCATGCGGTGACATCCATTCACCCTGAATTAAAATAGATATTTTTGTGGTGACTTTTGGTCCTGGAGTTGTTTTAATCCAAATGTATAACGAATGCCATTTGCCGAATCTTCAATATCTCATTTCCAAATACTGATGATGAAATGAATACCACACATAAAACTGAATGCTCTCCAACAACTTTAAGTATATCGTCAACCTTTGGTTTTAATATTAATAATGACAACAATCAGTCAGGGAGACACAGGAATAAACGTTGCTGGATGATGATGATGATGATGATGATGATGATGATGATGCCATCATCATCACAATCCATATTGTTCACATGGTGGTACAGCACATGCGCAGCGAGGGTTGCGCAACAAGAGCTTGTGCACGTGTCTCCTCCACTCCTCCCGCTCATGGAGAGGAGGAGAGGAGGAGGGGGGAAGTCAGTAGGGAGGAGGGAAGGGAGAGAAGAGGGAAGGGAGAGAGGAGGGATGACAACCTACAGCAGGCAGGCGGCAGACACGGTTGCTATGGTGATGGACCAGGATGATGTTTGCATCAGAGGCAAAAAAGAAAAAGAAAATCTCAGTGGCGGTCTGGGTGGGTGGATGGGTGATGGGGGTGGGGGGGGGGGGGACCCAGAGGGCAGGCAACACCACTCAGCTCACGTGAATAAGAGTACAGGCGGAGGTGAAGAAGATAGAGGGGAGGAAAAGTGGAGAGAGGGATACCTTCCTCTTACTTTAACACTCGCCGTTTGCTTGCTGTTCTCTTGCAATATACCTCCCTCCCTTTCCCTCTCTCACCACACAGCAAGGCTTAAGTGATCAAATTAAATAAAATCACTGCCATTTCATGAGTTAAATATGCCTTTGATCAAACCCAAAAGAAAAAATTTTTAGTACAAAGAAAAAACATTTCAAATTTGCATATTTCCCAAGAAACTCAGTAAGAGAAACATAGATAATCCACAGCATGTCTAAAAGCCCTTTCTTACGTAGCCCAAGTTCAAATTTCACGACCGTAACGTTCTTGCACATTTAAAATATGTCTGCTCGGGTGATTTACCCTGAAATGTTGGTCATGTAAAGGCCAGCGCGGGGGCCCCCGGGGGCAGACAGTGATTTTAATTTTTCCTACATCTTGCCGTCGGTGTCTTGTACACTGTTGGCTTTGCCGTTGTGACTCATGCATTTCCCGAGAGCACCGGCATAGACAGGCTAACATCAAAAACAATATTCGATTGTCGTGGCGAGTGTCTGTACAACCCGAGTCCTTATGACCCGTTGTAGTTTTTTCTGTTGTAATTAGGAGAAATGCGGATATTGTGATAAAATCGGATTGTGCGTTTCATACCGATCGGATCGGTATGAAATGTTTTGGCCGATACCGATACCTGTGAGCAGCTCATAATGCTCATAATGTCACTGCGTCGGGACATCAGGAACAGTGGTCATTTTCGCATATAAACCGTATAACCGTATATATAAACCTGGCTAGTGGAAGGACTAGGGTGTTCGACTCCCAGACCGAAAGGTTCTGGGTTCAATCCCCACTGTCCGCAGCCTAACCTGTAGGCACCTGCCTGCCGCCTACCTTCCCCTGAATGGCATGCATCTGAATTCACCTGTTAGGTCGCTTTGGATAACGGCGTCGACCAAATGATCAAATAGCACTAAACATAGTGAAAAAAGCAGAGTATGTAAAAGTCTGTTTTAACGTATAACAGGTGACTCCCTTGCCGTGTGAGTGGGCTGTGAAAATCAACAGTTGCCTGGACAATTAAGATGCAGCTCTCGTCCATCAGAGCGGTCAGAGCACCAGGGAACCAGATCAGGTCTCGGGCTAATCTGATTAGCTGGGTGAAAACACAACGTCTGCAACCGTGCAAAACACTGTGCACCACAGATGGTGTACACCCTGTTGTAGAGCGGGGGAATCAGCAGTCCTCTTCTATTGTCGCTGATTCTACATTTCACTTTATTCTATATCCTGTTCTATAATCATTTCCTGTTCTGTGATATTGTTTTTCGAGAACCATGTCCGGTTCAATCAGATTCTACTCTAGTAGAATTGTGCTCTACTCAACCTAATTCTACTCTATGAATCATTTCCTATTATCTTCTAGAACCAAGTCCAAATCAATGATACTAGATTGACTTCTACTCAGCTTGAGCTATTCTATTTGATTCTCCTCTAGTCAACCTACAAGTGTATTGGGGTTACAGGTGATCCCAGTGTTTTAAAGCAGCAGGTGCCTCACGAGCTGCAACAAGCCACTATGCACGCTTCGCTAGGCCCGGGGGCCCAAGGTCAAGCGGAGGGTGGAGGTGTGTGCAACGTCGCAGCCACGGAAAGAGGGGTCACCCTTCCTCTGGGTTGCGACGCTCCATGTCTGGATTCACCTTCATAAATATTACAAATAAAAGTCCTGGCGCTGAAGCCCCGCTCGGCTCTTTAAGTAATTATCTATCTAGTCGGGTCAAAGAGTCACAGCCCGGGCCTGCAAAGCCTGGGGCTGGAGTTGGAGGACTGGGGGACGAGAGGGAGAGACAGAAGAGTGGCGGTGGCAATGGTGATGGTGATGGCACATGGGGCTATAGTATCTAGGTATACACAGGCAGGTATACACTTTCAGTGCATCAATTGCTAATACCCCCCACCCCCCCCCCCAACCCCTCCCAACCAACATCCTGTGGGCAGCGGTATGGAGAGAGAGAGAGAGAGAGAGAGAGAGAGAGAAAAAAAAAAGACATATACCACAGCTGGATGATGGGTTTCAGTGCGTCCAAGTACGGAGCAGGATATTAAAAAATTGTAGGCCGGGCAAAAGCAATTTCCTCCTAAATGGGTATTCGGGAATTACAGCTCTCACACGAAAAGCACGTTCTGCCAGGCCAACACCAAAATCATTTTCTCCTTTACATCTCTCTCTCTCTCTCTCTCTCGTTCTCTCTCTCTCTCTCTCTCTCTCTCTCTCTCTCTCTCTCTCTCTAGTCCAATCACTCAAAAAATAAGTGCACATACTGCGTTGAGTGCATGTAGTGCATGTTGCAACCCTGACAGCTGTGGGATGATACATATATGTATCGACTCTGAATGAAGAAGTCATTGTGATGTTAATTCCCATTAAACTACTGACACCTCTTTTAATTATTCTACTCCATCAATTTAATGTCACAGTGGTCGAATACAGATGAAGGTAGGAAGACAGCACAGAGGAGTGTGTTTCTTTTCTGTTTGAGACGTGTCTGTGTCTGCATGCGCTAGTGTTAATTTCCTTAACGAAAGCTAAACGAAAATATGTTCGTCAACGCACATTTTTCACCGGACGAAAACTAGACTAGACGAGACTGAAACCCCCATTAATAAACAATAACTGGGACTAAATCAGTATGCATTTTCGTGGACTAATAACGGTAATTATATTATGTTATTATTAGTGGTGGGCCGTTATCGGCGTTAACGCGCTGCGATAACGCGAGACTCTTATCGGGCGATAAAAAAATTATCGCCGTTAATCTATTCTTAAAGTTGGGTTGGGAGCTGGGTCTATACCGGATTTCCACCGGGACGTAAGCGCCGCTGCGCCGCGGAACGGCTGCGTCCTCTGCCCGGTTACGCGCTGCGAGGCGGCTGGATTCATGGGATCACGCGAGAACTACAAGACCACGCGTCTTGTATTGCGTCTATGTGTTTAGTGTTGTTTATTGTTGTTATGTCCTAATGTGTTGTGCTGTAGCCTATAGACAAAGTCAGTTATAAACGACAACGATTTGTGGCCGTGTTCGATCGGGAGGGTTTTTTTATTTTGAAAATTGACCGGATGCTCTATGGCTTTTGCTATTTCACTTCCTGCCCGGTCGATCTGCTCTGTTGAAATTGACGCGGTTCAGCAACGGCTCGCGTCACAAAATGATAGCGCTTTCTCAAGCAGTTTGTGATGCGTTTTGGAAACAGGAGATGAGCCCCTGGTCTAATGCGCCACCTGGCTTGAGGAACCCGTCTCAAAGACTTACTTTTAGTAAATAATTGTTGATTAGATGGAAATGTTCTATATTATCTGCTGACAAAAAACGTAAAAGGGTAAAATAATTGTCCTGACTAAAACTAGACTAAAATGCTGACAGTTTTTGTTGACTAAAACTAGACGAATAAAATTATGTTTTCTTGGACTAAGATAAAGACTAAAATGCTCAACTTATAGTCGACTAAAACTTGAATAAATAAAAACAGGATGAGGTTGACTAAATGTGATAAAAACTAACAAGGGCGATTGAAACTGGACTAAAACTGAGACTAAATTTAAAAATGGCTGATAAAATTAACACTAGCATGCGCTGCATACACGGTTTGGTGTGTGTGTGTGTGTGTGTGTGTGTGTGTGAATGTGTGTGCGTGCAAACGATTGCAGAGCATGGATGGATAATGTAATCTGAGCCTCACCCTGTGGGATTTTCATTTTAAAAACATTCGACAACGAGATGGAGAAAGCATGCAGCTTACGATAAATATCAGGCCATGAAGAGATGTTTTCTCATTCTGCCAAGCAAGTTTATTTCCTCTTATTCCTGTTTGGCTCGTTATTCAACCGTTCTCTCAAACTTAGTGTGCGATTATGAACGCAATCTGCATCACCGAATGCCTTTTTTTAAATCAATTATCATCCCAATGCATTCATTTGAAGGTCACATGCAGTAGCGTCACGCCTCCATACAGTTAAAACGCTCATTCTCTCCTCTCTCTTGAGACCCTGCCGTCGCTAGCATGTTTAAGGGTCATCTATAATAGCGATCTGTAATTACTGTCTGTTGACGGTACATTTAAAGCAATCTACCGCCAGCTATGCTTCCCTACACAGAGATAATAAGCTACTCCATCTATTTTCCAGTGAGATGCATCAGATATCTCAGGAACATGACATTGATTAGCGGCTTCCCAGATATGGCGGAGCGCTATGTTCATCTTTCTTTTTCCTTTTTTTTCATCGTAGAGGTGGAGCGAGAGCCGAGCGCGTCTTATGAAATCCGGCGTCGTTAATTAGTGCTAGCCGAGCCGTGCGCTAGCGCTCCTCAGCGCGCGCTATGCTAAGCAGCCCCACAAGGTCACATTTTATAACCTACGCTCGGCACACACAAAAAAGGCGCACTACTTCCTTCATTCTTTTGTTTCTATCACTTTCTTTGGATCCATGCTCCTCCTTTCCTCTCTTCTCCTCCTTCCCCTCTCCACCTCTACGTTCTTACTCTCGTCTCCTCCCCTCGCTTCTCCCCTCTCTCCTCTCCTCTCCCCTCCGATTCTCTTCTTTTCTCCTCACTTCCCTCCTCCTTTACCTTTTATCCCCCCCCCCCCCCCCCCCCCCACCAAAAAAAAGTCTGCACTTTGACCAAGAACTTTGAAGTTTCACCCCAACACTAACGTCATCCCGGTCGATGCCCTTTTCCTTTCACATCAAATCTCCAGCAACCATTTTGCTAAAAACACACAAAATAAAAGTGCCTCTGAAGATAATAGCAAATGGACTGTATTGATAGAGCGCTTTTCTGGCCCCTCAAAGCACTTTACAATTACTGCCTCACATTCACCCATACACACACACACACACACACACACACACACACACACACACACCGATAATAACACAGCGTACAGAAGACCAGAGCAGGCCAACAAACTAACAAAGTTTGGGTGTGTGTTTTGAAGGCTTGGGCTCCGGGGGCTGTTGTACTCTCCCCCCCTCATTACCAGCTCCTTGACGGGCATGTCAAAACATGGCGCCGTGACAACAACAACAACAACAACACACACACACACACACACACACACACACACACACACACCCATGGGGTGACAATTTGGTAGGAGTAAACATAATCACCCCCCACCAGCCAACCTCGCACGCACACACGCACACACACACACACACACACACACACACACACACACACACACACACACCACTTTTAGTCTGTCCATGGGGTGGCTGTGCTTCATATAACCAGGTAAATATCATCCAATTCCTCAGACGCCTCGTCACTACGAGAGTAGGCCTAAATAGACCACTTTGTTGTGGAACCAAGGGGGGGGGGGGGGAAGCACAGTCTAGTGGCTAGGGTGGGCGACTCCCAGCCGAAAGGTACTGGGTTCGATACCTCACATGACCGTAGCTTAACCTGTAGCCATCCCTGAGCAAGATGCCCCAACCAATATCTGCTTCTTAATGACATGCATGAATTCACATCACGTAGTGGCTTTGGATAAAAGTAGTAAGACAGGATTGAGGACTGTGGCTGCTTGTTCCAATGGCCTGGAAAGATTGTTATATTGTTCTATTTAGTTTGACGCCATTGACGTGAATGAGAGCCATGTAGAGAAGTGCACTGCGTATGTCACCCGTGTCGCTCCGTCTCGGTGAGCGGTTGTGAAGTGAAGCACCACCTAAGAATGTAAATAAAACGTCAACTCCATCTTGTCTCCCTCTCTCTCTCCCTCCCTCTCTCTCTCCTCCATCACCCGGTAACAGTTTGACACTCGTCTCTCTCGCTCTCTCTCTCTCTCTCTCTCTCTCTCTCCCTCTCTATCTCTCTCTCTCCCTCTCTCCCTCCCCCCCCCCCCACTCTCTGTGTCTACATCTCTCTCCCGGGTGTCTCTCATTGGCTGAGCCTTCCTCCAGAGATATTAGGTCACGCAAGAGCCATGGGTGGCGTCGCTAACCGTGTGTCTTGGCGACGAGCTTATTTGTCAACAGAGTCCCATTAGACCCGTCCAGGGATAGGCTTGCTCATGTTTGCACACAGAGAGAGAAAGAGAGAGCGAGAGCGAGCCATAGGGAGGAAGAGCAATGGGAAGATTCGGTTCCAAAACGCTCTCAGCCAGCTCAGTAAACCTCAACGCTCCTTAACACACAAAATGTTTACAAATTGTTCTGAATACATGCTGATGTCCTTGGAGAACTTACACAGGAGGGAGAGGGAGACAGAGAGAGAAAATCAGGAGAGTGAGGAAGAGAGAGAGAGAGAGAGAGAGAGAGAGAGAGAGAGAGAGAGAGAGAGAGAGAGGGATCAGCTTCCCCAGGATGAAAGCAGCTGCTCATCTTCCGTCTCCACCCCTCCCCTCACTTCCCCTCCTCCCCTGTTCTCTCCATCCGCCCACACATGCACACCGTGGTCGCCCCTCGCAACAGAGAGAGAGAGTGAGCGATGGCCAACATGTGGGTGACATTTTCCATGCAGTCAAATGCCCACAGTACCACCAACTGAACAAATAAACTTTAAAGAAAGAAAGAAAGAAAGAAAGAAAGAAAGAAAGAAAGAAAGAAAGAAAGAAAGAAAGAAAGAAAGAAAGAAAGAAAGAAAGAAAGAGATGAAAAAGAAAGAAAGAAAGAGATGAAAAAGAAAGAAAGAAAGAAAGAACGAAAAGTCTTGAAAGGTGCGCTCAGCCACAGGGCAACATGTTTGATGAACACAGAGTTGTAGAAAAATACATAAACCCCCTCCTCTTGACTTCGCTCACCCACCCACTCGTGCGTGTCCACGGCAACGCCACGCAAAGAGAGGAATAAAGGGGAAAAAAGCAGCTGGATACCGCTACACACAAACGCGCAAAAATCCTCCACGCACACCCACACAGGCGAACAACGACGAGCGAACACACACACACACACACACACACACACAGCGACTACATCACCCACATACAATGGAAGCATCCATGTTCAAGAGGTTCAACAGCCCACCCTAACACCCTCCTCTCACAATCTCCCCTCCCCGCCAGAGTTAAGTTAAGGATGGGTGGGTGGGTGGGTGTGAGGGGTGAGGCTGGGGGATCCCCTCCTGTCCTTCGCTTTCTTTTCCTCCCGTGAACAGAAATTACAACGGGTGGGGGGGGGGGGGGGGTGGCTTCTCTTACCTGTCGCCGCGGTAACACCTTTGCCGAGATGGTCGCTCGCTGGTCTGGCAGTGAGCGCACCCGGAGAAAAAACACACAGACGAGCACGCACACACGCCGGGAATCTTGAGAGGGAGAACACGTGCAGACACGCGTGTGTGTGTGTGTGTGTGAGAGAGCGTACGTACGTATGTACGTGTGTGTGTGTGGAGGAAGCGTCTGGGAAGGATGGGCACAAAGGAGGGGGAGAGGGAGAGAGAGAGAGAGAGAGAGAGATATGAAGGGAGGGAGGGAGGCAGGGAGGCAGAGATCAACGATGAAAAGTAAGAGGTGGAGCCTCGTAGGAAGGAGTGTGTGTGTGTGTGTGTGTGTGTGTGGAAGAGCCAAAGAGATAGAGAGAGAGATAAGGAGATAGTGAGAGAGAGGGTTATAGAGAAAGGGAGAGAGAGAGAAAAAGTGAGAGAAGTATAGAGCGAGAGAGGTGATAAGAGAGAGAGAGAGAGAGAGAGAGAGAGAGAGAGAGAGAGAGAGAGAGAGAGAGAGAATGAGCTGGCTAATGGCTCTAATGGTGTTGTGTGGGCAGCTGGCACTAACGTGCACGAATGCAAACCGTGCACATGGTTGTCTGGTACACACAGACTGAGGGGAGGGGGGGGGTTTGGGGGGGGGGATACGAACAGAAGGGGTAAAAGGAAAGAGGGAGGAGGTGGATTCATAGAGAGAGACGGGTGAGAGACACAGAGCAGTATAGAGCGAGTGTCGTCATGCAGGCAGTTCCTAAGGAATCCCTCCAGCACTGCGTCATCAGGCTCCTTGGCTCGTGATTGGCTGGCGGAGTCAGGGGGCTGCGATGACACGTTCCAGTCCAGCCATAGCCCAGAATGACCCTCCTCTCAACACATGCACATACACAAAAATGCACGCAGACACATACACACACACACACATGCACAAACACACAGAGACACACACACACACACACACACACACACACACAGGACCGGACCACCGCTGGTCCCCTGATCCCCTTCCATTTCCTCCAGCCGGCAACAACATCCCATAATAACAACTAATGACATCGACGTGCGTCTTGTTTACGCTCGCAAAGCCTTGACCTGTTCTTGAACAGCAGAAAGCCCTCACACACACATGGCACACACACACAAATACTACACACTCTTTCCCCAAGAATGAGACTTGATTTCCCCGGGGGGGGGGGGGGGGGGGGGGACTCTGAAGACGGGGCAATACACAGTACAGACACGGCGAGTGTAATATCGAAACATATGTCATATAGAGGGGTTGGAATATAAATCAAAAAGTTAATCAGGGCAGATGAGTCGGTGCATCTGTCCGAATGCACCAATCAAACCAAAAATAAAAAACAGCAGGGCCAGTTGAGGAGGCTATCTTGCGCAGCTCGAGATGCGACGTGCATGCTAACGCACCGTCTTGCGCCTCGGACGGCGTAAGCATATGGAATAGAAATAAACACATGACAGAAAGGGCTAGCAGTGTGACCAAGTATGTCCTTCTGCAGCAGAGCACCCGAGAGAGAGACAAAGAACGAGAGAGAGAGAGAGAGAGAGAGAGAGAGAGAGAGAGAGAGAGAGAGAGAGAGAGAGTAAAGTATCGGCAGAACATACTCGATGGCGGATCGAAGGACAAACCCCGGAGCCCCGCCACACTGGAAAAGGTCACGGCTGGGGGGCCGAGACAGAACGAGAGAACACAACTCACTGCTTACATTGATTCACACACACACACTTATTGTGGGAGTATCACAAAAGAAAAAGCAGCCGTTACAAGAACAACTGAGAATAGCAGAGGGTCATCATGGCTGCCTAATAATCCTTCTGGAGACATACATAGAGAACTTGTTACTTAATTGAATTGCATGACAGTGTTCAACAGGGTGATGTCCTTTGCGTTATTGACAACCTCATCAAGGAGACATTTGGGGCCCCCCCTCCCTTACACTCATTTAACCTGCATCCCACACACACACACACACACACACACACACACACACACACTCGCAAACCCTGTCTCCTACCAACTCCATTATCCACTTGGTCGAGTGGATAGTGTGCAAGCAAGCAAGGTTTTGAAAGCACATAAATCGGCCAATCACATGGCACGCCGGTTTGAGGTTTGGCCAATCCTATATCGGGAGAGGCCATTGAATAAATATATCTGTGTTATCTCGATTCTGTTGTTGATTCAGCTGCCGTCTACTGCATCACACACCAGCAGGCGTAAAAATGAACTCAAATTGAAAATTACCCTCCAGATATAATATGAATATCTATTGCACAGGTTATCAAAGTCACTTTGGCTTCTTTAGAAAAGTATAATTACATTTACACACAGACATGTCACCAAAAAAGGCGGGAAAACTGAATGCTCAGTTCAATCCAACTGTTTCCCCCGCCTTGGGATTACGTTTTTTCCAACTGTAAAAAATAAATACAACCGAGATATGTCTACCCTGACATTACACAACTATTCCAGTCGGTCTCGCAAGAGAAAGAAATTAATAAAATGAATAAATTAATATGATGAACTTCTCTTCTGGTGAGTCACCGAGCCCCCTTGGGGTGCGCTCTCCTCTTCCAACGCCCGAAAGGTCAAACTCTCTTTCCTTTGGTTCTCAACTCAGCAGGGTCAACCGACAACAGGATCTCTGATCAACTAATCAAGTTTGCCTTTTTATTTATGCAAAGGAAAGCCATTAAAAAAAGCTCTCTGAAGTTCACGCATTTGCTGACGTACACTACGTAATGGCTGGGCTGTGACCTAAAAATAAAAAGGAGATTACATGATTTGTTGGGAAATAAGTTCCGCCTCTTTGGGGAATATGTGACACTTGATTGGTTTCTGGAGACGGTTCAATTCGTCACTTACCATCACAGATGCAATTTTACTGAGAGTCAAAGTTGTTGAGAGTACACAACTTCTACATAATCTAGGGTGTAAAATGCCTATGGCTCACATCGAATGTGAACAGCAGGCACTGTTTGTAACTCCAGGAGCTGGTTTCTTTCTTGATTAAGTACTAATAACTCACTAATAGCCTATCTAGTCTGCCTCTTATCCCTGGTCTAGAGAGCAGTCATTCTGTATTATCAATTTCCCCTCTGAAACATTTGCAATTGCCTATTATGTTATTTGCTGCGTTCCTGGCATTCATAAAAGCCTTGCGGCAGAGAAAGTCTGTGTCCATTGGTGAAATGCTCTCATCTGAAGGGCTCACTAGAAAATCAAAGTGGCAATAATAATTGTGCGTATCTTTGAGTGAGTGAGTGTGTGTGTTTGGGAGAAGGGGGGGTGGGAGGTTAATTAGTGGACCAATAAGGTGCCCTACCCTCTCCCCCCATCAATCATACCTGCAGAGGACAATTACTGATTGAAATGTGCCAGGAGAATATCACAATCGCTATCTCAATCATGTTGACATAACCGGTCGCTTTGACATGCAGGTCGTTCTGACATACCGTCCTCTAGCATAGACCGCAAACCTCCAACAAATCTGCCTTGGTATTTGGTAATCTGCCATTATGCTATTGGGAAAGCTGTCGAATCCTGCATGCTTTAGCGAGGCTACAGAAATGAAAAAAAGGTAACCCATTTCTTGGTACAAATATCAGATTCACTCAACGTCGGTCATCCACAGCTGTTTATAATACAGATGCATTCAGGAGCAGGCAGGGGGTAGGGCATCTTGCTCAAGGACTGTCTGCCTACAGGTAGACCGGTGGATCATGGGGGGAATCGACCCCAGGACTTTTTCGATCAGTCACTGGTCAGTCACGCACACCTGGTTGGTAACTAAGGAGCAACCCCCCGCGTGTGATTCATAGAAGGAGAAAGCCACGACTTGCCTCAGTGCACAGAGCCCCGAAGGCCTGGCCTCTCTCTCTCTCTCTCTCTCTCTCTCTCTCTCTCTCTCTCTCTCTCTCGTGTGGGCACGGCCGGGCGACAGCATGAGACACACTGATTGATGGCATGACACTCATGCGACACCGTGTCATCCCCGCACACAAACTCATCGCCCCCCTGGTCCACTGCTGAACTAGAGGGAGGGAGAGGGAGTGTGTGTGTGTGTGTGTGTGTGTGTGTTCACGAGCACATGGATGTGTGTGTACACTTGTTTGTGTGTATTGTATGTGTGTGTGTGTGTGTGTGTGTGTGTGTGTTTGTGTGTGCGTGCATGCATGCAAGTATTCACAAGAGTGTGTACTGTGTGCATCCCTATGTGTGTGTGTGTGTGTGTGTGCCACCAGAACTCATATAATAATAATAATAATAATAATAATAATAATAATAATAATAATAATAATAATAATAATAATAATAATAGGTGGTGTTGTCGGAGGTAGTAACACTTTTAGCTCTACCTTTCCCAGGATCGGCACGTAGGCCAAAAGCCTGATGGGTAAATTCGCTCCGTGGTAGTGGCGGCGGCAGCGGCGGTGGCGTGCGGGGGTGGCGGCTGTCAGCTCGGCTGATCGTTAAAGCCACAGCAACCAGGCCCGAGCCTCCGCAGACGGACTAGGGGAGGAGGAGGAGGTGGTGGTGGGAAGGTGGGTGAGAGGGAGAACGGAGGTGACAGGACATCAGGCCATCATGAGAATCTGCAAATGGAAATGAGCAAGACGCCCACTACCCTTAAAAAAAAACTTGAATTACACATCTCAAGATATCATTAGAGAGAAAAGACAAGAGGTGTCCATCACAGGCAGGGGGGGGGGGGGGGGGACTGATGCCACCGATCTCGTTGGTCCACCTGCCTCCCAGAGCGTATTACCCCCCCCCCAGAAAATGTCATGCATCACTAATGGTCTGTCTTTTCGTCACCGGGGCCAGCCTCATTGTAAGTCCCGTCCCGTATGAAGATGACAAACGCAGCATCAGACTTCAGCTGCCTCTTCCAAGCTGATCCCCGTCTAAACTACCCCGACAACAACAGCCTTTAATAAGGCTTAATGTTGATTGGTTGGTTGGTCTTTCATGGACATTTTTTAATCACAGGGATCAAACTGCCAAAACGTCAAATCAAATCTTCAATTCCTCCCGTTTTGGAAGAGGAAAAAAAAGCAAGCATCGGATGACTAAGTAATAGGTAGATAGTAACATATTGATCCGCATTAGCCTTTGATGCCCTCCTCTAAGGCGTTACACCGTCAGAACACTTAGGGACAGGCAGCCATCTTGTTCAATCAAATCCCACAGGCTATTTGAAATCTAATTCTGAGTCTGGTTCCCTTCTGTGAAACCACCACAGTGAAGGCGTGCATACGCATTTGGGTTCCCACAAATGTCGCGTCTGGGATTAATAATAATAATTAATAATCATCTTATCTTAAAAAATACATGGGTGCTAAAATTGCGATTTGAACAGGCGATGGGCCATTTTGCCCTGTGAGGCACGCACATGTCCCAATTTGATTCAGCCATTAATTTTTTAATACACTTCATACAAAAACACAAAATCACCTTGGCAGGCTTAGCTCCAATTTGTTCCTTGGTGGCACCGGTATGCACCACGGTTTTGTATTCAAGTTTTGAGTCAAACGATTCTGAGGACTCACAGAGAAGAATAAATTGGCAGTTGGTGCTCTCAACTGTCCTTTTTCCCCACAATGCATGATATCTTCATTATCCAGGGGTCACCAACAAGTTATTTCCTAGTAAATTAGGCTGGGCTTTGAAGGGGTCCTAGATTCGATTCTACCAAAGTCGCTCGGGGAATAAATTGGCAGTTGGTGCTCCCCCCCGCCCCCCCCCAAGTCGCTCGGGGAATGACAACATTATGTTTCTCTTGCTTCATTTTTTTTCTTCCCTAATGCGCTGTCCAAGGGGGTCAAGCTACACAGCACAACATTCTGGTTCATAATCCACTCTCTGACCTTCTGTCTCTCTCCATCATCAGCACCCTCCTCCATTCCTCTTTAACCTTATCGGATGTCATGGTTTTGTAGCTTTTTTTTCCTCACCTGATGAGGTCTGTGTTCCAGTCATACCAGGGCAGACAAAAGGTCTATGAAGGGAGGAAGATCTCCCTTCATAGACCTTTTGTATGGACTTAAAAGTGTAATGCATCATCTACTCTACAGTAACACTAGATGCTCCAAGTCCAAATTGATTTTTTTATCAGCCAATCAGTTTACTCTGTGCAGCTGGTTTTACACTCTGGTTTCGACGCCATTATATCGGAAGTTTCAAAGAGCATTGATATTATGTACAACTTAGGCTCACTATGTCTTTATGGTGTGACTCAAAATGTCAGCCGGTACGTGTGGGTCTCCATCAGACAGCTAGAAGGATGTGGAGATCCTCTTAAGGGGGGAGCTTATATCACTTCATCCACCCGCAGGAACTGCAGGACTTATCAGAAGCCACTTGATGCCCGGAAGAGGTTTACTACTAACACGCACACACCCCTCCCCCGCCACCACCCCCCCCACATCCACCGCACACTGATGACACATGTGACATTGTGAGCTCGACATGCTATCTACCCTGTCCGCCCCCCACATCCATTTTCCATGGAGGGAGAGCGATAAATGATACCTACAAAACATGTCCCATGCCCATCAGCAAAAACTATTTTTTTTCCATGAGATATATATATATATATATATATATATATATATATATATATATATATATATATATATATATATATATGCCCCGCCAGCCTCTTCCCATGGAGGAGGATTTCAACATGGCTGCCATGTGCCCTGTAGGAGCTGGCAGGCATTCAAGGTCTTCCAGCCTTACACTGTACATCGATATCTTTTCTTTTCTTATCCCCAAGGAGTGCAGTGGCTCTCAAACCATAGAAGCTTCTCTTATGATACACCTTAGGGGCCACAGGAGCCACATGTGATACATGATAAGTCAACCTACTCACACACACACACACACACACACACACACACACACACACACACACACACACACACGCACACGCGGTGTTGATAGAAGAGGCTGAAGGGTCTGTGAAGACGCCGGTGAGAGATTGAAAAAGTTCAAAGCGAAGTCAAATAATTATCAACATCGATCAAAAGTTTAGATTTTACCTCGCAGGAGGAATCACATCTACCGTGGCTGTTAGACACATTATTAGGAGATTCAAATGAATATCGATGATTCATTACTACGTTCAGCTTTTAAAGAGAAATCCTATCGACACCAGCCTGTAGAATAAAGGACGGCAATACAGCATGAACACCCCCACACATCCATTAACTCATTCATAATGTATTCAACCGGGGCGCAGGGTTAAACCCCCTTTGTGCACTCACAGCACATCCACACATCCATACATATGGAGAGGCTATGGATCTGTTCCCTCTCTGTCGGTTAAGGGCTCGGCGACCTCATCAGCCTCAGCCACAGGGAGCGAGAGGCACCGGGCCCCAGAGGCACCGGGCCCCCTATGTACGCGGACTTACGTGTAGGCGTCCTGGAGCAAGACGACCTGACGCCCCCCCTACCTGCTCCTTGATGACACGCGTCTGAATTCTCTTGGACGTCGCTTTGGATGGAAGCGTCTGCTAAAAGACTCAATGTAATGTAAATGTACGCAGGGCAGGTAGATTCAGATACTGTATGTTATTGTATCACAGATACATTTGCAGCATTGTCTACCAACTAAGGTTGTATTTTTCTACGGTCCCTGACTTAACTGATAGTTTCAAGGTTGAATTATATTAGACAGAGAGACAGACAGAAAGATAGATAGATGAAATATATGTTTTGCAGTATCTTTCCAGTACCAATTCACATGACTGAGATAGAAGTGATGGAACATAAATGGCAAAAACAATGATAAATAGCTCAAATAAATAAATAAATAAAGCTAAACAACAGAAACAAGGTTAAGGACAGGTAAAACAAAGTGTGCCACACAATTGTTGCTATATGGTTGCTAATGTTCACTATTATTTACTCCTTTCTCTGTATGTTCGGGAGCGCGTTGTTGGCTAGCTGCTCGCTTGCGATCCTCTCATCACCAGCGGGTCTATTCTTAGTTTCTGAGTATCGCTTCTCTCCCGTGCTGGAGATGGCGGTTATTTTTAGTCATGCTGGGTCACATGACCACTCCAGCATGATGCGGTGGGGGAGAAGGGGGGGGGGGGGTAGCAGCTCTAGGCTAACAGTGTAACATGGGGCTAGTACACACACACACACACACACACACACACACACACACACACACACACACAGGCTCTCTGGAGAAGATGAGCCCAATGGTTGGTATTTGACTAACACACTGTAGGTTTTCTTATTGACACTGAGCACAAATGAGGGAGCTCTTACTGCGACAACCGAGACGGTATCCATCACAACAGGAAGGTACTTACAATGAAGGAAACATTGACCTTGCGTGTGGAAGACCTCATTCAAAAGATAAGGAGAAACTAGACATAACAGACCAAATGGGATGAGAGTGTGAGGGGAGGGGGCGACGAAAGACTGTGCACATAATATTTAACCTTACGAGCTGCACCTCAGAGGAGGAAGTGGGAAAAGAGGAAGAGAGACGGGGCAACATGCAAGAAATAAAATATATATCTAAAGACATTAAAGGGTAAGTAAACCCCTGCTCCACTTAAAGTAAAAAAAAACATATTATATGCAAGCCTATTTTGTGTGTGTTTGAATACATTTCATATGAAATGTATTACCGGATGAACTCCTGCCTACCTGTTAAAAAAAATGCGATCTGAGCAGTTGTGACATTCCAATAGTGTGACTAGGAGCGGGGCGGAGGGAGGAAAGGCGGGCGCCCTACAGCCCCCTCTCACTTATTTCTGACCTTGCTCCTCCAGATTTCTCATTATTATTGTATCATATGATGACAGTGTATCAAATAATATATGATGTGTATTTAACATTCCTTTTTTGATCTGAGCTGCTGTTGGTGTTGCCCGCAGTTCTCAAGGCCTCGCACCGTATCCAGCGGCACAGCAACACTGCACCAAAGATGGCTGCCGAGGCTCAGGGTTTGTTCGTGAAGATGAGCTCGAATTTCAAAACTACTACTGAGAAAAAAAAGAGGAAAAAAAAAAACCTACAGTCTGTCTAACTAACTGCAAAAGTATTCATTAGATATGGACAGTGGTGCGGATGTTATCCACGCCTGTATGCCTCAGATCAAAGAATTACGCACGGATGAAGCCTTCGATACAAAGGGGCGTACTGCAAAAGAGATGGCCGGAGAAATCCACCAGAACCGCTCTATTCGCCGAGGAGAGAGCCCGCAATTATTCAAAATGCATTTTGCCCCCTTGACCTCTCCTCCGGGTATAGTTTTTTACATCCTTGAAGTTCTTGTGTGGGGGGGGGGGGGGGGGGCAGTTCGAGACTCGTTTCACCGACTTCAGAGAAATGGCTTTCAATACTCAGCCGAAAGCACTTTGAGCACCCTGATGCTGAGCAGAAAATGCTAGATCTCCAGCCTCACTTTGCTTCGTATTGAGCGGGATGTCAGCATCGACAGAGACAAAACGATTGTCGACTCCTGGTAAGACCACGGTGTCTCGCCTTTCATTCATAGTGTTGCCGTTGTGCACCGTATGCGCGTGAGTGTGAGCGAGAGCGAAAGCGAGAGAGAGAGTGAGAGAGAGAGAGAGAGAAAGAGAAACAGACTTCTTAAGCATTGCCCTGCTTCTGCTCTGGGTTTCACTGATGACCGCCGTGTCTACTTTACCTTACCTGGCGCTATGGACCACTGTGTATTGTTTGGTCTATGCATGTCTAGCATAGGCTATGGGTGTTGTGATCGAAAGAAAACAGCATTTGGCGTGATGACTTTGGTCGTCTATATTCACTGTCCATTAGCGGTAGTGCTGAACCACTCATGGCTCAGTGGAGCAAATGCAACGTCTGTTGCAACCTTTTGGTGTCTTAAGAACTTTTAAGTTACTCATTCTATATTGTATTTGACGTATACAGGTTTAGTGGCATAGTGTGCCATAGTGTGGCACAGTGTGTGATGAATACATCTTATTTGTGTAAATCAACTATTTTATAGTCATGCATTTTAAAAGGATTAGGGGCCCACAAAGAACGTCCCGCCCCCTCTGTGCAGCTACCCTAGTCCCGCCCCCTCTGTCTGGATACCCTAGTCCCGCCCCTTCTGTGTGGATACCCTAGTCCCGCCCCCTCTGTGCGGATACCCTAGTCCCACCCCCTCTGTGCGTATACCCTAGTCCCGCCCCCTCTGTGATGATACCCTAGTCCCGCCCCCTCTGTGCGGATACCCTAGTCCCGCCCCCTCTGTGCGGATACCCTGGTCCCGCCCCCTCTGTGCGGATACCCTAGTCTCGCCACTGTGACAAGTCGCATTTGGTTCATTAGGAGGAAGTGTGTGCCGTTTTCAAACGTTCCTTCGAGTACCTCAAAACCTACGTCACAATCGCTCGAGCCAGGGAGCGCAGCCAATAAAAAACTAGCCCTCTGGGAAAGTGTTTTTTTAGTTGAAATGTTCAACAACACTTTGCGAGACCCAAACAGAACCGTTTTCAACTGAAAAAAGTGATTTTGCGGTTTACTTACCATTTAAGAAACTAGAAGTTAAATGAGTATCGAAAACAATAACAGCAGAATTAAAAAGTAAATGTCAGTTTAAAGGTGGATTAAAATCAGTTCAGCCTAACAACCCTATTGAATCAATAAAACAACAGTTAAATATGGTGGTCAGGAAACCAGCAGTAGTTTTCACCATCAGACTGGAAAAGCATACCCTGGAATTATGAAGGCCTATTTGGCCCCAAATCATTTGAGTCAGTACCCATTAGCTTCCCTTGCTATCACTGGAAATGAGTTAGCATCGTTTTTCCCCGCCCCAATTACCCATTGTCATGGTAACCCATGGCTTGATTGACAGATCTCTGTGAAAATCTTGCTTCTTGAGTCCGGATAATTGGAAATAGGGTTACAGTGTGAGGTTTATTGGATTTTAGACTGGTGGGTGAGTGTATTATAAATGACCAGAGAAAGAGATGGAAAGGAGAAGACTGATAAATAAATGGTTAATGTTCCCAAATAAAAATGTCTTTGTTCTTTGTTAAAATGTATATGCAAGAGAAACTTGCAGCCCCCCCCCCACTCAACATTCCCATAGGAACATTTAGCACTTGAATGTAATTATGATAACCTGTTCATTATAGCAATAAAAAAAACAGAGAAAAGGTACAGTTGCCGTTTATTTCAATGCAACCAACCTCCACTACCCACCCCCCCCCCCCCCCGCCCCTTAATCTCTCTCTCTCACACACACACACACACACACACACACACACACACACACACACACACACACACACACACACACAAACACACACGCACACACCCACACACACACACACACACACACAGAGGAACTCGGAACAATTAATTACATGGTGTTTAAGCAAAAACGACAGGTGAGACTGACAACCTGTAATACACAAAGAAGTTTCTATCGTTACTGAGAAGTACCAAATTAGACGCCCTCCCTCAAGCCGCACAACCGTTGCTCGAAACTGGCAGTTCTGCTCTGTAATTTACGCCTCAAACCGACCGAGGTTACAGGCGTACAGAGAGACAGGCCGACCGATCCACCGCACCACATAAACCTACACATCGGTGCACCTTTGTAGGCGCCGGTTGGCTGAACAATGCAAGAGGGTTGGACCAGCTTTTAAATCGGCGACCTTGAGGAGGAGCGGTGCCGCCTGTCACGGTGAAGTAAACAATGTTATCTCAACGTTTCGTTTGGAAGTATGGAAAGTTTTAGTCATTTCTCAAATGTTCGGTATGTTTTATTTTTTTTAACACCAGAAAAAGCAGATGTTAGGGAGGAATATTCAAGTGCTACACGCTTGAATGCAAGCATTTACAGTCTCAAACACACAATCAAATACACAGACACACAAGCACACACACACACACACACACACACAAGCCATTAAGCTTTGGCAAAGCTGTGACAACTGAAAAAACAGTTAAATAATACCCGCAGCTGTAGTTGCACTTTTAGCATGTTGTCGTTAAAGTGCCATTTAGTGCCAAGAAAGCATCTGTGCTAACGCTCTTCCGCCTTTTAGTATAATTTAATTCAAAAATAAATCACCAGCAAATGCATTGTGGGAGGTCCCTGTCCCATAAATCTAACCAAGACAATAAAAAATCCTTGAAAACATATGCGACAAAACGTGGCTTATATACCCAACAGACAAACGTGGCATCACAGTGGCAGCGGCCATGTTGAAGCTCAAGTGGACTGTGATACAAAGATGTGTTGGTTTCTATGTAAAGACTTCCCCACCTGTCTGAGGGCCTTGAGCCAGTAGGGATATGCACACACTGGACCATACGTACACAGGTTTGGCGCTCCTGACAACTTTCCGGAAGGGTTTCTGTTCACTAGCTGAGCTTACTCCCTCGAAACAAGAGGGCAGCGATGAGGTGAGTCGATGTTTGCAAGTAGTTTGTTGGCGTCCCTGGCGAGACACAGACTCCGAGACAGAGCTGCAACAAAGGATTATTTACATGGTTGAGACATCTATTGATTCCTTTTTTTCGATTCGGCCTACTCACTCACCAGTGACTAAAGCAATGTCTTTAAATGTGTTTGCACTGTCTGATGATGAGCAGCGAAAAATCGTTTGAGTTCAAAATCCATTTGGTAAAATGAAACAGGAAAAAGCAACAACTATAATCAAGCTATTAAGCAGCAGTTCTTTGGCAATCAAGAAAGATGGTCAACTAGAGTGCAAACTACCTCTGTGTCCAATCTCCTGCATATGGCATTCAGATTGTTTTCTCAGCAGCACCAAACAAAATCAGATTTGATGCCAATTTGACAATGTGATCCTAGGTCTGACTCATCTATATCTGACCATTGTGGCCATGTGACCGCAATGTGACCCACAGCCTGACCAAAGAGCAGATGGGAATGGAAAGCTTACGTTCACATGTAGCGTAAACTTCACAATCAAGTCCTGAAATAAACCAGGGTGGTCATTCTGACTTCCTGAGGTTATACTTGGCACTTCCTTATACTTTGCACCCATTGAGTCGTAACAGCGCGGTTTGACAACACCGCCAACGTCTCCGACACCACCGCCACAAACACTGAGCAACAATTACCCACCAACACCCTCCAATCAACACACACGGTACTGTGGACCAATCAGGGCGCGCCGCCTGATTGCAGCTCATCAGCGAAATGAAATGGCCAAACAAAGAAGAATGCACTTTTCCTTTTTTTGCGCGATTCCACTCCTACTAGCGTCTTCAGATCCATCAAGGCCCGGCGGAGAGGAGCTTAAGCACGCTACTTAGCGCGCCCCACCGGGTTACGGCTGCCGCCTTCAAATGTACCAAAATAAAAGCCCTCTCAGACGAGCGTGTCATATGAAGAAGGCCCACATCAAACGCACAAGTGTGCATGACTGTGTGTGCCGTGGCACACATGCATTATCCTGCCCCTGCAGCTGTGTGTGCTTTTGTCCAGTGATGGTCTTCAGTCAGTGGATCCGACAGACTGCCTGCTGGGAGAAGCAGGGGAAGAACAGACTCCAGGGCCACAGTAACACAAGTGTCAGCCAGTCTGTGGAATCTCTTTTATGATGAGATGACATGGCTTCAAGTAGCTCCTCTCTCTCTCTCTCTCTCTCTTCGTTAATCCCGCCATACGCGCATGTGTGTTTGTGTGTGAGAGAGGATGGGAAAAAAGGAGAGAAACAAGGGATGACGGACAGAAGGAACAAAATGGAGGATGTAGGAAGGAAGAAAAAAAAGGAAAAGAAGTAACAGTAAAAGGCTGAAAGTCTGTACTACAACTGGAAAAAAGGGAATACGGGAGCCTGAGCACAAATTGCCCCCCTCAAATGACACCACCACCACAATACCCACCTCGAAGATAACCACCATCTTTTGCACAGACAGACCAGTACGTAGTACTGCACAAAGACAGAACTATAATGCGAATGATTATGAGAGAGTGAAAGAGCATCATTACAAACCCATCTCCTATTGTCCTGACTAAGACTACTTCTCTCCACCAATACCCACCTCAGATGTATGATGGCTAGATCAGTCTACCAGCCTACCCAGTGGACTGTACCAACTGGTAGGCTTGTCTATCCATCATACATCTGGGTGGACACTCCCACTTCCACATAGAGGGCAGATTTCAAAATGGCTTGTAATGGCTAATCACACTCACACATGGTGGTAAAATGGGGGCCCTTTAAACATGGGAACAAAATATACTCCCCCCCCCCTCTATTTCACTCTCTTTACCTCTCTTCCATGTCGATACGGTCAAGATGACCTTGGAGATGGGAGTCGCACGTCTTCTCCCATGGCAGCGCCTGTGGTTTTGAGGTTACCCTTGATGATGCACAGCTGTGATCATTTATGAAGACGTCAAAGGATCTGTTCATTTTGAGCTGGAAAAGAAAAGAACAACAATTATTACAAGATGTGAGTTTATGCACCATCGCACAAGATAAACCACACCTTGCATAGGATGGATGGTTTTGATTTGAAGCTTTGGGAAGTTTTGGTATCGATCGAGGTCACAAATTCATTGGTCAAAATTCACAGAAGAGGAACTCTTCTTCTTCTTCAATGGGGGAGCTAATTAACTTATTGTGAAAAATCCATTGGATTGACACAAGAAATTTGCATCAGATTTGTCTTAAGCCCTATTCGCACAGGACTAGTATTACCTGGCGACCTCTAGTCATTTGTAATAATTGCGGAGGTCGTCTGTGATCTTAATCCCGTGCAAATCTGCCATGTCCATAATTTGTAGTAAAAATTCCACTACAAATTACCTACCATATTTTGCCAAACACAGTGGTCATGTGATAATATTAGTCCCGTGTTAATCGGCATCTCTGTGATTTGGGGTCGTTTTTTGTGTTTTCTGCGCCATTTTCTGCGCCATTTTCTGCGCCATTTTCTGCCTTTTTCCCGGTCGACAAATTATGGAGGCTGCGTTGGCCTCCATAATTATATTATTAGAAATGAAAGTTTTGACAGAATTGTGGGTGCAAATTCAGGAGGCTCATCTTCGTACATAGCATGGAGACCCATTCGCAGAAAGAGCAAGCTCAAATCCATCAGAAGAGCAAAATGCATGCATGGCAGCATGCGGTAAGGAACATATTGTTATTTATACATTCATGTGACATCACTGCAGCATACATATTCTGATAGCCCAGGTTGTCCTTAAAAAAATTGCATTACAAGGTTGAGGTTCTACAAGCATTATTACTTGACATCATATCCAGGGGATAATGTCAGTAAATTCGAGTTAAAACACAGACTTTGCTTATCCCGTGCGAATGCGCCGCACGAAAAATAGACGTGGTGGGGTAATTACTAAATCACATGAGGTCCCCAGGTAGAGGTAATACTAATCCCGTGCGAATAGGGCTATAGGCTACATCCACACTACTACGTTTTCATTTTAAACCGCATAACTTTTGCCACGTTCACGCCTAGCATACACACTACTCCGGCGTTTTACAACCCCTAAACGGAGATTATTGAAAACACTGCTGACCCAGGTTTAGTTTGAAAACTCCGGGGTTGCGTTTCAGTCTGGACTATGTGGACAGGCGGATACGGAGTCGATGAAGCAGACACCCAAGCTCGCTTCCTGATTGGGTCTTATCAGTCATGACGTGTCCTTCCTTGATTCGTCACGCCCAGGGGCGGAGCCAGGGGGGGGCCCCGGGGGGGGCATTTGCCCCCCCCGAAATCTCATTGGCCCCCCCAGGTGCCCCCCCCTGTCGCGGCACCGCACTCTGACCGCACGCCCCCCCCGGTCAACAATCGCGCAGCACCCCCGTCAACAATCGCGCACGGACCATGGACCATGGACCATGCATGGACCATGCATGGTCATGTGAATGCATTTTCAGGCGTGGTAGTATGGACGGAGATTTTTCTGGTACGGTGCTAAAATGCTAGTGTTGTGGATGTAGCCTTAATTGAATTGAAAAGTCAGGGTGACACAAATTTGAATCGTAACCTAGGGCTGTCGCGGTGAAGGAATTTTCCCCTGCAGTGACATAGGTAGCTCAACAGCACGATATGGGGGGGGGTAGTTATTGGACGGCTACAACTAGCTATTGGTAGACTGAGGAGAAAAATTACAAATAAAAAGCCTTGATCTGATTGGACGTGATGTGTAACGTCCGGGAAGCGGCAGGGTCCTTGCGTGTGATTGGTGGACGGGCAGAATCACATGACACCTGACCTTCTCAGTCATGTGTCCACGTCGTCGCCTCCACATGGCTCTGGTGAATGTCACTGGAAGCCATGCACGCACACACAGTCAGAAACATGCAAAGACGGACACACAGTGATATACACACACACAAATACATAGTTAAGATACACACAACACACACGCACAGTATTGCACACGCAGAGAGGGACAGACACAACAACACAGTCCTACACACGCATTGACAGATACACACAACACACACAGTCACACACACATATACACACACACACATTGTCACACACATACAAGTGCACGTACACACACACACACACATGCACGCACGCACGACACCCACATACAGAGTAAATGCCACTGATATGGTGAAATATCCACCCCGTTTGTCTTGTCTGTGCATGTGTGTGTGTGTGTGTGTGTGTGTGTATAAAAAAGGTGTGGGTTGGCAGGTGGAGTACGCCCTCCCCCTAACCCCCAGGACAACTCCACCCCCACGGGGATAATTGACTTGTCAGGCCGCACCGTGTGTCACCAAACCACCAGGTGTGCTGTTCTGCTGCCACGGTAACGGTCATGCATATATGAATGAAGGTTCTGAACACCCCCCCCACCCCCATCACTCCCCCTCATCATCCACCCTACATCCCACTCCCCCCCCCCCTTCACTCCCCCATCACCGCCTGCCTCACTGGCTCCCCCCCACCAACGCACATATTCCATAGATAGACAGAGTGAGGTGGAAATGGTGGTGGAGGAAGGAGTCAGGAATACAAGCTCAATAAGGTGTGTTCATTTTCTCAGAGAGAGAGAGAGAGAGAGAGAGAGAGAGAGAGAGAGACGGACGTGTGCATCCGTCTGGTTTGCCTGGTGACACCGACAACATAGACAATGGCAGTGGACCATGACCCGAAACGGTGGAAACAAATATAACAAATGAACAATATTAACTTAACATTGTGGTGTGAGGGCGGCGTGGCTTGGCGTCGGCTGCGAACAAAGGGGAGCAGGGCGGCTCAATCGTGGGAATCGACGCAGCTGTAGGGGGGTTAGAGTAATATTAAAAGCGTATGTATTGCTTTCCTGTATGGATTATTGTTTGTGAGCGGGCAGAGTGACAGTGTGGTCTCGGCACGAGGTGTCGGCCCGAACTTGAATAAAATAAACATGCTGCCGTTAAACACGCCTCGAAGTAGCAGAGACATTGCTACATTTACCGACATTCGAGTGGTATTTTTTTATCCATATCCTCATTCTGTCCAAGCGCTGGTGTTTGTGTGATAATTGTCTGCACGCAGCTGGAGTCCATCGGTAGGCTGAGAACAAGAAAAAGCTGAGCGCAGAACAAGCACCTCTGCCACTGCTGACTTTGTGGAGTTGACTGGGGAGTTTTCTGTGTGTGTGTGTGTGTGTGTGTGTGTGTGTGTGTGTGTGTGTGTGTGTGTGTGTTTAGGTGGCGGAGGTCACCTGTGTATGCAATATGTTCACAGGGGTGATATTTTTGTACAATGTCTCTCTCACACACACGCACACACACACAGAAGCACACACACACACACACAGACGCGCACACACACACACACACACACACACACACCTCTTAAATCACGCTACATAACAACACTGGCACGACAGGCACAACAACGTCCCCAGGGGGACGGTAGCGCTGTCATGGAAACCGTGTCAAATGACCTTCAGAGCGGCTAGCCACGCTCCTCTGAGCTTCGTGTGGACTTTGTGAGTCATCAACAACATTCACATCCACACACACACACACACTCAGAAGGTTAGTCAACGGTGAATATCATTGTTTCTACATTTTTAGACTGTTGTGTTTTATTTTAGTCTATTGACGCACACACACACACACACACACACACACACACACACACTCCGAGGGTTAGTTAACAGTGAATAGTACATATTTTGAGATTGTTATTGTATTGTATTATTCTTTTTTTTTGTGCTTTGACAATGTCAACGTACGTTTCCAATTCGAATAAAGCACTTTGCGTTAAATTTACTTTATTATGGCGTCACACCATCAACAGGTTTATACTAATCATCATCAAATCCGCGTTCAACTTCAAAGGATGATTCATCCGTCTACGTTAGTAGGGGGGAGTAAAGGTTAAGTACTGGCTCTGTGTTGGAACAGCGTAGGCCTACATGCCTATCTGATCTTCAATGCATGTCCCTGCCGTAACAAAACCAAATACAACAATACCCTGTTTCAAATGGTCATGCTTTCACAATTCTTGGTGACTGACTTATTTCACCAGTTGCGAGTGAACGTGATTCGTTGGGCTACAGAGTGAGTGATTCAAGTCATTCCGACTCAAAATAAAAATAGTCAGAGCAAACATGATTCGTTCGCAGAGATAGTCATTTGTTGGCAGGAGGAATGGGGTGTGTTCAAGACAGCATGTGCTTGTATGAATAGTTGAGTTGAAACAACAGTGAAACGACAACCGGACATTCAACCATCCGTCTCGGATGGTTCACAGATCTGACTGGCAGTCAGATCTGTCCAAACAGGTTATAATATAATTGTAATAATATCCAGTCCAAATAAACAGAGCAAACATGATTTGATCGCAGAGATAAAATCATTTGTTCGCAGGAGAAATGAGGTGTGTTCAAGACAGCAAATACACAGCAGATTCATTGGTCCTGGACTGCAATCCAGATATATAACATTATCTAGATTGATATTATATAGGCTAACATTTAACGTTACTATGCGCAGTGCCCGCACATAAACGTCGTAAACCTTACAAGGAATTACGTAATCTAAAATACAATACAGCGCATAGCATTAAAAATAAACGCAAGACTGGGCTTCTTTCAACCATTTTTTAATGCAAGATTTAAAGTTTTAAAAGCACTGCACACTTGGTGAAACCGGCAATAACTTGTATATATATATAGTACTTTTCAATGCAAAGTCACAAAGTGATTTCCATAAAAATAAAACTAAGAATAGTAACAGTTACAATAAAAACCCAACAAGGGAAAGCAAGCAACAACTAATGAATAGAAGAGGCAAAAGGGTAAATGTGTGTAAACGGAGTCATGAGGCGGGGGGTGAGGCTACTGTTGGTGTCAGTGTGAATATAATGGGTACAGACGCTGGCAGCACATCCAGCTGGGCCGCCGTCAGCAAAAACTGACGTCGCTTCACATGACGCTTCAGAGGAAAGGACGTCTTATTTCTCTAAAAACATATTCCCTCTTTTTCTCTCTCCTCGCATGGTTTCCTTGCGTCTCGCCATGCCTCCTCGGTGGGAGGGACTAAGACGCAAGGAAAGGATGCAAGTGAGGGAAACGTGGATGCAATTTAAGAGACATGAGATGCACCTGTTGAGTTGCTCAAGCCCGCCTCTCTCCCTCTACCTCGCATGTCTTGAAGTCTCCAAGTAGGAACTATAAGTAGTACCAAATATGTTATTGAAAATGTATGCTCTAGAGTCTAGGGTAGGACTTTAGTATTGTAGCTTTCAGTTTGTAAACAGTACCTTTATCCAACTAAATTCTCAGCTCAATGGCTTATCTCACGAACAAACGTCAGCAGTGATTCAGTTCAGTGACTACGCACGCAGCTGAAACCCCTGAACGATTCGGTGAACAAATTATTTTAATTAACTGATTCAGTACATGAAAGAACTGTTTGTTGCCATTACTTTTGGTGGCGGTGTAGTATAGCTGGTGATAGTGGAAACACCGCCCCCCGCTGGTGAACAGCAACAATTAAAACTAAATGGGGAATCTAGCTGGATGGCATCATGTTTTTGTAAAATAATGCTTGTAATGTAATCCCTTTCTAATGTTTTGGTTTGTGTTGTAACTCTATGAGGCCTGCCTGCACTGCTTTTCTGCAAATCTCATCTTGTTTGCAACATGAAACAAATGTTGATTGATATTGTTGATGGTCAACAATATCAAAAGTCATCAACTTGTATACTGTGTGTGTGTGTGTGTGTGTGTGTCCGTTTATCCCCCACCTCCTGCCCTGCTATATCTGACTTATCAAACCTCTTTCTCCATTTTCATAAATTCTCAAATAAATGACAGACCATATTAAGTGTGCAGCATATATATATATATATATATAGAGAGAGAGAGAGAGAGAGAGAGAGAGAGAGAGAGAGAGAGAGAGAGAGAGAGAGAGAGAGAGACAGAGAGAGAGACAGAGAGAGAGAGAGAGAGACTTTATTCATGGTCGTGATTTTAACGCAATGTTTTGCTTAGTTTATTCTCGATTTTGCCGCAAAGGAATTGAAAGTAGAAAAAAAATAGGTCTATATAAGGTTAGACATTTAAAATGAAATAACATCGAAAATGAAGGCCAACACATTCATTTGAATATCAAGATCAGTCATGAGAAGTAGGGACTTGTGTTTATTTATCTAACATGCAGTTTGAAGTTGAATTGGAAATCTATTGGATGGGGGGGGGGTGCTCACATGGGTATCAAATATCTATCCAAATATCTATCTAAATATCTATCTAAATAATAATGAAATACCTTTTTAAAGGGGCTATACAACCCATAAAAGGCAGCATTTCACCTGCCAAAAAGTGATTGCAGCTCCTACCTTGTTACTGACAGATTGTTTCTGCCTCAAAATGACTTGATTTCACTGTTGATGGTTATATTTGACAGATTATAGCCCACTCAGTCATTTTTACCTGTTGAAATACCTTTTTAAGGAACTGCAATCACTTTCTGGCAGGTGAAATGCTGCCTTTTATGGGTTGTATAGCCCCTTTAAAAGGTATTTCAACAGGTAAAAATGACTGAGTGGGCTATAATCTGTCAAATATAACCATCAACAGTGAAATCAAGTCATTTTGAGGCAGAAACAATCTGTCAGTAGGAGCCGCAATCACTTTTTGGCAGGTGAAACAGTCCACCAGAAACACTCAGTTTCTGGCGGACGATCACTTTTTGGCACCAAACCGGCATGATGGAGATAACGTCGTTTTCATGATAATTAGACTTGCTTGCTCGCGAGGACCGAGGTGAAGGTGGCCTACAGTCCTACTGACCTACTTCATAGTTTTTTAACGGATATATAATTTTAAAAGTAAGTAAGTGTTGTTTAATCGTGGTGTCATAATGAAAACAGTGCCTGTACCTGACGTCATTCGCCGTAACCGACCTGGGGCTGCGGTGCGTTCATGACATGCTCGGAATATCGGGATTTGCGACGTAACCGTTTGTACTTTTAAAATTGATCAAATTGATCTGCATGATGAACATGTCATCATGCAGACCATAGCCACCAATCAAATAATGGTTGCCATGCCGTTACTGACCCTCTCTGAATGCATTAAGAGGAATCCCCACACATTTACATATCGGAGCATACTTCCTGTGGGATGTTCGCTTGAGCTCAATTCAGGTCATATATCAAGGTTCATATTTGAGCGGAAAATCTCACCACAGGACAAAGTCAAGAGGGCCAGACCGCTCGCCTCAAAAAGAGCAAAGAGCACAGAGCCATGAAATAGAACCAAATCGGCTGGACAAAATAGGCCAATGGACAGCACTGAACAAGGTGGGTTTGTGGTGCATCCACAAATGGAGCATCTGTTTTTAGGATAAAAGGTTAGGAAAGTTGGGGGGGCCAGACATTGGCAGAAGTCATCTTCAGCGAGTTGTGGTGTGTGAGTAGGAAAAATTGGCCAGACACAACATGGTGAAAAATATGAGGAATACTGGAGATTTAGAGGAGACGCTCTTCCACCACAATAAAAGCCCCCAACATTTTACTTTTGTATTCTTTACAGACTTTTTTTTATATGAACCGGTTTGAAACTGAAAGTAGAGATACATGTTTTATGTACATACATATTGTGGCGATCGCGGCCAGGTGTGGCGATCACGGCCATGCCCCCTATGGGCGCAAGGGGTTCTGGGGGTGCAACCTGGTGGGGTTTGGACTATATCGGCGCCCCAGAATCCCTGTGGCATTGGTGGTTGGGGAGTACTGATTGTGTGTCATTGTGTCTGTGTTCCCATGTATGCAGTGTTTTGTTATGACCGTGAGTGAGGGTGTTTGTTATGATCGTCAGGTGTGCTGTGTTTCTGTCTGTGTGGGGGTGTTCAAATAAAGGCAACTCCCGGGGTCGTGCGGTGTATGGGGCACGGGAGTTGCGTAACCTAAACCTGGGCTCCTGTCTCACTCCTTCCTTGCCGTCGCCACACATCATGAATGTTCATATGGGGATTACATAGGCTACATGTAAATATCTACACAGTAACCTCTCTCTCTCTACACACATTACTATGGCAACAGGGATGGAGTTATCATTTAATTTTTCTCTCTCTCTCTCTCTCTCTCTCTCTCTCTCTCTCTCTCTCTCTCTCTCTCTATATATATATATATATATATATACACACAAACACACGCACACATACTTTACTATGGCAACAATCAGGGGTGGACTCTGTTCCCTCGGTCAATTATGAATGTATGTGTGTGTGTGTGCGCGTGCGCGTTTGTGTGTGTGAAGTGTGGGCCTGTGGGGGCGGTCATTAGTGGATTTCACAGCTCTGTTGAGCTGCTCATTGACTTTTACAAGGCTTCACACAAAGAGCAACGCAGCATGCTGACCCGGGGGCGGGACGTTGGTTCAAAATCCTTGAAGTAATATTTACTGAAGAATACCAACACGGGCAGAGAGACTATAGACAGACAACAGAGAATCAATGGAGAAATGAAAGGCGACGGTTGCTAGGTTTTGAGCTCCAGGTAGTGATTTTTTTGGGGGGGGAATTTTCACATCAAATCAAATTTCTGAAACAATGTGCTTTGCGACAAACATTTTTTTTTGAAGGGTAAGAGACAGTCACAGTTGGGATTGTGGACTCCCAGCCAAGTAAGTACCTTGGATTTTCATTTTCCCATGCGGTCTACAGTTAAGCCTAGAGGCACCCTTGAGATGTTCCTAATCCCTACTTGCTCCTTAATGACATGCATCTGAATTCACTGTAAGCCCCTTTAGATAAGTGTCTCCTAAATGTCTAAATATCAAAGTGTCACAAAATTTAAAAATGAAGGATCAGTCTCATAGTAGTAACCAAGGCTTTTATTCAAACATTGGAAATCATGGGTGTCCACAAGGGCACCACCATCGTCTAACGTAAAAGTGAAGTAGCTAGTTATTCTAAGACATTAGGGAGGAGACATAAGAGGAGATGACACATCCCAACAGCCTTCTGTGAACATGCGCTGCAGCTGGGGGACGCAGCTCTGAGAGGAAGCTCTGGTTCCAGAGGGGAACGAGAAGAAGGGATTTAGTGGGCTTGATTCTGCCGTCCACATTTGCTTCCTGGATGAAAGAAGTCATGATTTGAGGAGGGTGTTAAGTGCGCGAAGACACGGTGGAGCATCCAGTCGAGCAGCCGGGGAGAATAACCAAGCCTGCCAAGCACTGTGTGTGTGTGTGTTTCAGAGAGCGTTTGTGTGTATGTTTAAGAGTGTGTGTGTTTTTTGGTTTGTTTATTTCAATCAGTGTGTGTGTGTTTCAGTGTGAGTCTGTCATATGCGTGTCAGTATAGTGCATTTTAGTTTGCATTTTAGTGTGTGTGTGTCTATCTCAATGTGTGTATATTTTAGTGTGTGTGCATGTATGTCACTGTGTCGGCGTTTGAGTTCCAGCGTGTGTACGTTTTAGTGTGTTTCAGTGTGTATTTTTGTGTGCTTTGACAGGCAGCCACAGGACGCAAACAGCGCCACGCAGCACGGCGTTACCACCTGGGTGTCATGGTGTCTCATTAGTCCTAATAAGCACAAGCCAGGCGACTGCAGAGGGAGATAAGACCTTTATTAAACCACTTCAATCTGCCATACACGCATACTGGGAAAGGAAGCGAGCAGTCTGCTGCTTGTGTTGGAAGTTGATTTTATGTATGCATGCGTGAGTGTGAGACTGTGTGCGTGTTTCTGAGCGACTGCATGTTTTCTGTTATGTGTTGAAGTTGATTTTATGTAGAGAGAGAGAGAGAGAGAGAGAGAGAGACATGTCGCCCATGTTTCTATGTGTGTGTTGCCCAAATATGTTCCAATGTGTGAGGAATGCGTTGACAGGTTGATTTGTGATGCGTGTGTATATGTGTGTGTGTGTGTGTTGAAGGGTGGATGATATGACAGCGGTGGTCAATTGAGCATCTAAAATGAAGAGATGTTTTTTTTACCGCTCACTAGGCTTGTCGAGTGCACACGGCAACAGATGTGTATTGATGCAATTTCTTTATCCAAACAGAGCGTTCCATGTAATGGTACATTCCTTCCGGTTGATTTGGTTTGCGTTCAAGAAGGCACAGCTGTGATTCGGGACATGCATCTCGCTCGCTAAATGAGCGCAGCTAAAACACCTAGCGTTAACGCTAAGAATGACAATAATGAACGCATGTAAACTCTGAAATTACAAAGGACTTTTTCAAGAAATGTCCACATATAATGTACAACCAGCCACCGAACAAAACAAACAAAAACAGAAATATCTTTCCAGCCAAATAGTCACATAATACTAATTTATCATCGAAATTTGAAAATAATTCTAAACAATAATTCATTTTATCCTCTTGATCGATATTTGTGAAGCAAAATACATTACCAAAGCTACGTTCCTTAAATGACTACTTCAAGTGTACCAAAATATTTGACTGGACGCTAAGAGCATGAAATTAATCTGCCACTGATGTCATTCTTTAATAAAAACAACTTTCATTAAAAGGCTTTAATGCCCACTTTGGCTGATGGAAGCAGTGGCCAAGTGTTGAACTGGGTCTAAATTTATACCATGGGCTCCATCCTATGCTACAGACCCAGGATATAATCCAGGTATTTAAGGCCGAGACAGCATTCATTCAATGATGCACCAATATATGTGTTGGAACAGCTAACCTGGTTGACCAGTTAGTCTAGGTTTACTGGTAACCACGCGAGGATAGCTAACCAGTTCAAAAGGAAAACTGGCCAGCCCTTTGATAGCTAACCAGTTAGAAGAGGTTTACCTGGCAAACTTTTTACAGCAAAGTGGACTAAAGGGGATTGACAATATGTTTGCTTTAGCCTTAACACCTGTGTAGTGCAGTGCTGGTTTAACACACCACATTGTTCTACATTCATTTCACTTCTTCTATACCTTTTAAGATGTTATCCAAAGAGAAAAATTAACATAGTAAATGGCCTATATACAATACATTTACATTAAATATTCCATTCTGGAAGATCCTCCCAGCAAACAGGAAAACCACCACCACCAGAAAAAAAACCAAAAACCGTTTGCCTCCAGTTCTCTTCCTGTAATTACTGAAATGGAGAACGCCATCCGGACATTAAGGCTGTGCGTGTTGGACTGCTGAAGCAGGGACTGTGGTCGAGGGGTGGGGTGGGGGGTGGATAGAAGTGGAGATGGGGGCGGGTGAGATGTTCCTTCCCAAGGTGGGGAGAAGTTGGGCTCTTGGTTGAACCAGATGGGTTTTTCTTTTCTTCTCCTCCTCCTTTTGGCAGAATGGTGGTTCTACCTGGTCAACTGGCCCACCACCTTCAGCAGAGTCTTGTTCTCCTGCTTGAGTTGGTCATTCTCGTCCTCGATGTCGTCCAGATCCTGGAGAAGAGAAAGAAAAACACAGAGTGAGAACAAAACAGCAGTGAGAAGACTGACGACATCTTTGCGTTTGGAGTTAGTGAGCAGCTTTCAGACGAGACGAAACCCAATGAATATTCAGCACGCCGCCTCTTCTACCTCTGAGTGGCTTTAAGTGGGCAACCGAAAGCCTAGACTTTAGTCTTTTTACTCAACGTGGGGTCTCCCACTCCACCAGGTTCACCTTGCTTGCCACCAAATTAAACATGAATGGCTTCAATTTGTCGGCAAGCGAGAGAGCCCTTCGCAACGCTCTTTTAATGAAAGTGACACTTCTCAATTTCATGTATTCTTTCATTAGCCGCAGTGGCAGAGGGGACAAATTGGGGGTTAAAACACGAGGAAAGCGAGCGATAAATACTATGCCGTTGGTTAGATGTCAACGTACAAAAAAGATTTGATAAAAGAAATGACGTTTGAAAAACTAAACTTGTATCAGACAGGTCAGGACCAGGGTGGCCCCTTCCAGCTGTCCGTCACATTAACCTTTCTAACCAAAGCCCTATGTGACTTTAATGATCAGATGAACAAAAGTTGTTATCTGTATTCCAGGCGGTGCTTGTGTGTGTGCTGGTATCGGTTGACCGCCTTCTCTAAACAGACTCCCTCTGTGAGTAAAAAGGATTTAAAGCGGGCAAAAGCTAGGCGTCATCTTCACTTTCCTCCCAAATAAACTTGTCCCCTGGAGTCACTAGTTTATCGGTTTCCCACTGTGAGCGGTGCTGGGCTGGATCGTCCTTAGGGGGCATAAGGGGATGGGGTTGCAGAGAGGATGGGAGGAGGGTGCGGTTCTGATAGTTATCACTAGGCTGGTTGGTAAAAATATGAAAACAAACTTCCTGTCCATGACAACAAGTTTCTCTCACCTCTCTTGACCCTGGTGGGTTGTTGCTGTTCTCATGGTAAATAAACTGTAGCAAGTACGCCAGAACTGTGAAAATGCTTGACTCCCCTTAGAGGGGTGAACTACTGACAGATGAACTACTGAACTACTGACTCCTGGGTTGTTTGTTTTCCAGGCTAGTGGAGCGAACTACTACAGGAGGGGGCTTGGATCTGAAGGTAAGAAAGGCTTTCAGATCGCCACCCACCCCCCATGTGAACCCCTCCCATCTCAACCCCTCCCCCTATCTCAACTCCACCCCTCCATGTCATTTTTTTACCTCCTTTTCTAAACTCCACCCGTCCATCTCAACTCCACCCACCCATCTCACCTCCACCCCTCCATCTCAACTACACCTCCCATGACAACTTCATCCTAATATCAACTTCAACCGAAAGTCAACTCCACTCCCTCCATGTGAACTCCCCTTCGTCCCCACCAAGCTTTCCTGTCACAGACGCCAAAAAAACAACATTTGACTGCCGAACCGAGCTTCCAACCCCAGAAAAAAAGGAGCAAAGGGCCGTGGGATGTTGATGTATGGTTGACAGTCAGGGTCATGAAGACAGAATGTTCTGGAAACACTAGGGAGTGACATGAAGCTGGAAAGAAAGAGGGAGGGTGTGTGGTGTGTGTTTGTGTGTGTGTGTGGGGGGGGGGTTGTTGTGAGTTATTTTGACTGCTGAATGCTAGTGGGACGTCGACTTGAGTGTCCCTAACCTTTCACCTCTGACCCCAAGCTTCAGGGACGCACACAAAAAGACACTTGACCCCTGCTTTGAGGCTGCATCCGCCCCAGGAGAATGGGGTCTTCATGCATGACCAAGGTGGACATTTGAGTTAACCCTACCGTACCACGTGACCTGATGGACGGATGATGGATACAAATCGTAGAAAACTAAATCAACAGATCTATTCACCCAATTCATCTTGCCAAGGAGGCTTCATCTGAACCATTGAACCTCAGAAAATATTTAGTATTTTGCTGCACGAGAAAGACATCGGTCAAAATAGGGAAGTATGGCCTTTTTCTTACTTGCCATCTTTTGACTCCAGTTGCACATGACATCTGAGACACAACGAGCTCCCCAAAAATTATTGTATCTCAAACATAAACATTTTTAAAACCGGCCCCCTTATCTTGTAGTGAAATGAGAGTCTAACACACGCACACACACAACCAACCGACTACTGGCTCGGCATCGACGGTAGTCTCCCTAAACAACATCGAGCAAAACGGTAATCACGACAATCCTCCGGATCGCATGCCCGTCGCCGGACAAAGTTGCGGGAGGAAAAACCCTCGCCCGGTGAACTTGAACATCTCCTGAGACCAGTACCTTTCCTTTCCAAAGTGGAGGCTGATTGTGAACCCGTCTCCGCTCGGCCCAGAGGCGGTGGACTCGACGCTACGCAGCTGATTGCGTTTGGCGATGGGGGAGGTGGGAACCTGGGTGTTTTGTTCGGGGGGCCGGAGGGAGAGTTCGGTCAGACATGGTTAAGACTGGAGCCGGGAAAATAAAACGGGCTTGGGTAGAACTGTAATCCTTCTTCCATCACTAATCTAAGTGGCTTTTCCTCTGCTTTAAGTGGTTTTCCCCCCCCGATGCTTTAAGTGGCACACAGGGGTGTTTAATCCGCCCCTACAGGCAAAGAGCGTTGACGAACAAACGCCGCGCAGCAGACGCCACTTGTTCCTTGAAGGGGTCGTTTTTCGCCGTTGTTTTATCGTAATGTGCCACGGCCAAGGCTCTGAACGTTTTAATTTCTGGATCTTGAGCTTGTCCGTATGTGATTTGAACCGGCTGGGTTCAATTAGTCCACCGCCCCTGTTTACATATGTTCAGTTGGTTCGGGATGCGTTTCGACGTACCACCCCGCAGGACGTTGGTAGGATCCGAAGGGGAAAGAGAACAGGGAATTTTGAGTGATGCACTTTGGTGATTATATGAAAAATAAGAGATTTCTATTTATTTATTATGAGCATCTGTTGGGGCGTAGATTTAAAATTCCAAGGTACTGTGCACACGAAACCTTGGATAAATATTTGCAGGGTTTATTTTTCTTTGACCAAAAACCTCTCGAGACCCAGTAGGACAAAGCCCATTGAATAGGAAACTGCTGCTGGGGGATTCTTCTATATATATGGGAAACCAGCAGCGTAACATAATTGTGATTGGCCCTGGTGCAAATATTTTTTCTCATGCCCCCCCCCCCCCCCGCCCACACCCCAAACACACACACACACACACACGCAACCACTCCGCGCGATGGTACACCCATGGCAGGGACAATGACCCTGAGACCTAGACAGCAGTGCACCAAGACAAAACAAAATAGCTTGTTGAAAAAGGACCGATTTCATTTAGATTAGTCTTGTTCTGAAGCCTGGACATTGGACAATATTTCACACTATTAATATCAAGGACATTTTGTGACACTTGGGGAAATACGTGTGAAACATTGTCACAATGTGTACTCTTTAAAACAAGACTAATCTGAAATAAATCGGCTCTCAATGAGCTATTGAGATTAGGAAGCAGGAGGGGGGAATATTGAAAGTCAAACTAAATTCATCATCGTGGATAGGAACTGTGTGTGTTCCGTAGGTCTGAAACAAACCAAATATATTAAATGTCTCAAACAAATCAATCAAATCTTACGATAGACTTTAATATAAAACTAAATACAATAAGTGTGGGTGTGTTGTGTCGGACACACTTTGCCATATGCGCCATACATAAGTTCTCAACTGCTTGATGGGTTATTATTCATTTGTTTATATAATTACAATAGGCTACCAGTGTTGACTTGTCCCTCAAACAAATGTGTCAGATGTTACAATGTGCTATAGCATATAAAACTAACTAGGGCTAACTGTGTGTGTTCTTGTGTCTGACACACTCAACTGCATGATGTGTTATTATTCATTCTTTCATATAAATATATAAATATATAATAATAATGCCATTGTTGGCATATATCCAAACATTGCGGGGGCCGGGGCATTGTAAGCAACTAAACTTTAGAGGCCTAATAATCATAACTATTATAACTAATGTGATTTGATGTTTTACATGGTAGGCCTATGTGTTCTGCTGTCATTGATCAATCTTCCAATTGCAATCCATTGAGTTTGTTGCGCTGTGTTCAGCGGACTTTGCATGCAGGCTTTGCTCTCGTGGTGGGAAGGTGGTATAAATAGCGATCACAATTACAAGTAATCTTAGTGTTATCGTTGAATGGTTACTTTGAAGAATGCGTGAAACAGTCAATGGGCAAGAGGGCCCACCTACAATAAACTGAGTGCTGGGTAAGCGGCAAAAAAAAAATTGCCTTCCTACATGGGCCCCTGACAGCTTCTGGGCACCGGTGCACTGCACTGGTTGTGCCGTCGATATTTACACCAGTGTGGGGAACTATGGATACTGAGCACAAACACATGTGCTCTTAACATGGGTCAAAACAAAGCTATACATTTACAACAACCCACAAACCCACCTACCACACACACACACACACAAAGCGAGAAAGAGAAAGACAGAGAGAGAGAGAGAGAGCGAGAGATGGAGCACAATAGAGATACAGGGAGGTAGCAAGGACACCATTATGATTGACAGGACACAGAGACAGAGATATGGGGGAGAGAAAGAGAGAGAGGGGAGAGAGACAGAGGGCGGGGGGACAGAAAGAAAGAGAGACACACTTACTCTGTTCAATAGGTCAATCTCCTCCTTCAGTTTCACGATGAGGTCATCTTTGTCTTCGTGGGCCTTCAGCAGCCGGTCATTTTCCTGGCGCTCCCGGGCCAACTCCTGTACACACACACACAGACACACACAAGAATAAAGCTATCCAGCCATGATATATAAATACAATTAAAGGGCAGTTCGTATATCAATACTTCTGACGTAGACCAAAGGCTTTGAAAGAGAACCGCTCATGGTTCTCTTTCAAAGCCTTTGGTCTACGTCAGAAGTATGCACGCGCACGCACACGCACAGGAATGTGTTTACTGTCTGCCTTAAAGACCAACTTAGGGGGTTGTACAGAGTAAAGAATGTCACCCCCCCCACCCATCCATCCTCTCTCTGCCAATCACACGATACTATGTGCTCGCTTGCCCTCAGGAGCTCATCATGGGGGGGTCCAGGTATCCACCTGAGAGATGTGAGGGGATTGGATGTACTCATGGATAGTGTAGACATGAAACTAAATCTTTGACTCAACAAATGACTGGATTTATTATATACAGCTTTTCTTAGCACTGCAGTCACTACAAGAGTTTCATAATTACATTACCCCAGTCACATAATCAATTATAGCCATGTTCACCCATTCACATTCACACACAAATTCACTCATTCATGCATACACGTATTCACCCATTCACACCCATGCGCACACACACCCACACACATTCATACACACATCCAAATGATGTTGGAGTCAACCATGCAAATCAACAACCAGCTAGTCAAGTTAGGGTTAGTGTTTAAAACTTGCGTTAAAACTGCATGCATCAGAACTACTACTCCACTGTTCGCCTGCATGGCCATAAAAAGCTCCACTACTTCCTTTCTAAACCTGTTACAGTGTTAAAAGTACAAACTCTGTGTCCCATGATGAGGAGCAGCTTGTGTCAAATACAGTCCTTCACTACGAAGTAAATGTGTGTCTTCTGTCTAAAACAATAACACATGTAATGGGAGACATGACAGTAACATGTGCTTCGTGGTACTGCAGTAGTAGTACTCCTGAGAAGTACAATGAAGGGACTGCAATCGTAAACAGCTGCCAATCTTTCTCTACTTTTTACCCCCGCTGTACTCTCAATGTGTTGCCGATAAGTCATGAAATATGTTTCCATGGAAACCCAGTCAACAGGGAGAAGACGTAAGCGATAACGTGGCGTTTGTTCATAGGTAGCCGACTCAAGACTCCAGGCCTCTCTTTCAAAGTGCTCAAAAGACATTCTCTGTGAATGTAAAAATCAACCGTCTCTCATGGATAACGGACAATTTAACATTGAATACAACACTTTAAGGCGGAAAAACTAGGGGTCAGCGGTTAGGGTCCCAGTCTGAAGGTGCTGGGTTCCTTAATGGTACCTGAATTCACTGCAAGTCGCTTTGGACAAATGCGCCATAAGCTGCTAACTGACTAAAGAGTAAACTAAACAGTAAGACTTAGCAATCAGTTGGGTTTTTCTTAGGAGTGACTCACTCGCTGTTATAATAATTATAATACTTAGTGTTATTTTGAGAAAAGGCATGGGGCAAGGTGACATTTGAATCAGAGATAGACTGGAGATGCTGCAGATAGACGTCAAGGCCTTCCAGAGAAACAGCTCCACAATGGAAAAGGTCACCAGTTCCTACCAGAACATGGGAGCGGTAGCCAGCGAGTAACACAGCAGGTCAGACATCAACGAAAAGGTTATGGTTTGTCACCTTTTGTACAGAAACTTTCTTTTAATATAAATTTCACTGAGCTTTTTTCATGCGCCTTTCATCACAAGAGAGTGAAGACAGACAGGAACGTGGGCTAAAGAAAAGAGAGGGAATGAAGTAGCATAGAAGCCGCAGGTGGGAGTTGAACCTGGGTCGCGACAAAGCGGCTAAGTTTACTACAAGGCGACATCCATTTTTTAAAACCTCTCTGCAAAACATTGAGGTTATCTGTTCAACTGTAAAAATAAAAATAAAAAGCAACTTGTATAATTAAGCAAGAGCGCATCTTATAACGTCTGTTTCCAATGTGCCATGAACTGCTACGCTCTCTTCTGCCACAGGGCGGAAGCAATCATCTGCAAATCACTTTTTTCCCACATTCTTGTTTCATAAATAATAAAACCATTAACAAATCCAGTATAAGGAAACTAGGCATGTTTGAGTACTAGAATAGCGATGGATTACACACCGGAAGATGTATCCAGCCAGTTTGAGATCAGCAATAGCATCTTATTTCATGTTTTTTCTCCATATTCTGCATGTATGCCAATATAGATTGATAATTTTACCATATTCATTTGTGCTCATCTTACCTGGTTTAAAGGTCATGGAGTAAATAAGAAATTCACCAGTATTTTATACCTCGCTTTCATCAATATTTATATAGCCTAAGCTTTGCGCACATATCGACCATAAAGCCATAAAGGTAGGGCTAATTTAAAGGGAAAAGAAAAAACAGGGAATTCGATCTGGCATTTAATTGAGGATTTAAAGTCAACAAATCAAATTCAATGTATGATAAAGGCCATTCATTAATTCTGCCTTTATTCTCCGACACATGCAACATGCATCCAGCATGTTGCTACTCTGAATGTCTGCAATCAGATTTTGGTCGGTCTCGCGGTGACGGCGCTAGCTGCCATTTTAGTGCCTTCACTATGAAAGGCTTGTGCTTTGTGCACGAGGGTCAAATTTTCTAGCTTCCAAAATGTTAAAAAGTTAAAAAAATTAAACATAACAAGAGACATATTTTGAGATGGTATTGAGAACCATAATGAGGTTAGCGAACTACTGTGTTGAGCCACCTATAGAAAAAGTTTCTTGAGGACCTGAGAACTAGCAAAATAGCGGTGGAAGGTCTTTGCAGCGACCCTTCCAAGACATAAGCGCTTCCAAGCGGGGAGTGTTTGGCAATTTAACTATTGTTGTTGGAGGGCAAAGGTAGGATATGACTTCACACCCCTGGGGATGGTTTGTTGTGCTATTTTGTGTATTTATATGGAGCAGAGGAGGCTTGCAGCTAGTGGCTAACGTCGTCTCCACATCTGTGTCTGCTTCACCTCGGAAACAAAGGGCGATTCTCTCACGAAGGCAAGACATTTATTTTTATTTAAGGATTTAAAAAAACTAAAATCAACACTCCTTGGTATCCTGGAGACCAAAATGAAATGGACTTGTGGCGGATATAAACAGAAGTGTGTTGAATTGATTTTTCCATAACAAGGAAGGGGAGATTGGTTTTGACCTCCAGGCTGAAACAAACCTTCTCCAGCTCCTCCATTCTTTTATCCAGGCTGCTGTAGGCGTTGGTTTCTCTGGGCTGGCGAGGCGGTTGTTGTCTGGCGTTTCCTCCCACGTCTTCCTCCGCCGAACCGGTTCCGGACGGGCTATGGAAATGATTTGGGCAACATTTGCACTTAGTTCCGGGTGAGGCTGACAACACATCAAAAGCATGCAATCAAACCTTGTTGTATGACCAAGTGCAGAGCGGCTATAGGAATCTCAAACAAAGGCTAGGTTTTTTTCCAGAAGTAGTCAAGTGCTGAACTCCAACACAGATGCTGTAACAAAGAAGACAAGATGGCAGGGGTGGACTGGGACTGAAAAAGGGCCCTGGACTTTCAGACCGACTGGCCCCCAACACGTGCGTGCCCCCACTGCCCCCACACAATGATTTCTACTCTGTGCCAGTGTCAGACCATTGCAGAGCTCACACATAGGCCTACTTTCAATAGTAGATGGCGCCACTACAGAACATACACACACACACACACTGTCAGTAGTAGATGGCGCCACTACAGTACACACAAACACATACTTAATAAGATGACGCTACTACAGAGCACGCACAGTTAAACCGAAAATGTGTGTTTTTATTTGTCTTTTAAAGTTGTGCTTGATGTCCCTGTTTTTACTGTTTTCATGTCATGAGCACATACTGAGGCAACTTCCTAACCACTAAGGTGGCATGGCAATAAATCTTGAATCGAGACCGTAGAAGTACTAGAGAACAAGTAAGTAATTTAGACATTCAGCTGCATCAGCTTTGAGAGACTTCATCTTTTTGTCTCAATTTCTGGGCACTGCCTTTACGTTTTTTACCTTGGCTTTCCATTTTGACTTGACTTCGATTTTTGGAAAAGTGAGAATGAACGACTTCAGTCCCCGCGCAAACCAACAGCCACTCGCTGTCTTCCTCTCTCTGTCTGGCGAGGGTGTAGCAGCAAGCATGTATGACTTTGGGCCGGGGGGTGGGGCCAGGGACGAGGGCATAGACCAATAGGCCGGAAGATGAGCGATAGCAGTGGAAATTCTATGGCTTAATCATTTCCCCTTATTCTACTCAAAAAAAATATGAATCTTTCTCGGGCCACAGATCCGTCGGCCCACCGGGAATTGTCCCGGTGCTCCCGAAGTCCAGTCCACCCCTGCAAGACGGTAACACTTTTTACAATGTAATGTTAATGTTACAATGTAATGTTAAGCAATGTAGTCACCTTTAACAGCATGTACTTGATATGTAGTAGCGTTAACAGCCTGACCCTAACCCTAAACTTAACACCTAACTACACTGTAGTTACATGCTGTTCCATAACATTATTCCATATGAAGTACATGCTGTAACACTGCTCATTACCCAGGACAATGCATTACCCAGGACACCAATGTGTAATTACATTGTAACAGGACACTAACATTGGGTGACAACAAGACAGGTGATGTTGAGATGTTCTTTGGATGCCTTTTAAGATTGACACACACACACACACACACACACACACACACACACACACACACACACACACACACCATGTAACTGATTCACTGCTGTCAATCCACTGTTTTCCATTCTGCCATCCATTGTCCATTGCTGTTTGAACGTGTTTAAACTTAGCAAAAAATAAAGTATGACTTTTCGTTTACCATAATTAATGTGTTTGAGGTGATGCTACTCAAGACGCCAACGCCACATGTGCAACACAAAGTGACGAGTTCCAAACATAAAAGTCCCCCTCCTGTTCTTTCAATTAGGCGGGCATTATTACCCCCCCCCACCCCCCCCCCCGCGCGCCTTTATCCCGCCTTTATTGACGAAGAACAGCCACTAAAAGACTAACTTTGTGGTGAAAAAAGGATTTTGATTAGGAGAGATGGGGAAATGAGACGTGAAAACCTCAAGCGAGAGCTTGTGAGAGACACGGTGGGGCTGTTTGTGTCTTTTCCAAGAATTTCTTTCTTTCAATGTCACTGCTTTTTAAGGAGAGGGATGAAACGTGGTTAACAAAAGCATCTCTTATCCGCAGTGCACTGACTCATACACTTGCGCTCTACCTTCTTAAGAGGGCATTCAGGGGGAACCGGGGGAGAATATTCATGCCGATTTATGTATTTATATATTCTATATATTTATTTATATATCTATATTTCTTGAAAACATATTTGAAAACTTGTCAGGCTCCCACATAGCCCACCCACCATCCACCACGAGACTAATACCACTACTACCGCCATTAAAACCACTACTATAGCCGCCACTAAAACCACTACTATAGCCGCCACTAAAACCACTACAAACGCCACTAAAACCACCACTAAAACTACTACTACCACCACCACTAAAACTACTACTACCACCACCACTAAAACCACTACTACCACCACCACTAAAACCACTACTACCACCACCACTAAAACCACTACCTCCACCACCACTAAAACCACTACCTCCACCACCACTAAAACTACTACTACCACCACCACTAAAACCACTACTACCACCACCACTAAAACCACTACTACCACCACCACTAAAACTACTACTACCACCACCACTAAAACCACTACTACCACCACCACTAAAACCACTACTACCACCACCACTAAAACTACTACTACCACCACCACTAAAACCACTACTACCACCACCACTAAAACCACTACTACCACCACCACTAAAACCACTACTACCACCACCACTAAAACTACTACTACCACCACCACTAAAACTACTACCTCCACCACCACCCACCACCCACCACCACTACCCTCACACCCTAACCCAAGCCTACCGTCACCACCACTACCTGCACCTCCACCTCCACAACGCGCCCCCCCCCCCCCCCAACCCACCACCCCCACTGTCCAGGGGACAGAAAAGCTCTCTGTCTGGAGGAAATCCAATTATTGGCGAGAGCTCCAGGCTCGCCTGCATTGTCCCGGTCCATACGGCCGTCTGCATATTCCAGCAAAGAAGACGTTTTGGGGAAGAGAGAGAGAGCGCAAAAGAGCAAGAGAGAGAGAGCGAGCGAGAGAGGCAGGGAGGGGAGGCTGCTGCTGGTGGTTGTGATAATGCAGAAAAAGAATAGAAAAGTCCCAACGTGGGCCACCTGCCATCACCTGCCTTTTCAAATGGCTGCTAGGAGTTTCACAGATATGAATAAATAAATAAATAAATGCCCTGGGAACAACAAATGTATGGCTTTGCACTGTGGAGATCTCATAGAAGGAATACAAATAAAGAAATGAAATGCCCAGTGAAGTATAGCTTTGTTGCGTGGATAGAAAAAAAATAATGCCCCATGAACAAAGAATGACTTCTACAGCACTGAGATTTAAGAGACCAAGATCGTGAGAAGAAATGTAATGATATGACGATAAAAGTGGTGGAAGTGACATTTACTGAATCAACAGCTTACTTCATACTTTTTTTTATTTCCACCTAAGCAGCAACGTTTCCACTGCTTCTGATAAAAATGAAATGATGACCAAGTCCTTGAAGTGCTGTCCATGGTTCTTGTCGCCCACGCCATATATTTATAAAAGGTCTTTTTCTCTTCACTTCAACACTTCAAGGCTAGTCCTCACTTCATGGACATGACAGACAAATTGTGAAAGTGTGCATGACATTTGGGTTGAAGCACCCACACACACATATTCACAACAAGGAGTGTCTAAAATGGCAGCCCCATTTGGAGCCAAAACATATCTGCTCACGGTTCATTTCCAAGAAATTGGCCCGAAACAAAATGAGGTGTGTATAGACACACACACACACACACACACACACACACACACACACACACACACACACACACACACACACACACACACACACACACACACACACACACACACACACACACACCAAAGTGTATGTGCACTTCTTATACACATGGATAGATACTACACACACACACACACACACAGATAATACACACACACACACAGATAATACACACACACAGATAATACACACACTCCGCGATTGTTGACGGAGGGGGGGGCGCGCGATTGTTGATGGGGGGGGGGGGGGGGGGGTAGGTAGTGGAAATGTAATTAAATGGTGCTTAAGAAGTATGCTTAAGTTCAATTACCTTGATTCAAACAACAACAATACAGCATGCGCTATTGTGATACTTCCTGTCACAGGGGTGTGAAACAATTAAATGAAAGAATTTATAAATCAAGAGAGCCATCTCTCAAGACCAATTCCCATCTCCAAATGAACATAAAAAAGTCAATAAATAAATAAATAAATACACTTAATATGAATACAAATGTAAAATAAAAGGCTGACCTCTTGTGGCGACCAGTCCCAGATCTTGGAGTTTCCTGGAATACAAAAACAAAACAGAGACGACACTAGTTAATAAAACATTTAAAAAATACAACAGAGATGACCAATCATTGGTCATCTCAAGGTCACATGTGAACTACGATGAGATCCCCAGTGGGCAGCTCTTAAAACTGAACAACAGGGATTTGACTGATTAGCGATTACTGCACTCGGCAGGGGTGCACATTTGGTGCGACAGGTGCGGGGGGGGACCAACAGCAAGAGTTGTTCCCCCCCACCCCCCCCATCATTATTATTTTACTTTTTGTGTTTCAATAACAGGCTTGGTAACCCAAAATAAATAGTCTTGTTATGAAGTGTAACACTGGTGAAAGGAGGGGGGCTGATTTAGGAGAGCCTAAATTGCACCACTGGTACTCGGCAAATACTGGAAAAACTAAAACACATTTTTATGTTCCCATTAAAATGGAGCCAATCACATTGTATACCATCTGTGGGACGGTACTGACGATGATGAATCATGCCAACTTTGGACAGTATCTGTTCCATGTAAATGAGCCAACCTTGTGGCTAGCCTTGCTTGTAATATGTGTTATTTGACCGCATCAACACATGTTGATCCACAAATACTCATTATTGGCCGCACAGAATGGAGCCAAATCAGAAATGCATACTGATCACCAGTGTTGGTCATCTTACTTAAAAAAAGTAATTAGTTACAGTTACAAATTACTCCTCCCAAAAAGTAATTGAGTTAGTAATTCAGTTACCTAATTGTAAGAGTAATTAGTTACTCAGCAAAGTAACTGTGGCGTTATTTTTCATGTTCTATACCCTATTACATTCGATAACATCTTTAACGTCAAAGGTGTTTATATTAACTGATTGAAGAATGAAAACACTATATACAGTATTTTAGAACATTTGGTATTTATTTGAACTCAATATATTGCAGCCTGTTAAGCCATAGAGAGAGAGATCTCTATGGCTCTGTACAGCAAAAACGCCAAAACACCTTGCGGGGGGGGGGGGGGGTGGTGCGCGCGATCGCAACACACCACGGACCTATGACCGGCGGGCGGACCTATGACCAGCGGGGTTGTCTCAAAAAGGAGGACAAATACGCGTCCGGCTTGCGCCGGACAGGGCTTTGAAAAACCGGACAGTCCGGCTTAAAACCGGACAGTCCGGCTTAAAGCCGGACGAATGGCCACCCTAAGTAACGCGCCACTTCACATGCTCAGTAACGGTAACGGCGTTGCAACGAGGTAAAAAGTAATTAATTAGATTACTCGTTACTGAAAAAAGTAACCGCCGTTAGTAACGCTGTTATACTCTAACGCCGTTATTACCAACACTGCTGATCACCATTACTAGTGATTGTGTTTCATTTATAGGCAATATTTTAAAAAACACATATCCCTTTTGGTTTTATCCGAATCGTCTTAGAATACCATGAGTGCAAACATTTCTTAGGTCTAGTGGGGAATTGAACCACTAACCAAGTGGCAGTATTAATGCCCTGCTCTACCAACTGAGGTAGGTAGCACTATGCTAAGTGCAAGTCCTCTTGTGACAAAGTGAACAGCCAGGGATGGGCGGTCGAGGCCTGCTGGATGTGAGAGAGCGGGAGCAAGAGAGAGCGGGAGCGAGAGAGAGAGAGAGAGAGACCATAAAGCTTTCATAAAGGATTAGGGCCTTGCTGGGGCTGGGAGATCTATCACTTAACACTGTCCATGGGAGAGGGAGGAGAGTGGTGAGGAGAGAGAGGGAACGAGGGGGGAGAGAGAGAGAGGGGGAGGGCAGAATATATGGTGACAGGAATGATGGCACCCTGGCCTTCACACTTGGAAAATAGAGAGGAGCAGAAATGTCAAGAAAAAAAGAAAAGAGGAAGGAAAAGGAAGATAAAATACTCGACTCCCAGTCAAAGGTTCTGGGTTCGATCCCCAATGTCCACAACCCTGTAGGCATCTTTGAGCGAGATGCCCGATTCTAATCATATAATTATTAGTACAAAATAAATTAGATCCTAGTGTGTGTGTGTGTGTGTGTGTGTGTGTGTGTGTGTGTGTGTGTGTGTGTATTTGTGCGTGCTTGCACGCGTGCATGTTTTAGAAATCCTCTCTTTGTGATCCTGACAGTCCATTAAGTCCAGGGGGAATCTCCTGAAGCATGCCGTCTTAAACTCTACAATAGAGCTCTTCTTCCAGCGTCCCAGCAAGCTGCCTTGAGACCCGCCTTGGCTAATCAAATCTCTTGATATGAAAGAAACAAAACGCTATTGTGGCGTTGGTGTGCACTCGAGGTCATGATGGATATTCTTTAATAACTAAGCATGATTGGCAGTCTAAAGCCCAAAGGAGCTATCAAACCTTTAAAAGAGAAAGGGTGGCTAGTAACTGTTGTTTGTCGAGACAATATTTTTGCGAGCAGTGAGCTAAATCCATTAGCTGAATATCCCTGTGTTACAGTGTTTTAGCAGTAGCTTTTATCTAAAGAGACTTATAATAAATGTTAGATACTGTTAGATATCGATAAGGAGAAGGTAGAATAGAAGGATGCGCACTGGTCGACTAGGACATTGGGGTTCGAACCCAGAACCTAAATTATATATAAACAGCCCATTGGCGGTTGGTTAGCAGCCAGATAATGAAACATCAAAAATTAACAATTCAAATTATTATTTAGTCTTGAGTTTATATGATGCTGAATGCCAATTAAGATGCTGCTGTTTCAGATAAGGAGACTCTTTGCATAACGGTAATGGTAATGAGTCTCGTCTAATTTGGCACTCTTTACTGATTGAGTTGCTGAGTGACAGACAAAGAGAACAAGAGTGAAAGTGTGAAAGAGTGAGAGCGAAATAAAGAAAGAGAGACAAAAGAAAAGAAAAAGAGAGTGAACGTAAAAGAGAAATATGTGAAAGGGGCGAAAAAAGGTGAAACAACAGTAAATTATTTGAAAAAGTGAAAAATGGAAAAATACATTACAATGGAAAAAGGGGGGATAGTAAGAAAGAAAGGGGAAGAGACTGGCAGCACATTAGAAGCAGATGACAGGAATGTTCCATACGGTGGTTCTGCACGGTGCGCCTCGCAAGGCTTCACGTCCCTCCGTAAACCAGGAACACATGGCCGCAAGAAGGCCTCCCTGTGACCCTCCCAGCCTATGGATATTAGATCACAATCTGTGTGTGTGTGTGTGTGCATGAGTAAACACATACACACACGGTATGGATTGAGATTGAGAGACACATTCACGAGTATTTGCATGCATGCACAAGCGCGCGCACACACACACACACACACACACACACACACACACACACACACACACACACACACACACACACACACACACACACACACACACACACCCCCCCCCCCCCCCCCCCCCCCCCCCCCCCCCCCCCCCCGCTGGTTTTTCCATTAAAACCGGGTCGTAGTACTATAAATGTTATACTACTGTATGTCTGAGAAACCATCGCCCGTCTGGAGAAATATTCAACTGTACGCATCAATTAAAATACACAAGGAACAAGCCAGGACATGGCCAACGCTCTTTAAAAAATTGCTCCTAGTTTCATTCCCAAACAGAAATTTTGCCAGTGGCTTTTCTCCCGCTCCTTCTTCTTGCCAGACCAGGCATAACTGTTTAAGGACTATTTTGAACTACTCACTATCACCTATGTTAATCCAGAGATATCCCTTTGACAGCCGTTAGAGAAAAATGGCCGGTACATACCGTCCCCTTCCCTGTTCTCAATCTCCTCCAAGCTTCTGTCAGACCGGTGAGAGTGCTGAGAGCACCTTGCTGCACCTGGTGAGTTATAGTGATGCGTTGCCGAAAAAGCCGGACTTGCAGGCCAGCATGTGCGTCGAATCATTTTTTATATACATTTTTATGGGCTGTTTATGTGCCTTTATGGACAAGAGACGGACATGGAAAGCTGTTTGAAAGAAAGAGGGAATGACGTGTGGCAGCAAAGGTGAAGGAGAATCGAACTGCCGGTCGCTACGCAGCATGTTGACAACGTTGTTAGCGCATGAGCGACTTGAGCCACCCGGCCGCCCCATGCGTGTTGAATTCTTAACATGAGAAGAGTACACAGAAGTGGGATGGATGTTATCAGTACAGCTACATCTGCCAGAGGTTACTCTGGGAATTTCAAACATTTGTTTTAAATGAATGCACATTTCATTTCAATCTACAGGCGTCGTGGGATGTGTGTGTGTGTGTGTGTGTGTGTGTGTGTACATATTTTTTAGATGGGTTACTGTCAGACTGTTCCTGCATGCGAGTGCAGTGTTCATGTATATCTATCATTTAAGAGAGATTTCTGTAAAAAATAACCATGGCATGTTTTTTGAGGTGCTGTAAAAGTGGAAAAGTACTAGAGACCGCTGAGGCGCAACAAACCAATCCATCTGGGAAATAAATCTCGGCAGAGCGAACAGAAGCCGTCACTCACGAAACCCATTTAAATGTCTACTCCGGTCTCCAAACTGCAAATTTCATACAGTCGTCAGATTTCAGATCAACCTGTTCAGAACACTGTCTTCTTTCGCTAAAAAAACATGCACCGCAATGTTTATATTTATGTGTCTATAAAAGTTTGGACAGCACGTGAAACGCTGCATTCATTTAAAATCAGTGATATCTCAGAAAGTTAAGCGGCATCGAATAAAAACCTCAATTTGTTGGCCTTTTTTCTCCATTCTCCTGTATTTACATATTACACCAAACTGTCACATTGATTTGATGAAAGAACATCCTGTCCTCGTTTAAGATTCAGATACTCAGCCAAACCGCAGTAAAACGTTTATACAGACAGATGTAAATGTAATGCTGAGCACTGCGCCTATTAAGGTATCTGTAGAGCAATGAGACAAGCCTATTAGCCTTGAGCCTTTACATGATTTTTGTCTGAGGGTAGTGGGTAAAAGTACAAAACTGAATTGAAAAGAGCCATTCATTACATGTACTATTTAGTTTTGCACGCACTATCATCCAAAGCAAGAGGTAGGGAAGCTCACTCAAGGATGCCTACAGGTAGATTTGACATTGACATTTGGACTGGGAGTCGAACACTCAAGCCACTGATCCCAGCCATCCTGCCCCCTACGACTTTACCCTTAAAATGCAATTTAATGTCATTTAAAGGGTGAAAACGAAAGCATAATTGTATGAGCATTATTTGTCTTTGCCCTTCAGTGGGCTTAGGGGTAAGGGGGTGTCGTATAATGTGGGGCCTGTGAAGCTTTGAGAATGTAACAGTGCTTAAGGCTATACCAATGAAACTTGGGGTCGCCTGATACGCAGATGGGGTCACAGGAGATTATAAGCTACACATATTTGAAAGTCTCGTAATGTTCCACAACAAGCTACTACTAGTATTCAATAGTGGCGTCACGTGCATACAGTCACTGGGGTTAAAATGGCGTGCGGTGAAGTAGAGCGAGCCACGATGGATGGGCTTCATACCTGCGGCAGGTGTGCGGGGGGTCCCGGGGGTCCAGGAACAGGGGTCATGCCCTCGTTCTGGACCGTGTTGGCTTGGACCAGCTGCTGCTCCATCTTCCTCTCCCTCTCACCACCGTCATCATCCTCCAGCTCATCCAGACTCTGGGAGAGAGAGACACATGAACATCAATCATTTTATGGTCATTTACAAACCGTTGTGATTATCTTTTGTTTATGAATATAGTATGCTTTGGCAATAGGGTAATGATTTTGTCATGCCTATAAAACAATTGATTTGACAGACACAGACGGACAGGCAGGCAGACAGACAGGAGATCTGTTTGGGTATTGCATGACGCCAGATTTGAAGTGGACATTTTCCTGTTAATCTACATGTGTTCAAATCACTCCAATTGCTCAATCATCACAAAAATTAGCAAATGCTAATTTGGCACTGTCGCGGGGTACGTCCGGCCACACGCCACCGAAGTGGCTTTCTTCCTGGGGCCCTCCGACACAGGACACGGGTAGATGGTGTTCAAGGTGTTTATTTAGAGATTAAGGCAAGATGTTATATGCCGAGCTGATGTTACTCCTTGTCATGACAGTGCTCCTCCTCGAGTGTGTGTGTTGATGGCTGGTTTATCCTGGGTGCCATGATTGCTCATGCACCACAGGTGTGCAGCCCCACCCAGCCAGAGTCCAATTAGTCCGACTCAGGCCAGGTGAGGCTGTAAACCAGCCACCAACAACACACACTCCACATAAACCCTCCACAGGCACCAAAAAAAAAAAATCAGGCAAATGATTGCCTGATGGTTAACCATTGAATTAGTGTGTAGGTCTACATGAAACACTGTGTTTGTGTCATCCCATTACACAGATCTTGAGATGAAGGGAACAATGACAACACTGCAACCTTCTACACCTATTGCAAATCGTGTTGCTTCTTTTTAAATATTAAATATTGTAAATATTGTTGCTCCTGTTTTATTGTAAATACTGTTACTGCTGTTTTTGCACAATCACATAAGCATTGCCACTTTCATTTCAATGTACATCCTTTGTATGTGACAAAAAAAGTTCTTGAATCTTGCAAATTGCAAAGTTATCAACAGCTACATTGAGTTACCTTTTTGTTTGCTAATGATCCATCAATCACAGTAAAAATGTCAGCCTTTGTGAGAATACATTTCATATTGTAAAACCACCCATCTCAAGGTGTATAAACAGACAAACATATCGGGGAAAGAAATTTACAGATTTATTATAATTCTTGTATTAATGGTTGTCCTAATACCAAAGGTTTTTTTTTTTCTGTTCACATTTGGATTTAAAGTGGTACAATGTCCCTCCTAATCCACAGGTGTGTGTTCAAGAAAAACATGACAAAGCAAAAATGTACAAAAACAGAAGCTAAAGAGTTAAAGACAAAAATATAGGGAAAGGATGCATTTCAATTATTGTATCTATTCATAACGTTTTTTCCAGTTGAAATTTGGTTAAAGTGTGGAGGAAGTGTAAACTACCATCTAACATGTGATGGTCATAAGAGTGTTGCTAACCTCTGGCTCTGAACACCAGTCAGCCATCTCCTAACTAATCCTTTGTGTCCGTGATCACAGAGGCTTCCAGGAACCCCAGTCAGGGGCCCTGGGCCGTGTTCCGATATCTGTGAGTACACTAACTTCCGTGAGTACACTTAACTATCCGCTCTCAATAGGTACGCAGAGCTTCAGATGTTAGTGCTGTTCCAAATGCAATACTCTGTGGCGCACTTAACGGAAATGACATCAGCTGCGCGGCCGCGTCACCCAACAAACACGTGAATTCATTAGAGGTTCTCTGAGCGCGGCTCCGCCTCTTCCGCTACGTAGCTAAGATGGCTGCCGTTGAGAACGCATAGTGTACCCCGTAGCACACTCAGCATTTTGGCCTTTTTGAGTACACATACGGGTCCTTTCAAGTACACTTCTTTTCGCCGCGATCATAATCGGAACACCCTACGTACTCAAACTAAGTATACTAAGTACGGGTAGTACGGCTATCGGAACGCGGCCCTGGTCTCACCGAGAGCTGATGTGACGGATGAATTCAATCAAGGGAAGGAGACAAGAAAAGGGAAAACGGCGGCCATGTCCATGTCCTTCCAACAACACATGTCTGTGTTCTTTGCAATGTGCACTCTGACGTACACACAGTTGGACAGATACACGCACTAGAGAGAAACTAGACACACAGAGAGTGTGTTGTGTGTGTGTGTCTCCCCCCCCCCCGTCAGACACACACACACACACACACACACACACACACACACACACACACACACACACACACACACACACACACACACACACACACACACACACACACACACACACACACACACACACACACACTTTCAGACATGCACACAAATTCTCAGACACACACCAAGACACGCTCAACTTTGACATAAAGGTGAGCAGACAGCCATCACGTCTGAGTGAGTAATTTCTCACACTGCCTGGGAAAGCTTCCACCTTGGCCTCTAGTAGACACACCACAGAACTACACCAGCTCAGACCTTGGTCTTCTGTCTCCATCTAGGACCACAAGTCAATATAGCCGATCAGAACTAACTGCATTGGCAGGAGCTTGATGGCTCTTGAGAGTGGAGGTGGTGGAAATGGAGTAAGACTGCAATTAGCTTTTATTCCTGTTGTGTTTAGAGCTGTTACCCCAAGCAATGATTACTACATAACATGGACAAACCTTTATTGAGTTTATTTATTTGTTTTTTTATTCAATTGAAACAATCAAACAATCCATTTATCTTACATTTCTTCCAGTATTGGACCTAAACAGAGCCAAACACACCCAATAAATCAAATAAATAAAAAGGTCATCGAGTCTACATATTTTACAGCATACAATGTGTTGAATGTATGACCTAAACCTGGTCCTGGATATGCTTATCCTGGGCATGGTACTGCTGGCGTAGCAAATATCAGACAATGAAAAATAAACATGACAATTCCGGCGTTAGATTTATCATTATATATGAGCATGGGGCCCGACTTCCTATTTGCATTGCCTGACTGAACTATGCGGGAACGTTATCAGGTTAATTTGTCAGAAGTTGGTGATTACGACGACAATGGATGGTGGAAGACCACCAGCTTGAAGAGAAGCAGGGACCCGAGAGACAGGCCCCCAGTGGGACACCATGCAAATACAGACCTTCCCAACTGTTGTATGTTGTGTGGGTCCAACAAAGGGTGTCCCACTCAAACAGGGTCTTTTAGTGGTAGAAATAGCCCTTACAAGGCCTGCAAAGAATGCGCTCATTTGTAAGGCACTTCCGGCTTTTTTCTGGGGGTTTATCAGCACTCCTTGGCGAGAGGGGAAAAAAAAGAAAATCAGACGTTTCCTTCTGGGAAACTCATAGCCCAAACTCTCATGCTAGTCATCTCATCTGTAAGCAGAAATCAGTACAGCATCTCTCTCTCTCTCCCTGTCCCTCTCTCTCTCTAACCTCAGAAGTTATTATCGGTATAATTATCAACTAGGAACTACTGGATCTCCCAAGTGCACAGCTGGTTCGGAAAAAAACAGTTGAGCCAATGATATGAGATAAACAACCAAGATACCACAAGTATATGAGGAGAAAATCAAACAGAAGCCAGTATCTATCAATCCTGTGACTCACAGCTATGCTATGCACAGGCAGCTCAAAAAACACTGGACTCGCAATGTTTACTTTGGAGGAAGACATTGGACCATTTCAGCCCAGAAAGTCTTAGGATTTCTATGCATTTCTTTGCACTCCAAATAAAGGAGTGAACGATGGCCACACGACCATATAAGGATAATATAGGACCATTTCGTTGTTGTTTTTTTCAGTTCAGACATCCGCATAATAGTCATGGCCCATGTAGTTCCCTGGCCATTACCTTGGAGAAACCAACATTGTGAGAATAGCACGGTGGATGACTGATGGATTTGATGGTGTGCTCTGAGGCAATCAGTCAAAGAGGGCCTTCACAATGGGGAGGTTGAAACCTGCTATGACAAATGTCTAAATATAGCCACAGGCTTTAGCCAAAGGAAACAGCAGCATGTGCATACACACAAAACATTTGTCAAACATCTCAACAGAGCCCCGGGATGTCCCACCATGACACATAACCTTGAGATGCCTCCTCGTAAAGAAATTAGAATGCATACCAAGTCAAGCTCTGTGCTGATTGGTGCAGCCAAACATTTAGACCACCCCCCATTGTTTCCTGTTGACTGGACAGAGTGCGAGTTCCTTCATAAAAAAGTGCTTACCTTTCAAAAGCAATAAGCACGGGGGGTGGACAGCTTGTGCTGGGAGAGCGGAGCGTCTCGCTTTGTTAGGAATGTGTTGTGGTTGGAAACTTGTTTTCTTTTTAAGGCCAGGAAATGGACCGGCCATCTATCATGCTAAAGCATTACCCTTGGCAGAAGGGATTTGTATTGCATGTGAATCTTGGTCCTCAGTGACATTAGGGTGGATCATTAACTTCCCCACGTCTGCACTTTAGTTTCCAAGTCATTTCACTCTTTACTATTTAGTAGTGGTGGGCCGTTATCAGCGTTAACGTGCTGCGATAACGCGAGACTCTTATCGCGCGATAAAAAAATGATCGCCGTTAATCTATTCTCAAAGTTGGGTTAGGAGCTGGGTCTATACCGGATTTCCACCAAGGAAGGTAAGCGCCGCGGAACGGCTGCGGAACGGCTGCGCTGCGGAACGGCTGCGGAACGGCTGCGTCCTCTGCCCCCCCCCCCCCCCCCCCCGTCGGTCGTAGATCTGGGCAGTGGCGCCTTAATGCACGGGCTTACCTGGGCTTCAGCCCGGGGCCTCGGCCAATCAGGGGCCTCTTAAAAAATATCTATTTAAAAAAAGATGATAAATGTCCGTATTCGCGGTGTCATTACTGACCCCCCCCCCCCCCCGTCGACAATCGCGCACCTCTCCCCCTCCGGTCAACAATCGCGCCCCCCCCCCCCCCGTCAACAATCGCGCAGACTTATTTTTAGTCATTATTTAGGTAGCACACACATATTATGAATGCCTTCGACATATTTCAAATGAGCCATTTTAATCTAGATTAATTCCAAGATTACAGTGAGATTAATCTAGATAAAACAAATTAATCTATGCCCACCACTACTATTTAGACATTTAGCTGATGCTATTATCTAAAGCGACTTGCAGCAAATTTTTTCAGATACATTTCGAGAATCAGCAGGTAGGGGTTAGGCATCTCGGATGCCTATGGTAAGCTGTGGTAACTCAAGGTTAAGGCATCCTTTACCTCTTATTTCAATGCTCATCTGCCAATGGGATTTTGAGATTACTGCTAGCTGTGTGGCTTGATAGTGCCGTTACCGCATAACACGGGTAAATCCAGTTCTGGCAACTAAATGTGTTTGCTCTAGCGTTTTGTCAGTGGAGAGAGTTAAATCAACTGTTTCCTGAAACTGTCTCCTGAAGTTTATCTGCAATGCTATTAGATTACAGTTTTTCCTTACAAACACTATGCTGTTTCAACCGGGGGGATCAAATTAAAATCCTTACTTTGCCAAAGGCAGAATGGCAATCTTCGCCAATTAATTATAACTTTTTAAACACATTCTAATTCTCGCAGTGAATCAGGTTAAAACCCAACTGAAGAGAGAGACACTGGTTGCCTTGACAGCGTGCCAGGACCCTGTCCACTTACGCCCCTGATTTATCTACAAACAAGCCAGGGCCAGATCCAGCAGCTTCCCCTCTACAGGCTTCAGGCCTCCTATACCGCAGGCTTAATCACAAACGCAAATTAACCTTTTGGCTCCAGGCCCCAGCATTGCGACTTCATTAAGGTGATCCATTAGAGAAGGGGGCGGGACGGGGGGCTCAAGTGGTGCAGAGTGTCGGCCATTGCTGTCCGCTGCCTTTTATCACCCCAGCGCCAATCAGCTTGGCGCAAACAGTGCTAATAGGGATCCGGTGTTGGACACGGTAACCATGGTGATGCTGGTGAGGAAGGACAGACCGCGGAGAGCTAGATTGGTTGAGTGAAGTTCAGAGAGTTGTGTCATGGTCATTGTCTCTCGTCAGGCAGAGGTATGCTGCTAACTGAGTGAACTCAACCGTGAATACTTGTATTATTATTTAGACATATGGCACTTTTATCCTAAGTGACTTGCAATGAACTCAAGATACATGTCATTAATGAGCAGCTAGGGGTTGGGTCTTTCAGCTCTTCTAGCAGAGTACACTGGCAGTTTCCCTGAACTATTTCTCCACCGACCATTATCTTCGACACAAGCCACAAGTTCAGGATCTTGGGGTCTCTGGTGCCTTTTTCCACTGAGATTAAATGCAAAGCATTGCTTGACAATACCTCCCTTAGTAGGAGGTTAACTGAGGACAGCAGGTATATTCTCATGAAGCGAAGCTTGTATTGGCTTCAAACTGCAAGCGTTTGTTTTTAGAAACATTCTTAATCAAATTGGAACATTTTGGCCCTGAATTTATTATTCAACTGAATTAACTGAAACCTTCTGTGTGCATTGAAACGAAATTACTGTATTCTAATTTGCAAAAGCACAATGAAGACCATTCCAACACCTCAGAATGGCTTTTGCAACAGGTTGGCGCGACAGTTGAACATTACTAAAAATGAAACCCAAATTATCAGCAGGGCCCATTGACCTCAGTGGCAGCACAGTCAGCATTCCTTTCAGTGTGAGAAAGTGTTTTGTTGGCGGGGCCAGAACAGCTAGCCAGGCAGAAGCTTCAATATCTCCGAAAGTAATGGTCCCTTTAGTGCACCTCTGCTACGCCAAGCTTGTTCTTTGGCATTTGACCTCAGCAGTCGGGGTTTTGAATCGAGCTGCAGTCAAGAGTCAGTCAGAGTTGACTGGCTTGGAAGTGTTTGTTTTTTTACATCAAAATATTTCACACCTTTTTTTCTTTTCTTTTGTTGAAAAGAACCAAACGCCAAGCATTAAGTACTGCGTACCTTCAATCCACATCCTGCCACCAGTACTTAAATTGGTTGTTTGTAATAAATAATTAAGAGCCCGTCGGGTTGAGATGTTAACGCCTGTTTTGGAGGATTCACTCGATGGGAAAAGTTCTTGGGTAAAGTCGGTAGGCACTGGTTGGCGTTTGGTTCTGGCTCTTTGGGGATGGTGTGGTGGGCCTACAACGTTAATGGTTGGCTTCGTTCTCAAGCTCCCCCCGAGAAACCCCCCACCCCAACCCTGGGACTTCCTGTCCTCTCCTCGGCTCTCAGAACTGAATCCCACATGTTCTAAAACACCAGAGAGAAAGTTGTCGTTAATCATTCGGAGAGGCTTGTGTTTAAGGCTTCCTCTTAGCCAGGGCCGTGCCAGAGCTGTGTGTGAGCAATGGGGGGCCCCCTCGTCTTAAGTCATCTAAGCCCCCCCCCCCCCCCCCCCCTTTGTGGTACAAATGACGATGTAGATGTAGAAAAAGACAGGAGGACGGTGTTACATAACTTTCCTCCCTACTTCTTGACACTCATGCCATGCCCTTTACCCCCCCCCCCCCCAGCTCACAACATACACAGTCGTACAGTTACTCACAGACACACACTTTCTGTGTTTTGTTTTTTTTAAAGACTGAATATTAATTTGTCAAGCCCCTGCGTCGAGCAGAGCCAGAGCATTACTTTTCTTGTCAAACTAATCCTCAAAAACATTCATTAACATTTCAACCCGGTGCCAGTGGTGGATGAGCTCTCAATTATTAATTAAAAACATTCCAGTCAGTCCAAATACAGACAGGCCGGGTGTGGATGGAAGGTAAGCAGTGCTTAATAACATCAGCACTGAGAAATACATTCATTTGGAGGGTCTTGTGAAAAATGACAGAAACCGGGGGAAATGTTGTGATTGCTCGATGATTGCATTTATTTGAATGCAGTGCCAATTTATAAAGATTACTGAGGATTTCCTGATTGCACGGCTTTGACTTTTGTTTATAAGATATCCAACTATTTGAGAAAATATGTGGTTGCCACACAGATTCAGACAAGACTATTCCATGTTTACAGTGTTCATCAGCAATAGATAGACTGTTTTCCAATATATAGTTAATGTTGGCAGAGTTTGCTATTGCACATCTTCTGAACCAGAATTACAAAACCATTACATTGCTGTGCATATAGTATTTGTTTGTGTGCATGCAAGGATTACTTTTAGTACTGATAACGTTCTGATAAAGTTTGGTGTGTGTGTCTGTAACTTACTGAGGAAGAGTTCATGTTTTTCACAATTAAATCATCCAGACATTATTATCCCCCCCTCACACACACACACACACACACACACACAATTCTACATCAAATGGGAACACTCTCCGGCCATAGCAAGACGACCCCATTGTTGGTCTTAATTGGCCAATGGGATAGGAAGGAAGGGGCAGGGCGAACCTCATCATTTGCGTGTTTGCTCAAGCCTCTGCTTAACAAACAGAGGACCTGCTTGCGAGTGAAGGGGAGATCAGTTTCCTAGAGCCACAGTAGAAAGTTCAGCTGTTTGTTTCTGTGTGCGTTTGAGGAGCGTGAGGAAGACACACAGCAGCACTACCTTAACCAACCACCAACAGAAGAAATGCTCAGGTGATTGGAGGGTATAGTGGCTGGTGCTGGGTTCAGTCAGGAGGACCCTGACTGAGAAGGAATTTTCCAGAATAACAAGACCGGCTAGTCGGACCTTGTGTCTTTTACTATCTCCAGGAGGGTCATGGTCAGCTAAAGCTGGTCGCGCACACACACACACACACTTTTTGATTTTGCTATTGATTTCAGTTACATGTGGAAATGTATCAAAACCAGTTTTATGCTTGGATTTATCCAGATCAGTTACAAGTACACCAGGTACTAAAAAAATCAGTTTGAGACATATTTCAAAATCTGTCACAGAGACACGTTTCAAAATCAGTTACTGAAAACTGACCTCCTCCGTCCTCCTGACATTGAGTAATAACAGCGTCCAACCACAGTTAGCATGTTAGCCTTGGACCGTCTGGACCCCATAGCAAGTACAACACACAGCGGATAGCTATAACATCTGCCCCGTCTCTGACCGCAGACCGAGGCAGCCGTAACTCAAGACGATGTCACAGGGACAGTTGGGGAAGTGTGGTGTGTGGAGGGGGAAGAGGGAGAGCGAGAGAGAGAGAGAGAAAGACGTAAACCAAATCCTGCTCCTTTAGACCAGAAGGTTTGGTGGTTACAGGGGTGCTTAAGGGTTCTGTGTAGGATCAGACAACAGAAGGTATTATGGGGCGGTATTATGGATGTGGGTCTGTGTTTTGTCTAACCACACTTTGTTTTGTTTGGGAATTCACTTCCTCTTCCTTCTCCTCTCATTTCTCATCACAACCAGAGTCTCCAAAATCCCCCCTGCTCATCCGTTTAGCATAATTTGGTTAATATCCAATTACCCACTGTCAAATGCATTTGCCAAGGGACTTACCAACATTTCATGACTATATTTTCTATTAAAATCTATTTTTGACCACCCATTAATTTGCATTGCAAAGACTATAAGACTGTAAACTGACAAATAAGAGGATTCAAGATCGAAGTTTCCAACTAGTCCTAATGCTATGCTATGTGTGTGTACATTTTCATATTTCCATTGTTAATCGTTATATAATTCAAATATGCAAAATGGTTATATTACTGTAAGAGTGTCTGTGTTTGTGAATGTGCTGATGGGAGGTCATGGACAGCCCAGGAGTGTTTAAAAGATGGTTGCCAGGGGGGGATTGATATGCATCCCCGAATGGCGGCTTCATTGTGGCAGACCGCTCCTAATGGTAACCCCTGAACCCTGGAGATGTTTGGCTACATCCTCCCTTTCATAGAAAAAGAAAACAACTCCTCCTCAAGAATTCTTGGCATCTGCTGTAAGTGAGCTGATGCACCTCCTCCTCCTCCTGTCCTCCAGGGCCTACAGGCACTACACCAAGAAAATGCCAGTTGGAAAAGGCCAGCAGCCTAGCAGCATTTATAAGCCCCTAGTTCACCTACCAACCTGGTGCCCAACACACCCCATCCTCATCCTAATTGGCTGTGGCAGCATTTAAAAAAAAATTACCCCAGAGCTCTTAGATAATGGGCTATTGTGATCATGGACTCAAGAAAATACATCAGGTAAAAAATATCTTTGTACCGTCCTGAGATGCAAGGGAGGTGTATTTTTCTTCAACTGTACCTCCAACCACCCCCCCCCACCCCCATACCCTCCCTGTTTTGATTGCCTTTATCTCCAAAGTAACTGGTAATACGAGTTGAATGGCATTCAAGCTCTTGAAGTTCATTGGCTAAGGTCTTTTCAAGGAAGAGTCTTTGAGAATATTGGGGCTGTTGTGGGAGGAACTCAAGACACACTGGTCTGACTTGTATTCAGGACTTTCCTAAACTTGGGACTATTCAGGTTTCACAAAAAAGCCACAGACAACGCTGTTGGGGAAGAGTAAAACACTGGTCCAGTCCAGAGGGGCAGGATCCAGGAAGCCAACAAAAGCCACACTGACCTCCACTGTCGTGAGAATGGCTTTCCCACAAATCATCAATTCTGGCTGATGATATTGGCCACAGGCAACATTTAAAAGACATTTATACGTACCTCTGTAAGTAATTCGATTCAATCAAGATTTGTAATTTTTTCCATTCTACACTATATATACATACATATATATACATACATATATATATATATATATATACATATATATATATACATATATATATATATACATATATATATATATATATATATATATATATATATATACATATATATATATATATATATATATATATATATATATATAAATATATTTTTATTAGAAAATAGTTAAAACTGTCTTCAATCAGAAAAATCCAATTTACATTGTTGTTTTTACATACATAACCTCACCAGGGGTTATACTTTTTTGTAATAAGTAAGTTTATAAGTTATGTTACTTATAAACATACTTATAAACGTACTATTACTTGTTTTGCACTGTCGTGGGACCTGCTCATTCTATTAATGTGCATACATCGATAGTTTAAACTGAAAAAACATGCTCTGAAAGCAATCTTAAGCATAAGAAGTTTATTAAGAGGGTATGACAGACATCCTTCCTCCTGTACTCCACCATAACAAACTAAACTCTTAAGTCTGGGATCTCCAAGTGTTGCCACAGATCACTGCCAGCATGCAGAGATTCACTGAGCCGACAGGTTCATCACTGCACACCTCCATAGAGTTTCAATCGTCATCATCCTCCTCCTCCTCCTCTGAATACATTCACTGATTAGTATTAGCTCCGCTTTGAGAATTAATCCTGAACTGAACAAAAGTGAGGACGGGTCAACTGTGTGTATGTGTCTGTTATGATGAGTCATCGGTGGGTGGACCTCTCTTTTACAATACACCTGAACTCTTCTGCACCCACTTGCATGCCGCCTGCTATTCTCACAAGTTCTTTGCAAACAGTGTCGCTATGGAAACGGCCGAGGGGTTGACGACGTCGCCAGCTCTGAGGTACGCTAGGCCTGCAAAGTCTGTCCAGTGTCCAACCAACCGACCTGTGCTGTGTGAGCAATGGGATATTAAATCCAACCAATGACTCACAATGTCAGCACTTGACCTTTTCAATACAAAGTGCTTTGTAATACTTTGAAATTGTCTTTTTTTAATAGGCAACAAAAAAGCAGATGTACAGAGATAGACAATACATGTCTGGTAAGTTCAGAGTAATTTTCAATGGAAAATACCCACCAATGTCAAATCTGTTGTCTCCTTGCATTATGCTTTGTATTACTTTAAGGCAAAGTATGCCAGCAAATACCAAATAAACATTGTGGTCTGGTCTCGGAGTAACCATTGCAGAACGATAGAAGGGGTTTGTCGCTTGTAAAAATGGCCTGGGGTCCATATTTAGGTACAGCCATTAGTGAAAAGAGTTGAACTTGAAAAGTAACAATTTCCTGTTGTTGAGTGTTTTAAGAGGACGTGACAGTTGGAGGGAGGTTCCAAGGCCATAATTAAGGAGATAATTGTAGAAACTAAAAACAAAATGGCTACAGCGATAGTTTTGCAGCTGTCCACAGCTCCATCTTTTTAGATTGAGCTTCCAGCTTTAAAGAGGTCTTCTAAATATTCACATTTAATGAGTAAAACCTCACCTCTAGCCCTCCCATTAGTCAAATGTTAGTGTTCACAGTCTTTTACGATACAGCCCAAAACGTCATATATGCATTAAAAAAGAAAACTAACATTTGATGATGAAACACCGACCACATATTTGTGTCTGGTTTCTGGCTTTAAAACACACCAAACCATATTATTATGCATTTGTAGACATGTTCTTATGTTTGTATTCGACCCTATCTAATAGTACCGTTAATAGGTTTATTTAATCATAGTACATTTACTCTTGCCCTGAGATGCTTACACAGTGCAGCCTCCTATGGACATCATTGATGGTGGAGCTGTGTTTACACTTGCTTGTCTGAACAAGAGGCCGCACATGGCACTGCCTTACCACTTGGCACAGCAGGACAAGTGGCTCTGGGAACGCCATTAGTGTGCCCAAAACACACACAGAATACCAGTATTCTTGTCCTCCTAACTAGCTAAAGCCTACTTCCTGTTTTAGTTCTTATCAGACATGTCAACATGGTGGAAGCCCACCTTGAACTTTATTTTTCTGGAAAGACAGAAGTGCGGGAATTTGTGAGGGAGAGGAAAAGGGAGAGGAGGGGGAGGGAGGAAAGACTCAAGGTGGTTGTTTGAATGTCCGTGTTACTCAGATGCATGTTTGTGGACAGGGACAGGAAATAACATCACATCATCAACACATTCCTCCACCATTTGGTCCCAGTTAGGAAGGAAAGGAAGACAGAAAGGACCCAAAACAAAGCAGAACTGTGTAGATTTAAAACATAGCTCTACCTTACCTTTCATAAAACATCCTGCTCTAGTTTAAATGTGGACCAACAGAAGACCAAAAAGGTTGTGTAAAGCAAAACTACAAAAGATTAAACGTGGTAAGGTTGTTCACTGGATTAAAAAAACAAAAAAACAAAACAAAAGAGGAAGAGACAACAACAGTGGATTAATAAGAATCAATCTGAAGCAAGGAGAAAGTACCAGAAACTGATTTACAACTGGGGTATTTTACTGCAATGGTTGATCCATTGCAAAAATAATTATAGATTCAGTAAGTAAAAACATTAACAACGCATTGAACATTGATGTTCCCTGTCAGTGGGCACAGGGATTACCATGTCTGGTGAGATTAAATGAGTGGAGCGAGAGAATAAAGGTACATTTCTACATAACCTTGATCCCGATGGACAGCAAATAGTCCAAGGAACATGCAGGTTCCAGAATAAAAAATCATGAAAATAAATCATCATTCTTCCGCCAAGCAATATAGTTCCTCAAGACAGCAAAATGGTTGCCAAGCAATGCAGGCTAGTATACAGGCTTTAGCATACAGGCACATTAATACTAAAAATGAATTGTGTGGTCACAGCTGTTTGTGTGTGTGATTATTTTACAACGGCTTCAAGCCAAACAGAATCAAGGAGCGGAATGACCCTTGTTTTATAAAGCATTATAAGTTTTACTTAAAAAGGTACAAAACATAACTACTAAGGTAACTGGTAAATGGCCAAAATAGGACTTTAGTGTGTCTGAGTCTGACTTACAGTGAATTCGGATTGGTGATTAGAGAGCAAGTAGGGGTTAGGAGCGTCTTGCTCCGACATTGGAGGATAGAACCCAGGACTTTTCATCTGGGAGTCGAAACACCCTTATCAACTACACATCATCATCATAATCAATAACCAACCATCATGCCCATTTTAGAAGGAGCTCCAGAGAAGTCTAAAAAGTGGGGACTGTGGGATCCAGTGTCACTCCCCCCCCCCCCCCCTCCCATGCCAGCCCTTCTGGTGGGACTCCCGTCAGATTCCTGTGGGTTTGGCCCTGGTACCTCCATATTCTCTGGGGCACTGTCAAGGTCATCCCCTCCAGCAGAGATGAGACGTAGACTATTTATACAAACCTGAGTCTGGGGGCTGGAGAAAGATTAACATCTGGGAAAGGTATTAAACCTGTGCGGGCAAGCAAACGCTCCGAAACAAGCCAGACCTTTTTTGGTCCGTCTGTGTGCCATATGCTTCCAGCGAGTGTCAGAATGTGAAGGATTGGCAGCTTTTCCTGTTTCCTGGCGCATGTTATTCTCATGGACCGCCACAGAAGAAGAAGAAGAAGAAGAAGAAGAAGAAGAAGAAGCTAATCCAAGTGTTTTTGTTATTGAGCCAATAGGAGCTCAGAGGAGGTAACCGGTTCCAAAGTAAATATCTATTAGATAGGTGGGCCTTATTAGCAGCAGGTGCGCTTCTGTTACTCAGACTATTATTAAAACACCTGACAAACATTGGCAGAGGAAAGTAGAGGAAATAGAATTACCTATGAGGAAAGTTATTTTATGAACCAAAATTGGCCTTCAAGCCTGCAACTCTAGAACAAAACTACAACTCCCAGACAAAACATTCTGGGTTTAAAAACCAACATCTGCAGTCTACCTGATCATTAATGACCTGTACCTGAAATTCGCTCTGGCTAAAAGTGTCTAAGTAGTGTTTTGGATATTTTGAGCCAGCGATCCAACCTTCACAACTCACTAGAGCGCCATAGGGCTTGTAAATCAGAATGCATCATGGGAGTTTTTGTTGGCGATACGGCATATTGAAAGAACTCAGGAGAGTTGTAGTACTGTTAAATCAACATAAAAATACCGTAACTTTGCTTAAACATCCCCCCATAATGGCAAATCATTTCACAGTTACTACTAGTTACACAGTTATTACTAAACAACGACAAAAAAACAACACAACTAATATTCCAATGCTCCTATGGTTCCAAAATGGAGGCGGTTATAGCGATGTGACGTTGCGATGTACAAGCCCTATAGACTACAAGCCAAGATCTTCAGCCCCATGTCTAACACAGGGGAGTGTGCAAGGCTGTCGTTTCAACCCTATAAACAGTACTTATAGCACCTCCAACTACACAGGGAGCTGGAGCTGAACTGTTTGAGTGGAACTGGTTTGGCTGCTTGCTGATCACATGTGCAACCTAAACGCACGTGTATGGGACAAATAAATAACCCTTGAAAAGTTATGTCGCACTGCGCTGTGGCAAACTGCTGTCTCGCACTGAATAAGATTCACCTGAACTTGGCACGAAACTGAAGTTAGACAAGTGTGAACAGGTAGTCTGTCAACAGTCTATCTAGTCTATCCAAGAGTCTCGCATCTGAAGCAGAGAGTACCGCTGTTCCCTGAAATAACACCGCTAATAGTTTAGTTTTTTGTTCCGTTTGCCTCCGGTGACAGCGAGGTTGCCATGGGAATGTGAAACAAAAGAAAATGGTGTCACATTGTGCCTGGAGATGGCTTATCTTCAGTTACCGCAAAAGATGAAAACAAAAGCACACACACCGACACACCCACACCCACACACACACACACTTTGTGTATCCCTTCAATCCGCTGAAGGCCTGTCGGGGCACGTTGACAAGTTGCGTCTGTTCACCTGATTGGCTGCCGCCACCGAGGGCGAGCTGGAGAGCACACACTCACCTGGTTTTTAAGATGACTTGCCGCGTGGAAACACATAGTAATGGAGGAAACTGCTCGTCATGCACTCAAACTAGGGCGGCAACTGACGCTTTTACTTTGTATCCTCCATTAAGAACAGATCGTCTCACGGAGCACTTCGCTCAATCACAGCCGATGGATGGTTTTGGCATGTATAACAGATTATACTTAAATGATAGATCTTAAATCTTACCTACAGCACCTTAAATCTAAATCTAAATGTATTTGTTTAATCAAGAACATTGAATGTCCATATTGCTTGCCTTACAGGTAGACTGCAGATATTGGAGTTTGAACCCAGAACGTTTCTGGGTTTGAACCCCAACACCCCTACCCACAAGACTATCCTACTTGCACTGTTGAATAAATAAATTATCAACATATACTGTATATACTGGCACCGACCTAAACCAAGGCTGCAATTGTGTCCAACCAAGAACTTTCTTCACATTACGATGTAAACCAGATACCTAGAGTCTCGGGATGGGTGAAAAGAGGAGCCGGATGAGGAGGCGTATCTAACACAAACACACGGTCGTCTGGTATAAAGGGTGGCACTCTGATCGTGGCGAGTATGCTACAACGTGTGGTCGCTTCGCTTTGACATTTGGAACAATGGCGACGAGGCAAGCCGACGACTCCCTTGTTTTGACAGGCCTCTCCTTCTGACATGTACTTAACTGTGAGAACATACAGACGTGACTGTTCAAGTGGGTTGTTATACAGACAGACAGAGACAGAGAGACTAGAGAGAGAGACAAAACAGAGAGCTCCTTTCATGTTTTTGGCAGGGCTCCTGTTCAATACAAATCGATGGGGCCAGAGAACAAGGTAGACCTACTTCAAGTATGATTTGTGGCTGGAACACAGGATGATGGAGGAGGGTGATGGGTGAAAAACCAGTGGCCAAAGCAAGCTGTCCACAGAGAACAAGATTGTAGCCCAAGATCTGCCAGGGTGTCAGGCGTGTGGTGGTGGCGATGATATGTGTATAATGTAATGTACCACACATTCAAAAGTTAGTGTTTAAGTGACAATTAACTATTATCTCTCGGCTGAATGGCAGCTGTGATTTCACTATGTAAGAAAAGTTTGATGAGAGAAAAAGAATCGGAGCTATGCATAGACTTCAGCCACCGATACCCAATACCACATTTTGGGCCAGTATCGGTCCGATACCGATGCCCAGTATTGGATCTGTACAACTCTAATTACAACTGTTGATTTTATACTGGCAAATAAATATTTTATGTTTTTATGTCCCTGCAGTTCTGTGTCTTATGCACAGGATTGCATTGTAAATAGGCTAATGGGGTTAACAGTGCATCAAAGAGGAATGGGGCAATAAAACAAGTATATATACTAAAATAACCATATATTCCTGCTATAAGGAAGTTGAGCACTGTATGTATACTGGCACTTGGATAAAGATAAAAAGAGAAGCCTGTATGCTATGCAGTACAGGTCCATAATCATAAATAAATAGTGTCTATAAAAATGACAATACTTCCAGAGAGAGAGAGAGAGAGAGAGAGAGAGAGAGAGAGAGAGAGACATGGTGTGTATTTGTATATTGCGACAGGATGCCAAATATGTCCTAACGATGTCATTTCATTTCACACAGGTGTGTTTTATTTGTGAACAGGACATCTTGAAGGCTCATTTCTCAAGATATTATGTATGGTCTGTGGTGCTGCAAAGCTCTGCAGCATCATGTATAAACTATGGAGAAACAAAAGACATATGTCACTTTCAATGGAGGGTTTTGGGTTCACAAAGAATCAGCAAATGTTTCCTCTAAAAAGGAAACAGGCCCATGTATTTGCACAATATACAGATAATGATGAAGGGGAGAGCTAGGACTACAAAATAAGAAGGAGGAAACAGTGGGAGCGGATACATTTAGTCTATATTTAACAAGAATAATATAACAAAATGTCCCTCAAAAATAACATCTGTGTTATAATAGCCTGTATCACTTTTTAAATGGAAATAACAGCCTCAATTACACATACGGAAACATTTGTTTGTTAAAGGACCAAATTAACTGCCAATGGGCCTTGTATAGAAGACCTATAGTAACCTTTTTCCTTTTCTTTTTTTGTATTAAATAAACCACAAAACCAGACGGTGCGACTAGTAGTGTGTGCTAACCCTACTGTATGTTTTGATGATGGTTTTATGAACCTTAAAGTACTTTGAACGCACATGTACCAGTGCAGGAACTTTGTGTTTAATTGTCTCTGCATCACGTCCTCTACAGGACAGGTGAGGCTGAGTGAGAGTGGATGAGATGGTGAGAAAGTGAGAGAGACATTATGACTGACATGCCATTGTTCGGAGCGGTTCAAAGGACATCATTAAAATCCTTGCTCATATTATGAGTGCTGTGTCGCCACATTCTTGTCATTGCGGAGGAACAAGAGAGGAGCTTGAAGGGACTCATGGGCGTGTAGCATGTTGCCATTCGTTATGTGCACTAGCAGAGGTTAGTGGTTACCAGTCTTTCTGTCTTTGACTCCCAGCCGAAAGGTTCCAGGTTCGATCCCTGAAGTAAACTAACCGGTAAGCATCCTTGAGCAAGATGCCCTAACCCCTACCTGCTTCCTTATGCCAAGCTCACACTACATGACTTTTTGACCCGATTCTGACGCCAAAGACTACTTCAAGACTAGTTTTCCAGCTCAAGTATAAGCTGTGAAAAATGCGTTCCATCGCTGGAACTGTCCTCTGATGTGACGTGATTAAAGATGAAATTATTGCAGTCTGGAACCAGTCTGAACCTCGATGGGGGAGCCTAGGGTGATTTCAAACTGTTCGGATTTAGTTGGGAGTCTCGGCCGATGCATCGTTCGAGTGCACAACAAACCCAATGAAAATGACTAAATACAAAAGCAGCTGATTTGATTTGGCCAGTGATTAGACACGCGTTAGTAGAGCGCGGTGTGATTCCAGCTCCCTGAGCAGCAGTGTCATTTACGGTTTCATGAACAGCCTACGCCATGTTCTTTGATGAGAATATACAACCCAGTATCACATGGCTGTGAAATAGTCATGAGATTTCCGGCTCAGGAACACGATTAAAGTTTTATTTGTGTTACACTTTCACAAACATGTGTGACACTGGGTTGGAAGTGCCTTATCAATTTAATTTGCTTTACTATGAACATTAAATAAAATGCAAGGACATTATCACTTTGGAGAGTAAAGTAACTGTTTATTAAAGGAGCTATATGTAAGAAATGTACTCAAAGTAATCATAAAATGACCCTAATATGTCACTAGACATTGAGGAATCATGTTAATTTCAAGTATTTATGTCAGACATAATAGTAGTCCAGCCAGAATATTTAATTTCAAACGCAATATTTCTGTGCCAGGAAAACTGTTTTGTTTTCATTTTGTGTTTTGGTCTGTTGCGCCACCTTCTGCCTAGCGTCCAATCGCGAAGTCAGTACTGTATCGTGATCCGGGTTGCCAGATAGGCTGAGCTGCAGCCATTTACTGTATAAGGAAGGCTGCAGCTACAAATGTTTCGGGTCAGAAATGTCTGACGTTACTAAATGCATTCGTGAACATGTTTACATTGCACTATTAGCCTACCAAATATATTTTAGTTGGGTAATGAAAATGGTCCATGTTTCCACTGGAGTGAACTATTGCAGTATATCTTTAGAATTATATTTGGCTTATCGCCATTATTCAGTTTTTGCTAGAAAAACATGTTTGAAGCGAATCATTGCGTCGTTGCCTCCGGATTTCACACCATTGAGGGCCATTTTACTGCACACCGACTGCAGTGTGGATGATAATAAAACAGCGGTCAGAGCTGGCGTGTGTGTCCGACAGGGCTGCTCTATTCGGACACATTACTATGAAGCCCCGGTGACGGTGTGGGAGTGTGGATGCTAATAAAACAGCGGTAACAGCATGTGTGTGTGTCCGAGAGGGCTGCTCTATTCGGACACATTACTATGAAGCCCCGGTGATGGTCTGGAAGTGTGGATGCTAATAAAACAGCGGTAACAGCATGTGTGTGTGTCCGAGAGGGCTGCTCTATTCGGACACATTACTATGAAGCCCCGGTGATGGTCTGGATGTGTGGATGATAATAAAACAGCGGTAACAGCATGTGTGTGTGTCCGAGAGGGCTGCTCTCCTCGGACACATTACTGTGAAGCCCCGGTGATGGTCTGGAAGTGTGGATGATAATAAAACAGCGGTAACAGCAAGTGTGTGTGTCCGACAGGGCTGCTCTATTCGGACACATTACTATGAAGCCCCGGTGACGGTGTGGGAGTGCGGATGATAATAAAACAGCGGTAACAGCATGTGTGTGTGTCCGAGAGGGCTGCTCTATTCGGACACATTACTATGAAGCCCCGGTGATGGTCTGGAAGTGTGGATGATAATAAAACAGCGGTAACAGCATGTGTGTGTGTCCGAGAGGGCTGCTCTCCTCGGACACATTACTGTGAAGCCCCGGTGATGGTCTGGAAGTGTGGATGATAATAAAACAGCGGTAACAGCAAGTGTGTGTGTCCGACAGGGCTGCTCTATTCGGACACATTACTATGAAGCCCCGGTGACGGTGTGGGAGTGCGGATGATAATAAAACAGCGGTAACAGCATGTGTGTGTGTCCGACAGGGCTGCTCTATTCGGACACATTACTATGAAGCCCCGGTGACGGTGATGCAGTTGGTCAATATTATCAGGGATCTATGCAAGGCAAGTGTATTTGTATAGCACACTTCATACACAGAGGCAATTCTATGTTCTTTACCTAAATAAAAGCAAAGAACGGTATGTAAAACACTTGTCATGGTTGCTCCTTCTAGTAGACGCAGTGTTGTGTTGAGTAATCCGGGAACGGGGAATCTGGCAACCGCTACTCTGGGGGGGGAGGGGGAGGGAGTACCACGCTGTACAGTATTTACAACGTGGTTGCAATAACAGTTTTGGCCAGAGAGGGCGCAATCCTACATATAGCTCCTTTAAACAAAAGGCCATTAACTTACTAACTAACCTACTAACCACTAACTAATAAAGATGGACAAGATGTAGCCCATCACTATTATGACGGTAACTGACTGACTCGCGTATAGCCTTGGCAACTCACAAACTTGATTTTAAGTCCTGTATGAAAGTTGTGATGTGAGACCCCTGGGTAATTCTCTGTCCTACCTAATTCGTCTACGTGTGCTGTACCGCACAGCGATTTAATAATACTGTATTTTGGCAGTTTACCAGTGTTCCTCTATTTGCCAGCAGGTAGCCAACCTGGTGGCAGCATGTTCATTCCTCACCCTTTCCCCTCTCACCACCACATCCAGCTTTGGCCCTCAGGTGTGTGTGTGGGGGGGGGGGCAGAGGATCACTGCAGAAATGTGCAATAAACTCCAATAAACTCTCTGTGGGTCCGCTGGTGAGGAGCTCAAAGGTTTAAGGTGAGAATGTGGAGAAGGAGGGATGAAGGAGGGGGGGGGGGGGGGATTTGGCCAGGAGGAGGGGAGGGGTTATCTGTGAACGGCAGAGCGCTATACGTACAATTTGTGAGAAAGTTAATCTTTCCTCACGTTTTTTTTTTAACCTGCCTTAAATTTTTGCTTCATTTTCACTTCCACCCCACTGAGGCTTATCTGCCCGCACAGAAGAGAGAGAGAGAGAGAGAGAGAGAGAGAGAGAGAGAGAGAGAGAGAGAGAGAGAGAGAGAGAGAGAGAGAGAGAGAGAGAGAGAGAGAGAGAGAGAATTAGTTCAGGGCTCTGATAATGGATATATTCCTGGAAGGAGACCAAGCTGCCAGAATGCACGAGGGGAAAGTATTCAGGGATCAGGGAGGAATGAAGATGAAAAAGAGAACAAAAACATAGGAGGAACCAAGCACACATTCACCGTTTACCCCAATAAGATGAAGACAGACCTTTAGAACCACTACAATCTGGTGCAGCCATCACATCTAATGCAGCCAGTCTTCACTGTTCAGTCATTTAGCGGACGCTTTTATCCAAAGCAACTTACAGTGGATTCAGACACGTGTCATTAAGGAGCAGGTAGTTAGGTTAGGACATCTTGTTCAGGGACGCCTACCGGTTAGGCGGCGGACATTGGGGTTTGACCCCAGCACCTTTCGGCTACCCTAACCACTAGACTATCATCACCTGTATAACAAGGTGTGTATACATACATACATACATATATATATATATATATATATATATATATATATATATATATATATATATATAAGGGATGTCCAATATTGGCTTTTTTACCGATAACCGATATTGTTCAACTCTTAATTTCCGATACCGATATCAACCGATACCGATACCGATATATGCGGCCACGTGAAACCTCCGCTTTACACTCAGTGCAAACCGCAATAGGCTTTATGCCGAGCGTCACGTGACCAAACCGGAAAACAGGTCTCCTGACTTCCGCTTGCCGGAAAAGCCGGGTAGCAGCGGTAGGAACTGACGGCGACAGCTATTGACTTGGCCTAGTTAGCCCTTTTTACTGTTGCCGTTTTATTTGATTTTAACATCTGAATGTCAGTGAGAAGAAAAGATGGATGAAAAAAAACAGAAAAAAACCAGCGGTTAAAGCTAGCAAGTGAGTCCGGGAGAGGGCTACTCTCCTCGGACACATTACTCTGAAGCCCCGGTGACGGTCTGGAAGTGTGGATTAATAAATAAAAACAAAACGGTGGTAAAACCTAGCGTGTGTGTCCGGGAGAGGGCTGCTCTCCTCGGACATATTACTCTGAAGCCCCGGTGACGGTCTGGAAGTGTGGATTAATAAATACAATTTTAAAAAAACAGCAGTAAAAGCTAGCGTGTGTCCGGGAGAGGGCTCCTCTCCTCGGACACATTACTCTGAAGCCCCGGTGACGGTCTGGAAGTGCGGATTAATAAATAAAATAATGTGAGCGCGGTACAGCGGACCTGAACCGGATGTGATGAGACTGTTTCGCAGAATGCGTTAGTATGTTGCGCATAACCCCTATTTTACTATTCAACGTAGAAACTTTGAAATAATTCCAAACCACCGACATAACTACAGCTACAACTAGCGTCCCGCTACACGGCCGCACATGCCCAGGCTTGTTATTGAGACAGTGCGGCGCGTTTGATGATGTCATCAAACCACGTCCTCACTTGAAACATAACAGATGTCTGAAATTATTTCAAACAAAGTGTTTATTTATTTCACACTGTCTTTGTACTAACAGAAAATGGTCGCTTGCATTCGACTCGGGACAATTAGAGCTTTCCAACAAGGTATAACATGCCATAGGCCACTTTAGTCATTTTGAGCTTTTTTAAAAACCGATACCGATATTTTCCGATATTGATTTTTTATGCCAATATCAGACGATAATATCGGTGGGCCGATAATATCGGACATCCCTAATATATATATATATTAATTTTAAAGAGTTTGAGTGATTAATTCCGAATCATCAGCAAGTAGTTTTTGCACAGCAGTCCAGGTAAGGTAATGAGTCATCTCTGGCTGCTGATTGCTCACCCTTTCATAATCCAACAGTAAAAGAGAGAGAGAGAGAGAGAGAGATCACTATTTCAAGTGACAAACACCACTACTGGAGTGCTCCCCATTTTAAGCTATAGCGCTATGGTCAAAATATTGAATGAATAGATAACATATAATGTGGTCCTGTCTAGCTTAACTTGTAGAGCATGGTGATGATACTGCTAGGGTAAGGGGTTCAATTCCCACTGGGGCCACCTCTGCTATGAATGTATCCACTCATGGTTTTGCAAGACAAGACAAGATAGCTAAAGCTTATTGTACCCAAAAGTAACAAAACAACAAATAAACATCAAAAACCTTCCTAAATGATGACACGAAGACATTGTGTGCGCGACTGCGTGTGTGTGTTCACGAGCGTGGCCCAGGGTCCTAGGATGCGGTTTTGTAACAGTGAGTTCTCTGTAAGATGATGTAATCGTTGTCGACAAACTCGTCCCCATCATTACTCAACTCTGTCCCTCTGGAGCCGATCACGACTTGTGCTTTAGTGTTTCAACAGCAAACATACTTTGAATGTACAAAAAACAACCAAGCAAACAAACACTTAAAAGTTTGCTTCTCCACATCTCCCACCGGGCTCAGCGCTTGCCTTTTTAGCACTTTCAAGTACTAAAAAAAAACACATGTCTGGTTGGTTTTCTGGCAAATCTTCAAAAGTAAAAAAAACAACAACCAGATAGTGACCTACTCTGTGTGTGTCTGCTGATTCAGCCCCTGCAGACTAGTGTGTGTGTGTGTGTTTGTGTCTGTGGGAACAAACAACCATCACACTACCTAGTTATACTAGTCATGTCTAAATTTCGCCAAGTCCAATGCACCTCTCTCAACTGTGCATGTCACTATAGATACACACCATCTGTGCAGGGTTACCGGGTGCACCTAGCCTCTGCTAGCTCAGCAGTGTGTGTGGGGGGGGGGGGGGTAACACAATACACAGACAGCACGTCGGAAACTGGGCCGCGGCATGCTTGGCATTCCAGCACGGGAGGGGCGGGTGCATTGTGTACAGAGGCCATTGTGTTTGTCCAGTGGCATGCACACTGCCGCACCACGGCGGACCATGACTCACGCCAAGGGGCCGTCTCAACTGAGACCACCAGGGGGGTAACACAAGCAGGGGGTAGGGGAAAGGTCAAAAGGTCAATACTCTGTTCACGTCTCAGCCACCACCCACGGTCCTCTGACTCAGTGGGTGGGGGGGGGGGGGGGATTAGAGCTCATGAGTTGCAGTCTTGTGCGCGGTAGTCAGCCTTTTCCGTTCATTTGCATGACGTCACCATGTGACATTGACTCGTCCTCCTGAATGTCGGACACTTTACGCTCGTTAAGCGCGGCGCCTTCAAAAACTTGAGATGACACAATTCCCATTGGCTGTCAACGTCTACAGCCAATTCTCATTGGGTGTCAGCATCGTCACTCACTTAAATGTAGACGTAGCTCCGGCGCGGCACCAGTGAAGTCTTGTGTTTTTATCCATGAGGGTTTATTCAGTCCGCCGGGTATATCTTTTTTTCCAGTAGACCGCTGAGCAAAAGTAAATCACATTATGAATCACGTTCGTTTCACCTCGAGCACTTTTCTAGAAGCGCGGTTCCCAGTGTACGGTCCGTGATTGGTCGTGCTTGCATGTCAATAAAGACCTCTTCTTGACAGTTAATCAACGCTGTGTCCCAGACAACGGAAAGGCTCGGCTCAGGTAGTGCGAGATACTAATGGCGTTGTAATGCCTCATAGTGGAATAAGGAAAAAGTGGGAGAAGAAAAGAATTACAACAAAGACATGATTCATAATAGATAGTATAGTATAGTATTAGAGAGTGTCAATAGGGTTGTTCTGCCCACAGCAAGAGCAGGTGAAACGTGAAAATATTCAGCGCACATGAAATGGAGTCAGCCGTTTTATTGTGGACTTCAAACAGCGGCTCCGATACCGTGAAATGGAATTTGGTGGAAACCTTGTTAAAATTAAAATGAGGTATTTGGGTTGGGGTTGAGCTGGCTCAGCTATGAGGTTCAGCAGAACCACCGTTTCTCTCTAATCCCGTCACTGACTGTGAGGGACACCGATACCGAGTTCAGCACCAAGTCCATTCTCTGGTAAGTTTGGACATTTCAGAGAGGGCGGGGCGGAAATGCACATGACACTTTCACTCCTTTTGGTTTCCCTACTTTGTTAGCCTCATAACACTACTTGACCACTGGCAAGAGAGAGAGAGAGAGAGAGCGAGAGAGCAAGAGAGCGAGTGAGAGCGAGAGAGAGAGAGGCAAGGTGGAAAAGGACAAGCCACCATCTCCATTCTAATCGCCAGTGCCAATGTAAAAACTTGAACCATCTGTCGAGACCTTGGCACAGGGATGCATGTGAGCTCCATGGGCCACGATGCAAATGAGTGTTTTGAGGACACGACCATGGATGGGAGTCTGTCCTATTAAAAGTGAAAAATAAAATACGACATCAAAAAATAAAAGAGGGGGAAAAAAGCATTGGGCCAGGAATTCCAAGCAGAGCTAAATAAAATCATGTGTGTCCAAAGGGCAAATACCAGAGGAGATCAAAGGCAGAGAGGGGAAGAGAGAGAAGACAATGAAATAAAATGAATAGGAAGGACAAAATACAGAGCATAAAACTTTTAGAGAGGGAGAATAAAGACATTTATGGACCAGGGTTTGGCCTACAGTGGCAAAATTAGTTCATGGCCTCGAACAGTTTATTAATTTTACTGTGTAATTAGTTTGTCTTTTATCAAGTAAATCACCAACCATATGACACACATAGCTTCACAAATGACAATGTACTTTCTCAAATCATTATCAATTAAACTTAATTTTTTGCGGGGAAGACAATGTAAGAGAACTTAATCACTTTGGGCTTTGGTAACTTCTGATGCCATTTTATAGACTCAATTATGAATCTAACAAAACATAACTAATGGAAAAAAACAACATTACAATGAATGGAGTGGGCATTTATGATGAAACTTGTGGCAACCCGAAGAGCTGCTTTCATCTCATACAGCAGGGGTTCTCAAACATCTTCTGGACCGTGGCCCAATTTTACATCTAAAAATCGTCACAACTGCAACTACTTCTTCAACGTTAATGCACCTTTTCCCTACACATCCTTTAACGATGCCAACAGTTCTGTCAAAAATGCACCGTCAAATATCTATAGCGCATAATTCAAAAATCTCGCATGACCACATCGACACTCAAGGCAACCCCAAATTGGTTCCCGACCCAGAGGTTGAGAAACGTTGCCACAGTGTATGGTTTGTGAGATGGTTTATGAGCGTGGCAGAGGCTGAACATGTACAATAGAAGAAAATGAGAGGCTTCAACAATGTGCATCTGTTTTCATCTGGAATACAGAAGATGGCAAGTGCCTGGCATTTTGTTTCTTTGCCGTTTGATTTTGAGCGTATCCGTTTGTTCTGCTTTCTTTGAAGTTGTTTGTGATGTTTGACACTCACCGACCGCATTTCTGTGAGGGCAAAGAAACATAAAAATAAATAAATAAAATGTCAATGATGCTAGCTGAACTGAGGGAGGAATGTTTAAAAAGGGGGAGAAGCAGCCATCTCAGGGGAGATAACAAGCATTAGTATGCATGCAGACGACGGCGCGTTTTACAAAAACAGAGTGTCTCCCAGGGGCCTCGAATATTCTGTAGCTTTGATTAGGTCACCGGGCAGTTTACAGCTTGGCCGACGCCAAATTAGAGGGCGGCGTGGAGGAAACCCCCCGGGACGGGGAGCACATGTCGCAAATGATATGCTCCGTCTTGCACCTCAGTCTAACTGTTGTAATGAAAGTCTGTTTTTTTTCTGTAATAAGTCAGTTGCTTTAACAGACATTTCAAAATAAGAGAACCACTGCCTCTTCTTTTCAGTTACATGTTCACAAAAGTCTGTTGTTTCCCTGAGGCATTTGAAAATAAGAGCACCCCTTCTTTCGGGTTGTTGGCATTGGGGAGTTTTGCCCTTCAACAATTTCTGGGGCATTTTCCATTGAACGAGTCGTGAGTGCTGTACACATAAATTAGATGTTGAAGACATGATCGTCATTCACTAAATATTTCAGCCGAGCCAGGAGTGGAATACAGACAAGTTAATTAATTACGAGTCGTCTGGAGGGGGTGTGGATCGAAGTGGATTGGAAGGACATGGCAACCTTAAACCAACAACAAGCAAAGCACTTATTTCAAGCGTTGTTTGAAACTTAGGTCAAACTAGGTGCCTATTAACAACAAACAAAAATATACCCTCCTATAACAACCCCAACGACCCTAGCAATCCCCCGTGGGGATGGAAGGCACTGTTCAGATGCCATCAAGCCGGCTATCATTGTTGTTGTCGTTGTTGTTGTTGTACTGCCGCACGTTTGTGTCCTGTTTTTCCCTATTCAGACAGCAATGTCATGCTAGGTTGAGATTTTCATGTCATGACAATAGCTTTGTTTTGTCTACCCATTTTAAAAACACAATGTGATGAGGCATTCAGAGGAGGCGTCTTACCTTGCCAACATGGCATAGTTATGAAGCAATTGGGGTAATTAAACACTGGTCTGACTGTGAGGGACACTGATATCGAGTTCAGTATCAAGTCTATAGAGCGTAACAGTGACCGCCCCTTTTTAACAGCTCTGGTGCCGGAAGTAAATTTCCCATGCATTTATCTCGTCCACTTTTCGTATAATCCTTATAAAAAGAGTATTAAGCCTTTAACCAAGCCGATCGTTCGTTGTGGTAGTCGTGACCATATTATGTTTGATTCGGGCATAAAAAGAATTTGGAAAACGGAAGAAAAGCCAAAGGTACTTTATTTTGTTGACCGAGTGAGGAACTACTCATTCCGAATCAAACATAATATGGTCACGACTACCATAACGAACGATTGGCTTGGTTCAAGTCGTAATACTCTTTTTATAAGGATTCTACGAAAAGTGGACGAGATAAATGCATGGGAAATTTACTTCCGGCACCGGAGCTGTTAAAAAGGGGCGGTCACTGTTACGCTCTATTCTCTGGTAAGTTTGGGCATTTCAGAGAGAAGCACTTTTCTTTTTTGTCTTTCCATCGACCATGTTGAAAATGGCGGGCAGAGGACTGCTTGAACTCGATGGCGTGACCTTTCGGCCGTACATAAGGCAGACGACTCTTGGATAGGGAGACTGTGACATCACATCCTCCTCCAGTATATACTGACCTTTCACCCTCTTTTGGTTTCCCTACTTTGTTAGCCTCATAACACTTGACCACTGGCAAGACAGAGGGGAAAACCGGGTGAGAAAGCAAAAAAGCGAGGGAGAGAGTGAGAGTGAGTGAGTGAGTTGCCAACATGACATAGTAATGAGTCAAAGGGGTAATTAAACACTGGTGAAAAGCAAACAAAGGAATGCTGGTTTGAACCAAATCGGGAACATCTAACAAAACTCTGGCTGTTTTGTGTGATGGGGAGAAGAAACAAAGAATTATGATGACATGACTTTATATCACCACAAGGCCTGCAGTACTATATAATACGTCATATTATGTCCACAACCCTCAATAGGTACAACATGAGAATCATCTGTGTTAAACTTGGCTGGGATAATATTGGCTCGGCTGTCCATTAATAAATGTATTATCTATTAAATGTTACGAACAATGGCAAGTAACCAGAGCCTATTGAGATGAAGCTATTAGAAGCTTGACAAATTAATAAATACAAATTCAACTAAAAATGTACTTTCTATTTATTCATTTTCCATCATTCATTAATTTTGATGAATTGAAAAATGTATTATTCATTCATTCATTTTCTGTCAATCTACTAAAATCGATGAATCGCGACAGCGTTAATATTCACATTTTGCAGATGAAGAATCATTTCTTTTAGGACACTTCTTGATATCAAAGTATTTGATTTAATTAATGCATGATCAAGGGAAGACACATTGGAGCATTAACCAAGCATCTTCAATGAGACAATGGGTGTACATGATTCTAGTAGGGAAACTTTCACATTGTGGGCAGTAACAACAGCGCAAACAAAGGTCAGGGGAGTGACCATCGTGGAGAGTCAAGTGTTGGCCAAGGCTGTGGCCAGCCATGGTGGGAAAGGACAAGTTAATTTGCAATACACTATGGGGGGGAAGTTGACATGTCTGCGAGGACGCTATACAACTAAAGGGATCTACACAATAAAGAAGTGAGGAGATTGGCATGGTCTCAGTACCAGACTTCATGGCTACAGTGACAATGTGAATGTTAACTAATTTAACACCTTCCAATTGGGGAGAGGAAGGGAGCTATTTCTAGGTGCAGAGAGTCTTTATACAAATGCTTATTTAATTACTAGAAGCGTATATATTTTATGTGTTGTATTCATATATTCCACGACAGCAGATGTCAAAAGGAGGTTGAAAAAGAAATCCCTGCACCAGCTTCCATTTTTTCTTTCGCTAAACTTGCCAATGAACCAAATATTACAGCCGGGCTGGAGGGAGAATATAGATGAGTTAATTATTGGTTGCCCTCTGCCTTCACACTGACGTGCTTTGATAAAACACCCAGTAACTTCTTCCAAGGCACACACACACATATGACCAGAATACCAGAACACCACTGAAGCTGCATTTGGAATGGTTACTTTATATTCTTTGTTGGCCCCAGGGTCCATTCATTTCTACCACCATTATACAAGCTGCTCAACTTATCAGCAGAAAGAGACAGAAAGACAAATAAGACAATTTATATACAAAATCTTTGAAAATACAGACAGGGAGGCCAAGAGTAAGAAAAAAAAAATAATATATATATATATATATATATAGAAAATAAATACATACTTTTTTGTGCTATGATATGGATCTGTTAGTGGCCTCTGTTGTAAACACGGGACACGTCATGACACTGTTTGTTTATGGGTATAGATAAGGCCGTTCTGACCGATAGCCATGTTGTTTATCCAAAGCAACTGACAGTGAAAACAGATTCAGGTCATTGAGGAGTAGGTAGGGGTCAGTGCCATCTTGCTCAAGGATGCCTACAGACATGGGGGGATCAAACCTAGTAACTTTTTGGTAGGGAGTTGAACGCCATAGCTATCCCCCCCCTTTATATTAGACGGATGACATTCATTTCATTCAATAAAGTATTTTGTAGTGGGTGTACACATACATAGCTTTGAGTAAATTTCATATGTTATTATTATTATTATTTTTTTTTTGTTCTTTGTTTTCTCTTTTAATGGTACGGAATAAAGTTTATAAAAAAAAAAAAAAAAAAAAAAAAAAAAGTAAATTTCATACTGTTGTCTTACTTCGTGTCATGTTTTACTTTCAAAAGCAGCAACTTCTTCCATAGTTAGACGTGTTACTCAAAGTTTGTTGACCTATTTGAACCCCTGCTTACTTTTAAATAGGCCGACTAGCTGGAAATAAAATATCAAACACGGCATGAATGGAAATGGTCTCAGCATGGGATGAGAGTGCAAAAATAGAGATAGTGGGAAAGAGGGGGGGGGGGTAGAGGGTGAGCGAGAAAGATGGAAAGAGTGGAGAGATATGCTTCATTCTACTTTAATGAATACAAACAGGCAAGGCTCCTGAATGCCTAATCACGCAGAGTGGCCTGATTAGGGTCCGACTCACACATTCCCAGCAGTGGTCACCAAACAGACAGGAATGTCTAACAAACTGAATCACAAACACACAGGTGCGCACGCGCACACACACACACACACACACACACACACACACACACACACACACACACACACACACACACACACACACACACACACACACACACACACACACACACACACACACACACACACACACACACACAGGGGGGGAGCAGGATCAGACACTGTCTGGTGATCGGCTTGCTTTTCCCCGGATGATTCAGCCCCTGCAGAAGAGTGTGTGTGCGTGTGCATGTAAGACAGCAGCCAATTACAGGAAGTTGTTACATTGTTGGGAGATGTTCTCCTCTCAGAAACAGCTGGACATAGATTGCCTTGGTTTGTACGCAGGCCATAGTGGGACTTTGGTGCCTTGGGGTGCCTGAAAAAGGTACACTTGTATACAGTACTTGGTACACTTATTATTAATCATAGGATTAGCAATTTTAGCAACCTTATATTAGTAAGTAAGGTTTTCGATCCCTCATGCCTAACCCCTACCTACTCCTTAATGACCTGCATCTAAAATGTCACTCCAAGTCGCCTTAGATAAAAGCTAAACAAAATAATTATAATTATTAAACTCATAAATCATTAATTATCTAAATGTTTGTATTTATTAGTGACTTATTTATCATATGTGCCATCACCACCTTGACATTAAAAGTCAGGGCTTGTGTTTCTGGCGTCATGGCTGATAATGAATAGGGCATATTAGGGCAAAGGGAAGTACAACAGCGATAAAATACTGGACTTGCATCTGCTGTCGGAAAGGAAGTAGAAAGACTTGTTTACATGGAAACATCTGGAAATCCCCAATGTCTGCAGCATAACCTTTATACTAGGCATCCTTGAGCAAGATGTCTAACCCCTAACTACCTGCTCCTCAAAAACATGCATCTAAAACTTCTGCAAGTTGCTTTGGATAAAAGCATCTGCTAAATGTCTAAACAGTTCATTGGAAACAAGGGCCTGGCATGATTCTCTGGGATCAGAGAACAAAATGATAGATCACAAACTTACTTTAACACTTTAATTTGTTGCTGAGGAAAAACGATGAGATACAATTATTTGTGGAAGGAGCAAGACCTTCCAGGGGGTTCTGAAGCATAAGTGGTGCCATGGGCGTCACCATAATATAATTGGGGGGGGACACGTCCCCCCCACCCTTGCAAAAAAGTCGTTTGGACCCCCCCACATTTGCCCTCAAAAATATTACTGCATGACTGGTCTACTAGTCCAGCGCTCTCTCCATTGCTTCACAATCAAATCCGTTCCACTTTATCAGTAGGGGGAATACCCATATAAATAGAAATCCACTCCACGTTTTCCTGTTCTTGTTAACACACAAAGCAGCATCACGCACGCATTCAAAACACGCACCGAAGCAAGCCTATGTTGAGAGTCGGATCAACGACAGCGATAGACTTCAGAAACACAGATTGAACGCTGAACACAGTCACTTCAGTCCTCTGTGTATTTGTGTTGTCACTATACCGATACCAAGTTGAGAATTGCGATTTTGATACTTTTCCTGGACAAGGAGAAACACTCGAATAACATTGTTGTGCTTTTCCGCGGCGCTGCGGCGGCAGTGTGAAGTGCAAAACACACTGGCGCCGCAGCCAGGGCACATCTTTGGGCCGGCCCAGGACTGTCATAATATATATTTTTTTAAAGTAATTTGTCCTAACCGGAGGCGGTGTGTTACAATCGCCACCCGCCCCGTCGGTCGTCGGTCCGGGGTGTGTTATGATCGCGCGCCCCCCCCCCCCCCCCCCCCCCCCGAGAATCGCGGTACTTTTGAAGTATTGGTGCACCGTGCAACACTACTGTGTATTACACCAGAACATAATAGTAGTCAGTAATTGCAGACCATGCCAGCTCCAAGGAAAATCAATGAAAGAGGGAGATCATTTTAAATCTGAAAACATGGTAAAATTCACCAGAATGCTATTTCTTTCAATTTTTTTCTGGGGGAGGACCCACAAACCCCCCGACAAAATATGTCCCCCCCACTTTCAAAAAGCTGGTGACGCCCTTGAGTGGTGCTAACCTGGTCTAGCTGGAGACCTGGACCTTCACTGGTCTCCTGTGCTGGATCCCAGGCAGCAGGTAACCTTCCAGCTCTAATGATAATCACACCTTGCAGGATTGGTTGAGAGCTGATTGGCTTAGCAGCGTCTCAAGTGAACGCACGCGTGTGAAAAACACCTAACTTGGTCATGCTGAGGGTGTTGCGGACCGAGATTTCAGGTCACACAACAGTGAATACTTCTGTTTCTTCTCTCTTGGCTGCCAGTCAGAACAAAATCAATCAAACTTCAGACGTCCCTTTGGGCTCTGGTAACTTAAAAACAACCGTTTTCCATTATTTATTACAATTCATAGACCAAAAATGACGAAAGGCCTTGTTTGGGACCAAGAAATCTGAGGGAGCGGAGGGCTTGCTGATTTTTTCTCCCTCGTACGAGATGCATCGTCACTCAGTGCAACACAGGTCTTGCATGACTCTGCGGGCACTTTTTTTTTTGGGGGGGGGGGGGGGGGGGGGGGTTCAGTTTGGTAATGATCAACAGCCGAGCAGGTTCTCTTGAACGCTCAACAGTGTGTGTGTGTGTGTGTGTGTGTGTGTGTGTGTGTGTGTGTGTGTGTGTGTGTGTGTGTGTGTGTGTGTGTGTGTACACACAACAGTTCCCCTAACTCAGTGCAGCTGAGGACAGACCATAACAAAAAGAGTTAGTATCTGTTCAAGTTGACTTCAAGTTGAAAAATGTTGGACAGAACTTTCTAAACATCATAAAATATGCCAAAATAATAGAAATATATGATATGGTTGGCGCTAGGGCTGGGCAATATATCAATATTATATAAATATTGTGATACAAGACAAGATATGGTCTTAGATTTTAAGTATTTAAATCACAGAGCAGTATATATGACGATATGACCTATATCAGAATCGAGGATTTTGGCCGCATCGCCCAGCCCTAATTGGAACATGACTACAAAATATGTAGCCAGAGTTTGCATTGCCATGACAACATGGCATTCCACTGACGCTCACCTAGTTAGAAGCAGTGGTGGTGATGACGATGGTGGAACAGATGCTGTCGGTGTTGGTGGTCGAGGTGGTGGTGGTGGTGGTGGGGGGGGGGGGGGGGGGGGGGCGAATGTTTACATAATAATATGAAGAGGGCGGGGGTAACTGAACCAAACCACGTGCCACGCTCCATTATGTGGGTGCTGGCTGGTTTTTACGAGGTGCTGAGAGACCCCTGGGACTGCATAAAGGGGCCCTCAAACAGTTAACTACTGGATGTGGTGGAGGGAGGCCAGACAAACAGCACTTCCACATTCCTTCCTCCCACCCCTCCCTCCCACCCTCCCCTCCCCTCCCTCTCTCCATCCTTCCATGCTGGATTTCCACCAAGTTTCACAGAATAGCTCCGTCGAGGGCTTGGGTCGGTTTTCATCGCCGACCTAAAGCTTTTCAGTGACAGTGGCCCTCGTTGACCATCTTGGGTTCACTCCAATAGCTCAAAGCAAGCAAAATGTTCCTGGGAACTCTTGTCGTCGCTGCTCCTGAGCGCCTGGCAAAAGGGCCGTTTTTTCTCGAGACGCACTCGGCTCAATTAAAGAGTTTAACATTCCTGTTGTTCAACCCACAACTGAAGAGGAAAAGAGAGAGTACAACCCCAACACGCCTAAATAACTTGCCGCTTACCTAAGCCGCTGATAAAAACCCCAGTGTTGTTCTGCCACCATTTTATGACCTTGTTTGGAAAGAGTTTTAACAGCAAGTGAAACTCTACTCCAGCCTATGCAGATTTTCATTCTTCATTCCTTTCTGGTGGAATGTCAAACAACAGCCATTAGCTCATAGCCGGTTGAAATGATTTGACAAAATTACTTCCTTGTACCGATTCTGCCGAAGAGTATTTAGTGTGTGTAAACAATGGCAATATAGCACTGTGGTTTTTGTGTTGCCATTTGGTGAAGTACTTTGTGATGAACTTTGTGGAGTGTGTTGTTGATAGCTGGTTTACAGCCTCACGTGGCCCTGGTGTCCGACTGATTAGACTCTGGGGCTGGGAGGGGCTGCACACCTGTGATGCATGAGCGATCATGGCACCCAGGATTAACCAGCTATCAACACACACACACACACACAGGAGAGCCACCGTCATTTCGACAAATTATATTGGTAACATTTTTTTAGTGAAACCAGGAGAGATGGTTATGATGGTTTGATCACAGACCGGTATTGTCTCATATGACATGAGCATCACCGTTTCAACAGGTCTGGTGAAACATCTCACTGCATCATTACCATTTTATTATGAAAAAAAAGGAGGACACTTTGGCACCCAGTGATGCAACACTCGAAGCTTACGACAAAACCGCCAGGTCAAAAATGTGATTTGCAGTTGGCAAATTCATGCCATAGAGTGGATTGATTTACATATAGACCTTCAAATTCTCAGTGGCAAGTGCAATTATTCTGACCACATTGACCTGTGAGGGGATTAAAAAGGTCACGCACACACGCAACTGAGTTAGAGTGAGCAGAAACTAAAACACAAACACAGAAACTCGCACACAGAAGCCAACACCTTGCCATTCCACTTTTGCCAGAACCACATAACCATAAAAGCAAACAGTCCCTACACTGAACAAACAGTCCTTTGGAGATGTGGTATTTCGACTGGATGGACTGCTTTGCGATCCCTGGTGTGCCAATTGCCGGTAATTGCGTTATTATGTGTAGGGTGTCAAAGCGTTTTAGGGTACTGTGCCGACAAATAGTAGCGGGGGCCCCACTCGAGGGGCCCCTTCCGTGTTGTCAGCACACTGGAGACATAGCCTTGATCCATAAAAACCAGTCCTCCACATCAACGTTCATGCTCCGCAGTCAAGAGCTCGTAACTCACCAGAGTTATGTGCACATACATGCGCATGCACACACACACACACACACACACACACACACACACACACACACACACACACACACACACACACACACACACACACACACACACACACACACACACACACACAGAGAGAGATCTGCAAGTTAATCATGTCCAGACCCTGTGGAAAGCAACCACTCAAGCATGGACAGACATGCTCACACACACACACACACTTTAGTTACATAAGCATGTCTTGGGGGGGGGGGGTCAAAGGTCACCATCATCCACCAACACAGTAGCCCTACAATGTGTCTGTGTTCCTCGGACACATGGTATGGTGCATGTTGGTGGTTGACGGTGACCTTCAACCATCAGTTGCAAACAAGTGTTTGCTCGGGTTAAGCACCGGCCTGTTATCACGTCATTACAGCGGCATCGTTCAATAGTCTCGGTTTCCCGCGAGTTTTGTGCTGAAATCTCCCTTGACAGCTCTTTTGTGCTCCCCAAAAGAACCAGCGTGGACACAATCCTAGCGCATCCATCCTCGCCTCTCGACTCCCAACCCTGGGGTAACAAAGACAGTCCGTGCAGTACAGTTGTCCCCTATGCAGTACTACACTGCACTGTCCAAGTGAGAAAATGCTGAATTTCCCTCCCCCTCGAAGGCCTTGCATTAACATCTTGCTTCCAGGCGTCGTTGATCGTGTATAAAACGATGGACGCGGGCCATTGCCGGATTTGGCACCTGAGAGAGGAGACAAAGAAAGCAGCTGCTTCCATGCGCTATTGAACTGGGATTAAGAGCTTTTGTGCTCCCCGAGTGGACTTCTGCTGTGTCAACTGTTTGGGTGTTCAGTTACTCTCCACTCGGCGGTTCCGACTCGAGTCAGGAAATGTGGATGAAGATGAGATGAGGAATTAAAAGCGGCATGAGGCCTTGAGTGGCTGTTAATGTATATCCATAAATCAAGAAAGTTTGGACATATAGGAGATATTCAACATAATCAATAGGGGCATAAGATTGTTGTTGATTCTGGCCGTTATTGAAAATGGACCTCTACCGCAAGGTAAAATGCACATAGGCCTGTATGAGGCCCTAGTTTATATTGCTCTGGAAATACATGCAGCATTCCAGATGGGAATCTTCTGAGAGATTTAACCACAAGATAAATTCTCTCTCTCTCTCTCTCGTCCCACTAGCTGATGGTAATCAGTTGCCCATGGCCATGATCAGCAACAACAACTCAAAGTAGCGAAACCTTAGCATTAGCTACGGCCTGTTGAGTGCATAATGACACGATGCAGAGCGCCAAGCGAGACCCTGGTCAAAGTGCAAGATGTGGAGTTTGACCACAACCGCTCTGCAGGGGGTTTAGTGGTTTGCTAAAGTTTTAGGACTACCTCCAAACGCGATTGTGATCACATAAATAACTGCATGGTCATACATTGGTTTAATCCCATTTTTATATTATGATCTGCCTGGATTTTATCTCAAGGCATTTCCCCATGACTGTGACTTGATAAAGAATATCTCGCACACATACTTTTTTTGTCTGTCTGTGTCTGTGTATAATACACACACACACACACACACACACACACACACACACATATATATATACACACGTGTGTGTGTGTGTGTGTGTGTGTGTGTGTGTGTGTGTGTGTGTGTGTGTGTGTGTGTGTGTGTGTGTGTGTGTGTGTGTGTGTGTGTGTGTGTGTGTACAGGATTTGAACAGATGCTGATATGTCACAAGAAAGTCACTTCAGGTATATTTGTGGGTGATCCACGGCTGTGATACGCGCCCACCAACACACACACACACACACACACACACACACACACACACACACACACAGGTGTTTGGCAAACAGACAGACAAACAGTGACTCACCTCGTTGGACGGCAAACTGACAACACCCGTCGACCGGCGCTTCTCCCGCAGCTTTCTCTTCTCTATCTGGCCCTTGCCCTTCCTAGCGCTGGGGCCCGCGCCCCTCTTCTCTTTGCCCTTGGCGGGCGACGGGCTCTCCATGGGGTCGCTGTCCAGGCCCGCGGAGGGGCTGGAGTCCAGCGACGCGCACGGAGCGCACGGCGCGCACTTCTCCTTCTCCCTCTCCTTCTCCTGGGACTTCTTCAGGTGACCCCCTGCTGGGTGACCCTCCTCCTCGGGACCTTTCTTCAAGGCCGACGACGACTGCGACCTCGCTATGGGCGGGCAGGACGACCCAGGGTTGCCATTATTATTGTTGTTGTGGTGGTGCAGCTCGGCGCTGGGGCCGCTTTTATTGCCGTTTGTGTTGGTGTTGGCGACACCCATGGGTGCACCTGAGGGCGCACCTGTGGCGGCGGCCGCGTTACCTGCGCACGCGCCCGTGGCCGCGGCGATGTCGCCCAGCATCTTGGCGCGCATCTTCTCCCGCTTGGCTTTCCATTCCTCCAGGAAGTCCGTCGTGGCGTTGGGTTTGAAGCCGCCGGTCGCCATGATTGCCTTTGGGCAGCCTCTCTCTGTCTGTCTGTCTCTCTCTCTCTCTTTCTCTTTCTCTCTGTGTCTGTCTGTCTGCGAGCACGTCGACGCGTGTTGGGTGAACGCACTCCTCGGAGGAAGCGGACGACGCACACACTTTGTGCTCCGCTCAAAGTGAACAAGAGTGCGTCTAATGTGTTTCTAATGGTACGGCATGCCTCCTCAAAGTGATCTGGAGGGGGGGGGGGGGAGAGAGAGAGAGAGAGAGAGACAGAGAGAGAGAAATAAAATAAGACGAATAAAAAAATCGGGCAGATCTTCAGTAATTCGTCTTATTACACAGAGCCGAAAAAACGTCAGTATAAAAATACAACGCTGCAGAGTTAGTCCTACTACGTCACAGCCAGGATATGCCACCAAGTTGCATCAACTTTTTCAGACAGCTCAAACTTTTCTCCAGGAGATGAGCGTCGGTTTCGATCCGCACCGAAGCCGAAATAAACGCAGCAGACGCGGAGCTTAACGCTTAAGTTTTTACGGTAAAACTCACCTGCGCGCTTTGTGTTTACTCGGTGCTGTCGCCGACGCTCAGGTGTAGCCAACGTCCGCTGTAATGAATAATGCCTGTTTGGCACTCACATACACACACTGACTCACACACACACACACACACACAGACACTCACTCACATACACGTACACACACTCACACACACACGCGACACGGAGCTCTGCCCCCTCGCGCGCTGGGCCAGCCCGACTTCACACGAGTGATCCCGGAAATGAACGAGGGATGAAGTTGGGCATGTGTTTAAAACTAGTTCACTTGTGGTAGTTTTAATTTAAATTGTTACGATTATTATTCTTTTTTTTTTTTGTTGCAGATTATTTACTTTGTATAGGCAGTTTGGGGTATGGGTGGGATGAGGGGGGGGGGGGGGGGGGGGGGGGGGGGGGGGGGGGGGGGGGGGGCGGGAAGAAAGACAAAGTATTTGTAAATCTGTAGGCCTGTCTGTTAACCTGCTTGTCTTTAATAAAAATATAAATTAAAAAAAATAATTGTTGCGATGATTTGTTAATGTCTTACAGGTGTTTGTTTCGTGAAGTGGTTTTATTTTTTTTTATTTTTAACATTTTATATTTTTTGTTTTTGCATTTTAAACGGTTGTTGTAGACCTATATTCAAATGAAAAAATATATATATATATATATATATATCATATATATATATATATATATATATATATATATATATATATATATATATATATATATATATATATACAGTATATATATATATATATAGGATATAGGCTATATATACAGTATACTCCATCACTGATGAACCTCTAAGGCATGTATGTTGAATGTGATGTGCGCAGGGCCTGCATTGACGCACAATTGCGCCTATTGTGCTTCCACCTTGACGCACAATAGGCGCTGCCGCCGCGACCTGAAAGGCTGCGACGGACGCCGACGTGACGACGTGAACGTGCGCTTCTTGCGTCACCGTGTCATTCATAGCGAGGCCGAGGCGTGAGGCGGTTAAGAGGCGAGAGGCATCTGAAATAAAATAGGCTATAGTGAGCCTGTGTCTTTATTATCGATGGAAAATAAATTGTTTGTTATCTCATTTTTCCCCTGCATGTTTCGTATTGGCTACGAATGAATGAATCTTAACCGATTCTGTTGTTTATTTATTTTGTATATGTTTATATATTTTTATACGCACATCAGACACTACCTCCTGTTAGTCTGTGTTGACAGTCGACACACACACACACACACACGCACACACACACACACACACACACACACACACACACACACACACACACACACACACAAGGCTCCAGTAACACCAGCTACACACTCCTGCAGGATCCAGTTCCTGTGTGCATCACCGTCAGCTCCCCCCCCACGATTAGGCTACAGACTAGTCAGGAGGAACAGGAGTACGATTGGATGGATAGCATCTGGATAGGTCTGGTCCCGCCTACTACCGAAACATTAGAGCTTCCGGTCTCTTACTTCCCACGCCCACTACATGAGATGCGTACTTCAGTTCACAGGCCCTGGGGCAAGAAGAAGAAGAAGACGAGGAGAAGATTTTTTGATGTAACAGAAACAGAAGTACCTCCATCTCTCACTCCACTATCCGTAGGCGTATACATGCGAAGCATCCTTTTCCAGGCCTCTCGGCGGGTCACACTATCAGAAACTGGCACCGCCAGTGCAAAAAAACCCAGCAGGAGTAAGCCTACTCCTTAAATCGTAAGCCACTCTGAAAGCATAGTCAAGACAAGTGTGTAACCCGACATCCCCTCTCTCATATTGCTTATCTTCGTGCTAGTGGATTTCCTTTTGAAAAAAAGTGAACAGCCCAAACTATTTGCCTGGTATTAGAATTGCATGCCGAAGCTGTTGGATTGTGAAATCATCTTAACTCTTGCCTCTGACATTTGCAAAAATAATCGGCGGTGCTGGTAAATATATGAATTTCTTGGGATTACGAAAACAAACAATATCATGGCACTGAGCTGGCAGCAGGACCCCCCACTGTGCACTCATATAAACTCTGTAATATAATATCAAGTCTGGGCAAGGATTCTGAAATACAGGCTGATGCACAGGAAGCTCTCTCTCTCTTTCTCTCTCTCTCTCTCTCTCTCTCTCTCTCTCTCTCTATATATATATATATATATATATATACAGTATATATATATTACATTCAACAAGTCTATATCTCTCTGTCTGTCCTTCTCTCCCTCACTGTAAAGGTAATTGTGCATAAAACAGTTACTTACTGTATGTGGTGTCACAATATAGTGTGATGACTCTCTCACTCTGTCTACTGGTCTCTGCCTTTGGTTACCTGTGGGTGGCAGAGACTGGTGGGAGGTGTGTGTCTGTGTTTGTGTTTGTGTGTGTGTGTGACAGGGTGGGGTGGGAGGGAGTGGAAGTCCCAGAGTCAGTGAGAGGCAGGGGGCTTGTTTGTGAGCCCCACTGCCATCGGGAAGAAACTGTTCAGGTGGCTTGAGGTTTTGGTCTTGATAGACCGGAACCTTTTGCCTTTTGGAAGAAGTCTTTGGAAGAGTTGGTGACCGGGATGGGAAGGATCAGCGGTGATCTATCCTGCTCTCTTCCTGGTCCTGGAGTGGTACAGGTCCAGGAGAGACTGCAGGTTGCAGCCGATGACCTTCTCGGCTGATTGAGCCGCTGCAGTCTGCCTTCGCAGGTTGAATTTCTTCAGTGGACGCACAACATCTTCTGCTGGGCCTTCTTGATGGTGGAGGTGAGGTTCCCAGCAGCCTGAGGTCCTGTGAGATTATTGTCCCCAGGAATCCCAGGAATGACTCCACAGTGTTAACCAGGGGCTGGGCTCCTCCTGAAGTCTGTTACCATCTCTACAGTTTTTCAGAGCGTTCAACTCCAAGTTGTTCTGGCTGCACCAGGAAGCCAGGTCTTCAACTTCCTCTCTGTAGCCGGACTCATCCCCATTGCAGATTAATCCAATGAGGGTTGTGTAATCCGCATACTCCAGGAGTTTGACAGAAGGGTGGCTAGAGGTGCAGCTGTCGGTGTAGAAGAGTGGAGGACAGAGCACACTTGTGGGACTCCAGTGCTAGAGACAGGTAATAAAGATTCTCAAAAACCAAGGTGCAGTTTCCAGGTCTAGTTTCATAGTCCTTTGTTTCAAACAGGCCACGGAGTAAAGACATAACGTTCAATCCTTTATTCACGGGCTCACGCAGGATACCCCAATCACCAGCGCAGTCCTTCAGGGCTGACTCAAACTCAACTCCTGTCAAGGGCGGCCCTCCCATTGTTACCTGTAAACACATCTCTAGGCTATAATACACAAAAGGGAGTGAGGGCTTAGAGACAGCGGTCTGGCAGGGAGTGACGTAAGAACACAATGAAGGTGAAACCATATTAACTTGCAGGAATTAGTAATAGCTAAAAGGCACACAGACCAGTTGGTCTGTGGAGGATCTGTTGTTTGATTGACAGGCCATTTAATGCTAGTCCCAACACCTCAATTGCTTCCTGATCAATCCCTCAAGAACAGCGGGGGTTAGAGACAGAGGTCTGGCAAGGAGGGGGATAAGAACATATATATATATATATATATATATATATATATATATATATACGTATATAATAGTATACTAATATTCTAACAGAAACATTCTTCTTCACAAGCTTGCCCAGCCGCACGTGCTGCTTCTTGTCCGTCAGGAAGTTAGTGATCCTCCTGTAGGTGAGCTCAGGCACACAAGTCCATAAACAGGATCCTAGCATAGGTGCCGGGGGAGTCTAGGTGCTGGAGGATGAAGTGGAGTCCCATGTGGACTGCATCGTCTAGACCAGTAGTTTTCAAAGTGGGGGCCGCCAGGGGGGCCTCAGCAAATTGGAGCGAAGATGAGGGTTGTTAAATTAAACTGACAAACAATGCTTACAATGGAAAACAGAAATATTGATTCTAATGTAATGATTAAAGATTTGAAATACATATTTAATTATGTTTGCATTCATAAAAGTAAGGAAATATATTCAGAATTATTTTGTTTTTTTACATTTGACGTAGTATTGTCGACGGGTTTTTAAAGACATGTTGCAAATGGGGGGCCCCAGCCAGAACGTATGCTATTTTGGGGGCCTTTGCCATGGAAACGTTTGGGAACCCCTGGTCTAGACCTGTTGGCACTGAAGGCGAACTGCAGTGGGTGGAGGAGAGGGTCTGTGATGGCCTTGGGGTGGGTCAGCATGAGGTGCTCAAAGGTCTTCACTACCACAGAGGTCAGGGCGACTGTTCATTCAAGAATCTACATGATGCACTAGCGCCACCACTCACTCTTGTTATCTGACTGTCATAGCTCCGAGGGGCTGACGTAAACCAGATTTAAGAGAACAGTCTCCTCCACAGCAGGAAACTAGGCAAAGGTGGGGGAGACTGAGCTGATTGATCAAGACATGATTGTCATTAAAATAACCATATAAACTTAGGCTCTCTATTACACTGCAAAACCGCAGTTTTTGGGCATTCAGCTTTTCATAGTCAGCTCAAATTCTAATCTGTATCAAATTAGACAAAATTCAAAATGATTTGTTTCCTATTGTCTAATCTTATCTTGTCATGTGCACATTAGCCATGTTAGAGAGCGATGGGACAGCAAACCTTTTCCAAATAGGTTTAAAAGCTGGAACAATAGTCTTGTCTGCCACCAGAACAGCACATACTTTAACACACGCCTTTTACCAACTGAGAAGAAAAAAACACAAAGAGATCAGACATGACCTATTTCCTACATTTATTTGGATTTTGAATATCTAAAACACACACACACACACACACCATCAATTGCCATATTTGTCATATATGGCCTAACTTTATTTGGAATATATTTATCAGAAATTGTCTACATTTTTGGGGAATATCATGAATGGCCTACATTTATTTTGAATATATTTATAATTAATGGCCTAAATTTATTTTGAATATATTTATCATAAATGGCCTAAATCTATTTTGAATATATTTATCATAAATTGCCTACATTTATTTTTGAATATATTTAGCATAAATGGACTACATTTATTGAGAATATATTTAGCATGAATGGACTACATTTATTTTGAACATATTTAACAGAAATTGCCTACATTTATTTGCAATATATTTATCCAATATAAATTGCCTGCATTTATTTAGATTTTTATAACACACACACCCTAATACATATAAATATACATATATACATACAATATATTCATTATGTACATTTAAAGCCACAAAGATGGAAAGATGGAAATGCAGGGCTTTAAGGGTTGTCCTGATGATCTACTTCCTGCTGCCTCTGCAGGCAGCGAAGGCCATGGCTCTGGTGAAGGAGGACCACATGCCTCTCTTGTCACTGGTGGACTTGCCTACAAAACAGTAAGGATTCATTAGAAATTGCTTGTGTTTTCAATCATTCCAAAGCCTTTTCAACACAGTAATTCTCAATAAGGAACACGTTTAAACATGTTGTCTTGACTTGTGATCCCTAAAGGTGTGTTCACACCGCACTTCGCCCCGCGACACGTTTCAATGTTAAGTGAACGTGGAGACGCGAATCGGGCGAATTTTTTTTTCGCCGATACGCGCGACAAGATTTGATTGACAGCGCGAAATTTTTCCTCGTGAACGGCGAGCGCGTTCACGTGGATTCGCGCCGCGAATAATTCGCCCCGCGAATAAAGTTAAAATATTTCAACTTCTTCGCGGCATTCGCGTTGAAACAGCCAATCAGCGTTCACTCCCTGAGTGACGTAGCGTTCACTGCCTGATCCAGATCAGACAGCAATATGGAAGAAAAATTAATACTGGCGGTGTCGTCCTTTCCAGTTATATTTAATATAAGATGCTCCGGGTACAAAGACCGAAACATGAAGATGAAGGCTTGGCTGGAGGTCAGTAAGGAAGTCGGGCTGGGTGGTAAGTTTTTAAAATTTACTTTACTTAAAAGTTACTTTATTCCAGCTATCAATAGTACTTTACTATGAACCAAGCTAGTGAGTTAGCAGTTAGCATTCAACAGTTCAGTTCGGATTTCACAACGTAGGTTTGTTTCTTGTCAGAGGACGAATGCCGTAAGAAGTGGAAGGGGCTGAGGGACACGTACCTGAGGGAGAGGAGGAAGGAGACTGAAGGAAAGAGGAGTGGATCAGCAGCAGGGGCTTTTAAAAAGTGGAAGTTCTCTGCGATCCTGTCTTTCCTCGACCCGTTTGTTACTCCCAGGGAGACGAGTAGCAACATGGGGGTCGAGGAAGACAGGATCGCAGAGGACCAGGGTTCAGAGGCAGCAGCAGGGACAGCAAGTGACACAGGAGGTTGGTCGATGAGTGAACACACACTCACACACACACACACACACACAGCATGACAAATTCATTATTTGTTCTATAGATTGATAACAACCTCTTGTCACCTCAGAAGATGTCGCTTGTTCAAGCATGGAGGAGGCTGCTGCTGCCTCTGAACCCACACCACCACCACCAACACCACCACCCCCTGCTGCTGATGCCACTCCTGCCACTCCTGCTACTCCTCTTTTCGCCCCAGGTATGTCATTTAACATGAGAGAAATCACATTTATTTTATGCTACACTTCGTTTATGTGGTCATGAGGGTCCCTATGCGTGAATTATGTTTTGAGTATGACTAGTTATGTATTCATAGCCTTTCATGTTGAATGTATTTTTTGTCTGTTTCCTGACCCAAAAATGTTGTCTCCTTTTCAAACAGGGAGAAGGAGAAGGAGAGTGGAGGGGAGGGGAGATGAAATAGAGCGGTGCCTCTTGGAGGTGTTGAGGAGGCCGCCTCCACCTGCTCCAACTCCAGCACCAGCTCCAGCTCTCTCAGCAGATGAACACTTTTTACAAGGCTTGCTTCCTTCCCTGCAGCGATTGCCACCCCATGCCAAGGAGGAAATCAAATTTCAAATTCATAAACTTTTATACGAAGCAAACTCCTGCTATAACTCTGTATTGCTTAATTTGGACAATTAGATAAATAGGTTCACTGGGGGTGACAATCGTTGCAGGGAACGATCCATGTCCTTTTTTTTTTTTTTCTTTTTTCCACACACACACACACATACACACACACACACACGGCTGCACAAATAAATTTATTTATTTTTAAATGTGGCTTCATGTTCTTTATTTTAAAAATACAGTTGACACACTGTTTACGCTACTGTGTATGCTTCATTTATCCAAAGATAACCATAGCTACTTTTTGATAATTTGGTGTAATGTATGTAGACATGTAAAGCTGGTTTACCTCTATACAATTAAATTGGGTCTCTAGCCATTATAGGATCCAGTTTCCAAACCATCTTCCTACCATTGCACTGCTTGAAGTCATGTTGTTTGATGCAAATTATTTGCAACTTTGACTATTGATGTATAGTTCATGTTTGCTTAAGGTATTTTTGCTAGTTATGTTGTGCCCAGCTTGTTGAGCACAAACAAGAACAGGAGGTCCACACAGGGAGAGTTAAATGTCCCGTTACATTTATTTAGTAACTCAAAAAAAAACACATCAGTATTCAGTAGTGTGGTGTTTGAGTGATATGAACCGAACAGTTAAACTAAACTATGAGTATGCAAACAAAGGCTAAAGGGCTAGAATAACAACCCCAAACAAAACCCAGTTGGGTGCCGGGCAGCACCAGCCTTCCAGGTGGGAGAGTGAGAGCACCATGTTGGATTCCCCCCATCTTATGCAGGCTTCCGGCAGGTGAGTTCAATCCCTCAGTGAGGTGGCCAGGCAATCAGCTTCCCTGGAAGAAGAACAGAGGCCAGCAGAAGGGAAGCAAGACGGCTCAGGACCGTCACAGTTACCTGATTTAAAATATAAACAAACTAACATTAACAAATTTAATTAATAATGTAATTCAGAAGAGTGACACAGTGAATATAGTAATTGCAGGAAGTAGGCTCAATAGTAATCTGTGGGTGGCTCTTAAAAGAGCCGTTTTGGGTGTGCTGGTGCGCTACACGTTGTCCTGCCATGGGACGGTTCCCTCTGCGGAGAAGAAGGATGTGAAGGCCTCCCGAATCCTGATGGCTTCCCTCACTGAGTTGTTGGCAGCAACTCTTCCCAGACCTGGCAGTGGGTCCTCCTCACCAACTGGGATGTTCCCCCTCAATGCACTTGGGGGGGTTGTCCTCCGCAGGAAGTTGTGGAGAACACAGGTAGCCTTCACACACTTCTCCGCAACGTCTACGTTGACCTCGAAGGCACGCCTGTAGACCCTCCACTGGGAAGAAAGGATCCCAAAGGCATTCTCCACAACCAGCCGAGCCCGGGACAGACGGTAGTTGAACACCCGGCGCTCTCTTGGCAGGTTGCGACCAGGGAATGGCCTCATGAGGTTTTTCCGGAGTGGAAAGGCCTCATCAGCCACAAAGACGTGTGGCTGTGGTCCTCGGTGGTCAGCTCCTGGTAGTGGCAGGTCAGCAGGCAGTTGGAGGGTGCCAGACTGAAGCGCTGCACCAAAAGCAGAGTTGGCCAGAATCCCACCATCGCTGGTTCTTCCGTAGCCCCCGACATCTATCACCCGGAAACAATATTCCGCATCTACAACTGCCAAGAGAACCAGAGAGAAAGTTCCCTTGTAGTTGAAGAACTGGGATCCAGAGTGAGCAGGGGCTTTGACGACCACATGCTTGCCATCCAATGCTCCACAACAAAGAGGGAAATTCCACCGCTCCTCAAACCTCCCTGCAATGGACCTCCACCCATCTGTTGTGGGCACAGCCATGAACTCCTCCACCAGACAGTCCCAGATGGCAGTGGCAACATCAGGGATGATGCCGGAGACAGTGGAGACCCCAACACGGAAGCTGTTGGCGATGGTCCTGTAGGAGTCCCCAGTGGCTAGGTATCTGCAGAATAAAAAAAATAATAATAATTGAAATGAAATGTTGTAGTGAAGATACTATAGGTGTAACAATCATACATTTACAATCATTTTGCCACGTCTATTTATAAAAAAAAAGCCACATTTACAAAGAGTAATATTTCATCAACATAATTGATCTATTTATTGTATTTGACTACATACTATACTATTGTCGGCAGAGGATAATCAATCAATCATCGGAATATGTAATCTGCTACGTCCACTAAATGGCGCTGTCTACCATGGAAAATGTTTATGTTTATGTTCGATTTCGACACACAACTTTATGAAACTAGCACTCACCGGAGACAGATGGACAGGCGCTCCGAAGCCGAGATGGAGCGCCTGTAGTTGGTGTCCAACCGTGAAATCCTAGCACCGATCCTAGCTAGCAGGTCATCAAACTGGGCCGGAGTCGACCTCAAATACCGCTGGAAGCGGTCGTCGTCCAGACGGAGCTCCTGGAGAAGACGGTGAAATTCACCGAGCTCTGTACGGCTCCGATTTATATGATGAACCCATAAACGACGGGCATTCCGACGTCTCTCCCTCTTCCACAACAGATACAGACACGCAATGGTGGTTATCTCGGCCATGGTTGATGAGAGACTGAATTGGCATGAAGGACTGTTGCCAGGCAAAAAAAAAATTCGCCCCGCGAATGCACACAAAAATGCACAGCGACAGATTATGATTTGTCGCGCGGCAACATTCGCCTATTCGCGCGAATAGGCGAAATGGGACAAAGTGCGGTGTGAACACACAGTAAGGGCTATTTTTGAATAACTGACCGGGAGTGGATGCGGTGGTAGCCTCCAGTGGAGCAGCCTTGGGCTTCCTTCTCACCAGGCTCTTCCAGGTCCAGGTCCTCCTCTTGGTGGAGGCAGCAGGAGCAGTGGGCTGCAGAGGGCAGCAGGGTGTTTCCACTGTCTGAGTGTGGACCAGATGAAAATAAACGCATTTATAAAAATCTTACTGTTGAAATGATCTGATTTGGGCCAAGTGGACACCGCCTTGCAGACCATGGATGTGAAGCATCCATCCTCTGGTTCGGTAAATAACCTTTTAGCTAACAACCAACCCATCAACTAACATAAATAAACTACAAATTAGAACAATAGGGACCCAGGTCTCATCTGCTGGCACACAACAAATTATGAATCAATAGTAGCATGAAGAAAATGTTTTAAGTTACGTGATGCCATATAAACAACCTTTAGATAAAGATTGTGTTTATTATTATTTTCCATATTTTAGGCCTAATGTATTTGTAAATCAATCTGAAGCTCACCGCATGTGTTACCTACTTGCCACACCTGGTTGTGAAAATAAATAAAAAGTTAGCTTTGCTCACCTTATCTTCCACACTGCCAGTCAGCTGCGTTTCTGCCGGGCCGCCGGTTGTCAGTTTGGCCGCCGGGCCTAAAAAATGGCAATGATTTATTAGAAATTGCAAGAATCGTAAATGAGTTTATAGGGTCTCGGGCATGTAATGTCTACTCATGTTCTTATCTTTCGCCTCCCTCCAACCCTCCCAGATCCCCAATATGGATGAATATCAAAATATGAAGCCCTAACCAAGTTGTGTAAACTAACTGATCATGTTTTTACAATGCCAGTTATGCTGGTGAACAGTTCTAAAAAATCACAGTTCTATGAGCACAATAAACACAACACAAGTTGACCCAACAAAATCGGATTTATTTACATAAATGTATATATAATCATTCCTTGTTTGTTTTCATCTGTCATTTTCCAGGACTCCCTGAAAGAAAAAATCCTGTATCTGTATAACTCTTCTCATCTGTATCTGGACTCTCATCAGAACTCCTGGATAAAATAAAGGATACATATTTTTACAACTTGACAATTAATAGTCATGTTTTATAGTAAAAAAAAAAGTCCTTAAAACAAAATGTACCATCAATCTGACGAGTAGACTCAACAACATCCTGAAAATATTCAATTCAATTCAAATAGTTTATTTCAAACCAATCAGATGAAACAAATACCAACCAACAACAAACAAAAACACCAAACAGAACAACCACCTTGGTTTGAAATGGGGATGGAAGAAGCAGAGCTGATCTATTTCCAACCCCAGTTGTCACAAATTTCATCAACATCATCAACAAGTAGACTCAACATCATGCATTCATATCCATTCATTATACAATAATTTGAGTATTGACCACTGAGTATTGGAGTCGGATCACTACACTCACAAACTATCATAACTAGGCTAATGAGCCAAAGGTGTGTTTGCGAGTTTCACTACCAGCAATAAATTGCTGACAGAGATTTGGTCTATCCAGCTCATCAACCTTGTCTCTGTGTATATGAGGGGTGGATTACGATCGCGCGCACCCCACCCCCGTCGGTCGTAGGATGGGGTGTGTCACGATCGCGCGCACCCCCGCCGTCGGTCGTATGTCCGGGGTGGATTACGATCGCGCGCAGGTGAAAAAACAGCATTTATAAAAATCTTACTGTTGAAATAATCTGATTTGGGCCAAGTGTCTGATTTGGGCTGTCTTGCAGACCATGGATGTGAAATCCAAAATGTTGCCTTATTGGCACAGTTTTAGTTTTCTTTGAGACTAACTTAGCAATGTTTCGTCTCGTCAACAGACACAACTTGCGCCGTGCTGCGCCTCCGTTAGTCCGTTTATCAACAAACATAATATTATGTTAATCACGTTGTCATATTGCTTATTACTAACACAATACAAGTTGGATCTAAGCTACTTTTGTATTTGCTAGAATGTCTCATAATGACAAATGCCGGTTCAGTCGGTTTGCACAAAATAAAACCAGTTTAGGTTCGTACACCGGACCGGACAACACCTTCAACACCGGCGGGTCGCCGAGCTCCAGGTTGGGGGTCAGGAGCGCATCGAAAAGGGCCCAGTCGGCACACCTGCACCCTTGGACTTGTAGGCCGCCAACCAGAGCCTGCCGTAGGGACTCCCCAAAGCTGCCATGGAGACCTTCCTTGCTGATGTCAAAGTCAGCCAAGGTCATATCACACATTGGCCAGGGATCTAGGAGAGAACCAATGGAACATTAGTAAACACATCTGCTTACTGTTCCACATGTTGGTAAAAGTACCAATGTTGATATGGCCCATCAGTGGTACAAATAAAAAACCTGTAATTCTTCCAACTATATTAATCAAAATAAAATGAAAGAACTCCCTTTACAAAAAAGTACCAAATGCATTGTGAACATTTTAAGCCAATTCATCTCATGCATGAGTGAACAAATAAATGTGCTGGTTAAAAGTATTTATCGTCACTATTAAATCATAAAAAAAGTACAAATATATAATAATAATAATAATAATAATAATAATAATAATGTACAGCTGCCCAAAAGTGCCCATCCAACCACAGCTTCATAACAGAACCAGGTATCAGTATTATATCCTACACTTGTGTAAATACAGGAGATTCAACTTACAACACCACAGCCTTGGCAAGGAACCGGACCAGTGTCGAGGACAGTCTGGCCAGCTGGGCTGACACCGGCAAGTCAAGGAGTCCCACAACCAGATTGTCCTTTTGCCTGCAAGACAAAACGTATTGAATATTAGTACACTACATGAGAAACATTCAAAATAGTAGCAACAATACAACACAACGTCATGTCATCATGACTAAATAAAGATTGTACTATATAGCCATCAAACTTACTGCTGTGTGAAATCCCCAACCACAGCGGAGACCAGAGGTTGGATAGCCATGCTGTAAGGGGCCAGTTCAATCACTTTGGTCTGGAAGGAAACAAATAACACCACTTTTGTATCGCCTAATAGCAAACAGCATCTGCATAACAATAGGAGGATTTGTAATCCAACTATTTGAAGGAAATGAAGTCTTCTTAATTACAAAACGTTGCAATGTCATCTAAAGATATATAAGCCTGTGCAGTTAATGTCCATACTCAATAGGAGTTAGATTTGCTTAACTCATCCTCTACACTGCAGGGCTGCACCTCCTCCAGGTCTCCGCTAGGCTGCACCTCCTCCAGGTCTCCTAGTCTCCATGTCCGTCTTTCCGCTGGTAGTTTTTTCCTCCATCTGTCCGCTCTCTGCTTCGTATTTCGTATCCAAGTTCGTTTTTCCTAGCCTAGTCCTAACTAGACCTTCGTACTCATTTCATTCATACTAAAGGTCTAGCAGTGCTGTAGAGACAAACGATGTCTCACTTGAAGGCGGGTGCTGTTGAAGTTTAAAACCTATTGGCTCTGCCCAGTGCCACTCTGGATCTGCCTTAACCAATCGCTAACGTTTGGTCGTGACGTATTTCATGCACCAGAAACCACGTTGCGCGCAGTATACAAACTAGTGGTGTGCGATACTGCATATTTTGGTATCGATCCGATACCAAGTAAATACGGGCCAGTATCGCCGATATCGATACCGATACTTTTCAATAAATAAGGTGGATGCGTCATTGAATTGCTAAATCTCAATTAATTTTCATGACCTTAAGTGTTTTTTGTGATGTTTCCTTTTTTATTATTAAATAGTTAAAACCTAGGACAGAATGAGAACAAAGTTTATAATTAACTAGAAAATGCATTTCCTGCAGAAAACGCGTGTGAATGCTGGAAGCTGAATGATAAGCGCAAAGCAGAAATATGAAATGAATTGATCTGAAGAATCTGAAAGTAGTAGTAGAAGCTGAAATAGTAGAAGAATCTGAAAGTAGTAGTAGAAGCTGAAATAGTAGAAGAATCTGAAAGTAGTAGTATAAGCTGAAATAGTAGAAGAAGCTGAAAGTAGTAGTAGAAGCTGAAATAGTAGAAGAATCTGAAAGTAGTAGTAGAAGCTGAAATAGTAGAAGAATCTGAAAGTAGTAGTAGAAGCTGAAATAGTAGAAGAATCTGAAAGTAGTAGTAGAAGCTGAAATAGTAGAAGAATCTGAAAGTAGTAGTAGAAGCTGAAATAGTAGAAGAATCTGAAAGTAGTAGAAGAAGCTGAAATAGTAGAAGTAGCTGAAAGTAGTAGTAGCTGAATTAGTAATACTAATAGCTGAAGTAGAAGTAACTGAAGTAGTAATAACACTGCTGAACGTCCTCAAAAAGTAGCCCTATCTGGCAACACTGTCTGATCCTCAAAAAGCAGCCCAATCTGGCAACACTGCTGAACGTCCCCTCGCTCGAGCGTCAACGTGAAGTCAACTGAAAAGGAATCAGTTAAACTGTGAAACTCTTAATAAATATAAATGCTATCGAAATTTTGTTTGGATATTATGGGATATACAAGTCTGTAGATTTGTGACATTTTTTGAATTAAGGTTAACGGTTGAAAAGTGAATGAATTAGTTACGACGTCTTAAACAGTGGAAGGTCCGCCGGTTACAATGGGACGAATGGTAGAATATGACGATTTGAAACTAAAACTGCGATACAGAAAAAAGTATAACAGCTATCGAAATTTCGTGAACACGGCTAGATAGATAAAAATCTCTAGATTCGTTTAATTGTTTGAACGATGGGAAACGGTTGAAATTTGAATTAGTTACGACGTAAAGCATTGGAAGAATAAGAGGCTGGGTTTTGATTTATATTGGAAAAATAAATGTATACTACTATTTACTATTGCGGGCACCCCGTCCCCCCCCGCCGGTCGTAGGTCCGCGGTGTGTTTGTGTTACTATTGCGGGCACCCCCCCGTCGGCCGTAGGTCCGCGGTGACGCCATGACGCTCGAACGTGAACGTCGTTTTACGGCAGCGGAAGATTTACGACAGCCAGCATACAGACAGTGAGCAACGGACTTCACATGATATTATTCGCAACTCGGATTAATTTAATGAAACCCATTGATTCTTTTGATCGGTGGACCCCTTTTGATTGGATATTATGGGATTTTTTGAACGAAGGTAAACGATTGAGAATTGATTTAGTTAGGTCTACGATGTGTCAGAGATCAATGTGTAATCGATGTGTAAACTGTGATTCTGAATAAATATAAATGCTATCGAAATTTCGTTTGGATATCGTTATTATTGAATATACAAATCTGTAGATTAGTGACATTTTTTGAATGAAGTTTAACGGTTGAAAAGTGAATGAATTAGTTACGACGTCTTAAACAGTGGAAGGTCCGCCGGTTACAATGGGACGAATGGTAGAATATGACGATTTGAAACTAAAACTGCGATACAGAAAAAAGCATAACAGCTATCGAAATTTCGTGAACACGGCTAGATAGATACAAATCTCTAGATTTGTTTAATTGTTTGAACGATGGGAAACGGTTGAAATTTGAATTAGTTACGACGTAAAGCATTGGAAGTAAACAGTGGAAGGTCCGCCGGTTACAATGGGACGAATGGTAGAATATGACGATTTGAAACTAAAACTGCGAAACAGAAAAAAGTATAACAGCTATCGAAATTTCGTGAACACGGCTAGATAGATACAAATCTCTAGATTTGTTTAATTGTTTGAACGATGGGAAAAGGTTGAAATTTGAATTAGTTACGACGTAAAGAATGTGAAGAATAAGGAAAAATAAAGGTGGAAAAAGTAGAATAATTTGAAAAGTTGAATGAATATGAAAAATCTGAATAGATAGCCATAATGTCGTAATAAATATGAACATTTTGATATTTGAATGGTTTCTGTAGCTGAAAGTATGAAGAAGGAGAAGAGTGCCAAAAAACGGTCGGAAGAAGAATAAAAATAAAAATAAAAATAATAAAGATTTCGATATCTAGATTGTGAATGCTCCAGCATTCACACTAACTAGAAAATGCATTTCCTGCAGAAAACGCGTGTGAATGCTGGAAGCTGAATGATAAGCGCAAAGCAGAAATATAAAATGAATTGATCTGAAGAATCTGAAAGTAGTAGTATAAGCTGAAATAGTAGAAGAATCTGAAAGTAGTAGTATAAGCTGAAATAGTAGAAGAAGCTGAAAGTAGTAGTAGAAGCTGAAATAGTAGAAGAATCTGAAAGTAGTAGAAGAAGCTGAAATAGTAGAAGAATCTGAAAGTAGTAGAAGTAGTTGAAATTGTAGTAGTAGCTGAAATAGTAGAAGAATCTGAAATAGTAGAAGTAGCTGAAAGTAGTAGTAGCCGAATTAGTAATACTAATAGCTGAAGTAGAAGTAACTGAAGTAGTAATAACACTGCTGAACGTCCTCAAAAAGTAGCCCTATCTGGCAACACTGTCTGAACGTCCTCAAAAAGTAGCCCTATCTGGCAACACTGCTGAACGTCCTCAAAAAGCAGCCCAAACTGGCAACACTGTCTGATCCTCAAAACGCAGCCCAATCTGGCAACACTGCTGAACGTCCCCTCGCTCGAGCGTCAACGTGAAGTCAACTGAAAAGGAATCAGTTAAACTGTGAAACTCTTAATAAATATAAATGCTATCGAAATTTTGTTTGGATATTATGGGATATACAAGTCTGTAGATTTGTGACATTCTTTGAACAAAGGTAAACGATTGAGAATTGATTTAGTTAGGCCTACGATGTGTAACTGTCAGAGGTCAATGTGTAATCGATGTGTAACTGTGAGATCAACTGAAGAGAACCCGAAACTTAAAGGAGCTATATGTAAGAAATGTACTCAAAGTAATCATAAAATGACCCTAATATGTCAATAGACATTGAGGAATCATGTTAATTTCAAGTATTTATGTCAGACATAATAGTAGTCCAGCCAGAATATTTAATTTCAAACGCAATATTTCTGTGCCAGGAAAACTGTTTTGTTTACATTTTGTGTTTTGGTCTGTTGCTCCACCTTCTGCCTAGTGTCCAATCGCGAAGTCAGTACTGTGTCGCCATCCGGGTTGCCAGATAGGCTGAGCTGCAGCCATTTACTGTAGCTGTGTCCCAATTCACGGGATGCATGCTTCGAAGTACGCATTCGAAGGCCGCTTATGTCACAACGCTGCGCGAAGGCTGTCCCAATTCGCAGGGTCCTTCAAATGCGTACTTCAAATGCGCACTTCTTTTCCCTCTTTTGGAGGACGCACCGCAACTATCCTTCGCGGCCTCGTATATCCCAAAATCCTTTGCGCGCCGCTGTTCGGAGGCGGGAAAAGAATAATGGTGACACCAAGCGGCGATGAATTTATATTTAAATGTAATAAGTATTGGGTTTATATTTCATTACTTTTACTTACTACGAGTTATACTTTTACTCATTACTTATGTATTAGTTTTATTATCCCTGCTTTATTTCCAGACTGTAAAACTGCAAACTCTAGTTAAACGATTGGATTGAATAAAGAGCTACGTTTATGATTATCACTATTATATGTTATACTTCATTATTATCATTATTATGATAATTTTTTGCTTTATTACAACCCTTCCGACTGTTTTTCAACTGACGACAAACTGACAGGCAACGGCTACGTTACTACCAACTGACGGCTGGTGATGCGGCTGGTGACGCAACAACGGTTGATGCAGCCTTCGAAGGACCCTCAGAAGTACGCAGCCTTCGAAGGCCGCAAGGCTGCGTACTTCGAAGCATGCAACCCGTGAATTGGGACACAGCTTGTATAAGGAAGGCTGCAGCTACAAATGTTTCGGGTCAGAAATGTCTGACGTTACTAAATGCATTCGTGAACATGTTTACATTGCACTATTAGCCTACCAAATATATTTTAGTTGGGTAATGAAAATGGTCCATGTTTCCACTGGAGTGAGCTATTGCAGTATATCTTTAGAATTATATTTGGCTTATCGCCATTATTCAGTTTTTGCTAGAAAAACATGTTTGAAGCGAATCATTGCGTCGTTGCCTCATGGGCGTTTTCACGAAGTCAGTATCGTTTGCTCAATGACTGTATGTAAGGATTTCACACCATTGAGGGCCATTTACTGCACACCGACTGCAGTGTGGATGATAATAAAACAGCGGTCAGAGCTGGCGTGTGTGTCCGACAGGGCTGCTCTATTCGGACACATTACTATGAAGCCCCGGTGACGGTGTGGGAGTGTGGATGATAATAAAACAGCGGCAATAGCCTGCGTGTGTGTCCGACGGCTGCTCTATTCGGACACATTACTATGAAGCCCCGGTGATGGTCTGGAAGTGTGGATGATAATAAAACAGCGGTAACATGTGTGTGTGTCCGAGAGGGCTGCTCTATTCGGACACATTACTATGAAGCCCCGGTGACGGTGATGCAGTTGGTCAATATTATCAGGGATCTATGCAAGGCAAGTGTATTTGTATAGCACACTTCATACACAGAGGCAATTCTATGTTCTTTACCTAAATAAAAGCAAAGAACAGTATGTAAAACACTTGTCATGGTTGCTCCTTCTAGTAGACGCAGTGTTGTGTTGAGTAATCCGGGAACGGGGAATCTGGCAACCGCTACTCTGGGGGGGGGGAGGGGGGAGGGAGTACCACGCTGTACAGTATTTACAACGTGGTTGCTATAACAGTTTTGGCCAGAGAGGGAGCAATCCTACATATAGGTCCTTTAAACTGTGATTCTGAATAAATATACAGTATATTATATTATATTATTATATTGCCAGATTAAGCGATTTTCTAATAAATTCGAAGCGCGCCATTTCCTTTATGATTTCCTTGTTTCTTGTTTTAATTGACAAGTTTGTTGGTTGTACCACGGTGCTAGTTTCCTATGTTTTCTAGGATATGGCATTGAATTAAACACTGATGGAATCTCCTCCTTAAATTTAGCTACAGCACAATCAAGGTGGTGAGAGCAGAGAGCAGGGTGATTCGCCAGGTCCACTCAGGGCAAGCTCCTAAGGTGTCAGTCCACACAGCAGGAGACTCCTAGGCGGATCCGCCTTCAAGGCGCCAAACCCGCGTAACTGTCACATTCGTTTGGGCACCGCCCAGAGGATCAGCTCCGCCTCCGAAAAGTGATTGATCATGTGAGTCTGTAGCCTATTTGATTTAAAATGGAATAACAATTTCGACAGACTATGTTATGTAAGGGATAATGTATAGAACGCCGGTCATTATGGGGAAAATGGGCCCCGACAGGGCGAACTGGACCACGACGCAAAGCAGCAATTCGGTCCGGTCGGTCTGGTCTGTTTTAATCAGTGTTGTGCTAGTTACTAAAAAATAGTAACTAGTTACAGTTACTAGTTACTTTGTGAAAAAGTAACTCAGTTAGTAACTCGTGCGCGCGCGATCGTAACACACCACAGACCTATGACCGGCGGGCGGACCTGTGACCGGCGGGGTTGTCTCAAAAAGGAGGACAAATACGCGTCCGCGCCGGACGCCGGACAGGGCATTGAAAAACCGGACAGTCCGGCCTAAAGCCGGACTTAAACATTATTGATCGGGAACTGTATGCCGTTGTAAAACCTCACCAAAAGGAACGGAGTAACGCAGCGTTTGGTAACGGGAACGGAGTTACTGAATTTTAAAAAACAACACGTTACGTAATGCGTTACTGAAAAAAGTAACGGCGTTACTAATAACGCGTTACTACCCAACACTGGTTTTAATGCCCATATCCATTATGTAGTCCTAGCCTATGCTAGCGGCATATAGCTGCTCCCTAGCATGTTAGTAGGCAGGCACAATTGCATCATTTTACAAGTTATTTAATGCCCATATGTTTGAGTTCACGTTTGCAATGCAAACTATAGATCAAGCTGATGAAATAGCACTGATATTTCAGTCAATGAAGTGGGGTAAATGTTACCATCAGTGGAGCACTTATCTGCTATGATCGCTAGCTGGTACAACTTTAGCATGTTCAGTCACTGGTTTAGCACTAGCTTCTAGCTAAGTTTGCATTTTGGCAAGTTTGGTCTCATAGTGTCTATTGCCCCTTTTCCATCCTATTTGTAATGAAAATTAAGCTTCGACATTTTAATCACAGTCGTTTAGACAACGAATGGGTGTTCCCGCCTGTTTGTGATTTTTTATGGTAGCATTATGGAACTTGGTCCCCATCATCTTCTATTTTGTGTGCTGCAGCTTCAGCTTTGCTACCATTGCCTCCTCTGCTGGGTTCGATTAATCAAGTAAGTCAACATTAAAATGTAATCTTGCTTACACATTTTGTAGCCATTGGAGAACTTGACCATAGGACAAATTATACTACTAACTGCTGCTGCTACTACTACAATAATAATGGCAACAAGGAAAACTCTCTCCCTACCGTTAGACTCGAAACCCGGGCCGTGACATGTTTCTGCTACTCATTATGTTGTTCACAAAAGCTACCTGTCAGATATAGTTTAGTTACCTGCAGGCACACACTGCTGTTCTTAAATTGGTCAATGCATGCTTTCATAACAGGCCAAATAGAAAATAATGCAAGGTTGCCAGCACTCAAAAGAAAGAAAGAAAAGAAAAAGAAATAACAATCCACTTTTGTCGTCCAACATGCTTGATCTACAACGTCCTCTGCGCAAATGTCTCTGTTGATTTGACGCTCGGAAAGTTGTGTGTTAATTCAACTAGAACTTGTTGGTTCGGTGTTACTTTGTCTATATTTTATTTATGTTACAAGTGCCTTTGGAGCACAGCAAATTTCATTGCAACCTCATTACATTCCCTCCATATTGGTTTCTGCTTCCCACTTTACTTACGCAGTCACAACACATCAATGGAACTAAAGCGCCCCGTTGTGGCTTGAATGGTCTGCTAACAATAATAAGACGCATCGGATGTGGAAATACTATAACATCATATCACACGTCATAAATCATACACATTACAGGCTATGCTACAGTTTTAAATATTTTAATTAGGATATAGATTTTTTAATTCGGATTAAAAATTAACGTTACGTTACTTTTTAATATCTGTCATTAGGCTAAATAAAAGTCACGTTTGGCAATGGGCGGGGTCTTACAAGGTGTCTTAATGTAGGCCATTAACCAAACACCAAATTACTAAACAAATTAAAGGACATGACACACAGCCTTCCTTCAATTTGTGTTACCAAGTACATATAATGTCCAAATGCGAAATAGAAATGCACCGACCGGCCGAAATGTTGGTTAAATAAAACGAGATTGAGACTGAGTGTGTGGCAACAAAATCATTTATAACCAGGTGCATATAACAAAACATTAACAACAAAAAAATGATCACACAATTGTGCATATCATTAAAAGTTTGGGTTAGGACATCTGACAGGTTTGAATTAAAGCTTTACAATAAATACTATGTTTCTCATGACATAATATTGTTCCAAATAAATCAATGTTTCAAATCACAAGTCCTTTTATACATCAAACACATATTAGGTCTTCCTATGAAATTAATACCAACTTAACATAATTATTTTCAAACAAAGGAAATGTCAAGGCCAAGCAGATAGGCCACGAAAAATGCATCACACATACATTTTCAATGTAAATCTAGGCCAATTCATGGAGCCGAATCAAGTAGAGCATCACAAATGTTGCTCTTTTTCTCTATCTTTGTATAGTTTGTAGCACTGAAACAGACAACACCACTAAAGTCTATTCAACAATGTATTTATTTAAAAACAACATTAGGAACAATGATTAGGGACATTACATTAGGAACAATGATCAATTGTACACGATAACCTATCTTTCTGAAATGTCACTTTTAGAACAAAAATGAATAGAAAGACTGTGCCTGTCTCCTTAAACGCCTTAAGACGAAGGGCACGTGTTGACGTCCAAAAAAGGCTTCTTGAAATTAGGGGACATCATGGGACATCATGGGACATCAGGTTCAGATTCTGAACCTGATATCCCATCCCCATCACTTTCTGATAACATTGCCAACTGGGCAGTGAGATTTGGCATTTCAATGGTTGCCCTGACTGCGCTGTTGAGCATACTCAACATAACCCATCCCAATCTGCCCAAGGATGGTAGGACCCTTCTCAAAACAAAAGTCCACTATGATATTCAAGAGAAGGCTGGGGGGAACTACCATCACTTTGGGATCCTTTCCTCCTTAAGGGCCACTTTAAATAAACTTGTCAAAACACTGACAGAGGGCATGACATTGGGGCTGCAGAATAATATAGATGGTTTACCTTTATTTAAAAGTTACACTTTACAGCTGTGGCCCATCCTTGGATTGCTAGTTACCGTCCCTATGAAGGAACCTGTGGTAATTGGGGTGTACTGTGGACCTAAAAAAACAAGTTCCTATCTGATTTTGTGACTGAATTACAGGAGCTAGAGGCTGGGTTTTGCTTTGGTGATAAGAACCTCAAAATTGAGCTTCACACAGTAATGTGTGACACCCCTGCACGGGCCTTTGTGAAAAAAACAAAGGCCCATAATGCTTACCATGGGTGCGATAAGTGCCAACACACGGAGCAGTACCAGAATCGCCGCATGTCGTTCCTTGGACCAGAGCACCCCCTTAGAACAGACATGTCATTCAACTTAAAGCTTGATGAACTTCACCACCATGAGGGGCCTCATCCATTTCAGAGTATCAAGATAGGCATGGTAACACAGTTTCCATTAGATTACATGCATTTAGTGTGTTTGGGCGTTAAAAAAGGTTTAAAAAAATGCTCCAGTTCTGGCTCCGGGGTCCTTTAACTGTGAGACTGCCTGCATTGATAGTTGACAGGATGTCACATAAACTCCAGTCTGTTAGGCCAAATGTTCCAGTTGAGTTTGTCAGGAGACCACAGTCACTTAGAGAGTTAGACCGGTGGAAGGCAACCGAATTCCGGCAGTTTTTACTCTACACTGGCCCTGTGTTGCTGGCGGGATTCTTGGACCGGAATATGTATTCTAATTTCCTGCTCCTGTCAACGGCCATATCGATCTTGGTAAGCCCTCAACATCACAGCCTTGTAGACTATGCTGGCCAATTGCTGAAGTCTTTTGTTGCTCATTTTGGTGAGTTGTATGGGACAGACCAAATTGTTTACAATGTCCACTGTTTGGTCCACCTAGCAGACGAGGTGAAGCGACATGGCTGTTTGGATTCTTTTTCAGCGTTCCCGTATGAGAACCACCTCGGGAAAATAAAAAACTTGTAAGAAAACCTGAGTTCCCGCTAGCCCAGCTTGTTCGGCGCCTTTCGTAGGTTCAAACTACGAAATTGGATGTTGATGCAGACATCACTCTAAAAAGGGAGCATTTTGTGGGGCCAATTGTTGTTGGGATGGGAGTGCAGGGCCAATATGGGGAAATGAGATGTGAACGATGGACAGTAAAATTATCAACAGGGTACAATATATTTCTGGTGGGGGAGAAAGTCTGCCTTGTCAAAAACATCATCCAAAATGATAATGGTGTGTTCATTGTCTACACTGAATTTTCCCAGCAGTCGCCATTTTATACCTAACCCTTCAACTCTGACAGAATTAACATATTCGTTGTAAATCATGCAATCTGATGAGCTGAAGTCGGTTGAGGTGTCAGCGCTGCGACAGAAATGTGTAGCCTTGCCGTACAGGGATGGTTTCCTGGCCATACCTCTCCTCCACTAAATAAATAATGAATAAAAAAACAAAACAACAATCAGTTCAATCAATCAGTTTAAACAATTAGTTCAAGTTAAAAACTCCAATAATATGGTTGACTACTGACTTCTGACTATGACTTCCATTACTTCATTACTCTGGATGAAAATTTGCTGTAAGTATTTCAGAAAAGGTGGTATTTTTCCAGGTATACACGACATCCATAATTTCATGTTTTTAAAATATGAGATGACATATAATACATAACATTATACATCAAAAAGCCAGGGGAAATTACATTTTATGCTGAATTTTATGCTGAATTGATACATGTGCCAACTTTCTCAATACCATGAACTTTACATAGTAGGGGTGTCCCCGACTAAGAATTTACATAGTTGAATCTGATTCGTCAAGTCTTGCCTATAGTCGACTGATCGTCGAATCATGTTTTTTTCTTTTTTTTTGCTCATTAATCCATATTCTCATTTGCGACATTGGCGGTGCACACCGCTGCTGAACGGCGCGCGTCAAAACAGCCGCCCCTATTATTTTCTATGTACACCCCCACCCCGGCGGCGGCAGCGACACGCCGCCCCGCGACATTTCACGCCACTGTCCTATTTCACAGCGTCGCCGCGCGTCAAGTGCCACCGAAAAGGCGCTTTTTTCTTTTCTTTTGTTTTTCTTCTGCTCCGGAGACGACTATATTCCTGTTGACGCGCCGCAGCACGACGCTTCCTATGAGTGCTAGGGGCGGCACTTGTGTCATAGACGCGCCGCGGCGGCAGTGTTTTGCACTTGATATTTATACAAAAATAGGCTATATATCATGATTTATTGGGAGAAATAAACTATATATAAAATCAGACATTCAGCACCGCCTATAGCCCGAATGGAATGATGCTGTGTTTTGCCGACGATTCGACTATGAGATTGGCAGTCGAATCAGGCTCCTTCGATTGAATCGTCGAATAGTCGACTATTCGGGGTCACCCCTAGTACATAGTACACTATATTATTAGCAATGATTTTTTTTGTTTGATTATGAAACAACACCTACAACACTGCCAAAAACATGCAGTATTCCTCAGGATTTCCCACAGCACTTTGCATTCCTGCCACCTTAACTACGTTGTAAAAAATGTTACTCTGTCCTGTTTTCTCCCTTTCATTCCAAACATGACCAACGCCAGTCTCCCTTCTCTGCAGAACTTTCCATTTAAAAAAACATGTGGTTGAATGTCATTGCGCTATCGTCGGAGTCAGAGTTCCTACAGAGTCTGTAGTGCCCCCCCCCCCCCCCCCCCCCCCCCACACACACACACACTTCATTTTTTTTATGACAAATAACTTTTCTTTCTTTCTACATTAAGGATGAGTTTTCATCGAATCAAATTTGCAGCCAACGGGGACATTGCTGTTGTCCCGGATAAGTGGTATGATGACGGGAAGGTGTACTGGCCAAAATACAGAAACACCGAACGTGTCAAAAGGGCAGCTGCGAACAGTGAGACACATGAGCCAAACTGGCCAAAATATGATGTAATGATCATCAGAACTTGTGGTATGCCAATTCATAAAACTCTAGTTTAAAGATAATTTCATGGTTTCTTCTCCTTCTTCTTGGAATAACCAATTCTGTCTGAAATTCTGAAAATTGTCTTTGCCTTGCATTGTTTAAAATGTTCCATTTATTTGTGGTATGAGCAGCAGTGCTGAGTATGTAGGTTGCGCCTAAGAAAAATGTACCAAACAGCACTCTGCCATTGACTCTCTGACTCTGACTCTCAACACTCTGCCATTGCCCTGATGCATCACCTGGGAGTACCAATAGCTCAAAATAAGAGTCAATGGCAGAATGCTGTTTGGCACATTTTTCTTGGGCGCAACCTACATACTCAGCTCTGCTGCTCATACCACAAATGCATGTTCCTTACAAATGTGGTATCATTTAAAAGGGGAGGCTTCAGGCTTTCCAAAGGTATAAGTTGTCTTGCTAAAAAGCGTTGTTACAGCAATGAAAAAATCAACCAAACACAAGTTTCCTTACTTTTTGTGCCTAGTTTACATATCTTTAGTAATAATATTAACATTCTGTGCAGGTCTACAGCTAATTTCAATCTGATGATCATTTTAACATATTTAGTTTTAGACAACTACAAAGATTCCTGTAGGCTTATGGATCAATATCAGACCGGCTGCAACACCTTTGATCTACAGTCTGAGGCAGAGCAGGAGTGTGGGCTGCCAGATAAAAGACACAGGAGGCCAGTGTAAGTGTATTCTGTCTTGTTTATGTTTTTGTAGTGATAGGAAGGTTATTTCCCGTAGCATTCAAAAATAGACCAGAGATGTTTGTGCTATATATACTGTATATATATATGTATATATATATATTTGGCAATTTTGGGATTGCAGTAACCCTAATAATAATATAATATGGTTACTTAACAGCCATCGCTTTGGGGACTGATGAGAGTGAAGAAGATGGTGACTTTACATCTCTGGGGTTGCCACAACCTTCCAATTCACCAGTTGAAGCCTCAAGCCATGGCTGATTGCACTGGCAGAGGGATAATCTATTGCCATCAAAAATAACAAAATCATAACATTAATATTAAGATATGGTTAACATTCTTAGTGCTAAAGATATTCCCCTCTCCTTGTACCCATTCCTCCAGCTCCAACATCTTGCCGAGTGCCAAGCAGCAGCAGCAGTCTCTCCTCAACCTGAAGAAAACTGTCTAGGTAAAGACTGATCTCCGAAATAATATTGAATACAGTGCCCCATCTATATTAACACAGCAATGGTCACTCTGTTTCAAATCAACAGATTGAATCTGCATTACCATCTTAGATTTTCTGCATACTCTACTGAAATTGTAACTTTCAAAATATCAGAATCTCAGCCACATATTTTGTCAGTTAAAAACATCTGCATTCATGCAATATTTATCATTCATCATTATCAAATTGTATTGAAATACATCGTCAATCCATTCATGGGATTGAAATAGGTAGTACATACCAAAATGTTGAAACATACAAATTAATGCACTACCAGAGCATGACCAGAGATTTTTCGTTTGCCATTGTTTGGCCCTGTAGCTCACAGCCTACCATGGTTAACAGATCACAACCATTTAATACCAATTTCTGTCCCTTAGCACCTTACCATGGGGCAGGACCGCAACAACATTTACCAAATCAACTCCCTGCACTTGCATTTAACATGCGGAGAGTTACTCAAGGTAAGGATTGATCTCTGAAATATTAGTGAACGGTCCCATGTGTATTATCAGTCATGATTAACAGATGACTGCCATTTAATACAATTCTTTCCCCCTCTCGCACACCGCATGCCACCCTCCTCACTATGGGCCAGGAACGGCAGTCCCTCATCTCCCTCCACCCCCGACACCAACCCTGAACCTGCGGCAAACAGAGGAGCCTTCTTCAAGCCTGGCCTTCAGACCAACATGGCGAGGGGGAAGAATGACTGAGTCCATTCCCTGCTCTGGTAAGCAATAACTGATAAATACTGGAGGGTCATTCTATGCTACAGATTTTGGAAGAAATTCTGACAACTCTCACATATTTTCTTCAAACTTTATCAATAACTAACTCTAAGTATTGTGAGTAATGAGGATAAGCACTGAAACGTGATATATTTCATACACTACATTTTAGCTATATTTCATGTTTGTCAACAGCAGCTGAAGTCCACATCTTAAACCTGCTTGAGACAATTAAACACCAACAAGACCAGCTCGTGGCAAAGGTCAACTTTTTTCAGCAGCAGGATGAACAGCACCCCGGGGCCAGACGTTGAGATGCCTGATAACATTAATCTCCCCCTGGAACACCTGGAGGCAGTCGAGGCATTTGAGGTGTTTTTAAAAGAACCCTCAAACTACCCAGCTCAACAGAGAGTAGTGAGTCTTCTTAATATGAATGGTCCATGCTATAATGCTATTAGGTATATTGATTGTCCATGATTATTGCAAGTATTCTATTGAAGCAGCCCTGAACAGGCCTGTCCTGAACCGCCTTTTCCCAGATTCTGTCAGTAAGCGACAATCTTCCTGGTATGACATTGTGTGTAAAGGTGGCACATGTCCATGAGAGTGTGAGCCAAGTAATGTTTAGAAAAAAGATAATTCAAGAGTGTGAGCCAAGCCATGTTTAGAAAAAAAATAATTCAAGAGAACAGGATTTTTTTCTTTACAGGAAAAAGTATGGATGTGACGCGATACATCCTCTAGAGGGCAGTGCCGTATTGCAAATTACCGGCATCGACAATCGTAAACATGGCGTCGGTAGAGGAGATGACTTTGCTTTGTCTCATTAGAAATAGGCAAAAAAGGCGCAAAAGGTGTTCGCGGCGGTGGCATGTGAGACCTTTAAATGAAAATCGGCACATCAACGGTGAGTTTTTTTCTATTTTTATTCTAGTTTTGCCAATGAGAGAGTTGGATGACGAAAGGCATTTTCAATACTTTAGGATGTCCGCCGCACGATTTGATGAATTGCTACGCCGGGTAGCACCGATAATCCAACATGCCGCGTCCCACAGAGCGTCCGTGAGCGATGCTGAACGTCTGGCGGTCACCATATGTTTTCTGGCAGCAGGGATCAGCCAACAAGCCCTGGCAGCCAGCTACAAGTTGGGCACTGCAACGGTATGCACGATCATCAAGGAGGTGTGTCAGGCTCTGGGGTCCGTGTACGAAGTATAATTCATTTACAGTTGTTCACGTTGTATAATGAAAAAGGCCAGTTTCGGGGGTATTGCGTAATTTCATTGTCCGAGACGTGCAATGCAATTCAGCGCGCCAAAGCGTCAGCTTGTTCCATTATCCAAGTTGTACAATGAAAATTGAACAAGGAAGTGGAGAGCCGGAAACAGAGACAGCTCGCCTTCAAAGTAAAAGTCGTGCGTTTTGAAGCGTGAATTTAATTTAAGGAGAGCTAAACTAAATAAATAAACAAATAGCCTCAATCAGGGGTCTTCAACGTTTTCCAGGCCAAGGACCCCCAAACTGATAGAGATGGAGCGGGGACCCCCTAGTTGTGTAAAATTGTGTTTTATATTAAACTGGTCCAATAGTGCCATGTATAAATGTACCTTGTTATTGTGCATTCAATACTAAGATATTGAAATAATACACAGGTTCATATATTCATGTGCAAGGTACAGTGAGTAGGGTGGCCATGCCACTGCCATTCATAAAGATGATAATGTAGCGTCCGCCAGGACGCGTTGGAAAGACGACGCAGTGGTGTTCAGCAAACAACATTTATTGTTGCAACAGAACAGGTTACTGTCGGCCGTGACCACGCCAAAACAACTCCAACATAAAGACGTTACGTTTTGAGTGGATGGCGAGCGCGAGACGCGGAAATGGATACCAATAATATTCTGAATGGAAAGTTTACTTTTAAAAGTTGCCAAATGGTTCCATTGACAAGACCAAAGTGATCTGTGTGTGTTGTGAACTGAGCTATCATCGCAGCACGTCCAGTCTGAAATACCACTTGATGGCTGGAAGCACACAGCTGATGCGAATTCTCCGCCCCCTCGTCAAAGCCAGGCGACAACTTGCACAAAGCAAGTCGATCCACTTTTCCATGTTGATAAGAGCATTAAAATGAGAAAAAATAATGGGACAAAAAGAAATCAAGGGACATTTAGAATAGATAAAAATGTGCGATTAATTGCGAGTTAACTATGACATGAATGCGAATGCAGCACTAATATATATATATATATAACATATGGAGTAATGTAACGACAGTAATTTCCCCCTGGGGTTATTAAAGTATTTCTGATTCTGATTCCTCGTTGATGGGACATGTTGTGAATGAACCGGTGCCCAGCTTGAAAGAGCTCCTGTGTGTCGCTGAATGTGCATTGCTGACTGAAAGACATCTTCTGCCTCCATTTATCTGTTCACTACAGTGTGTTGGATTCATGTTAATGTGTATTTAAAGACATTTCAATTTGTGGAAAAAATTGCGGGGGGAATATTAAAAAAATGTCTAATCAACCATTAGACATGGCTACTTAATATGTTACTTTGGGTGAACGTTAAAGGTTATATAGTGTTGCGACCTGTGATGAGTCCGACTGGTTAGAAAGAGTTGATTTACCTTGACGTTATTGCTGGCTCTGTTGTCATGACAATAACGCCACTAGCTATCCAATGTAAAAATCCTTCAAGTTTATTTACCGTTCTCTCTCTTAACTAGGCTACATAAATAACATTTACATTAGAACAATGTTTTGGGTTGATTTTCAGTTATCTTAAAATATATTTTGGTAAGAAATTTTTACTTAAAGATTCAAGAGGTTTATTTGTCACATACACATACAACAGAATATGCAGTGAAATGAAAAAGTGGCAATGCCTGCAGGGATTGTGCAAAAAGAACAATAGAATAAGGGCAACACAAATAGAATACAATTAGTGTTGCACCTTTGCAACAACTGCACCTGAACAAAAAAAAACAAAAAAAATATGACTATGAACTATGCCCAATGCCTCTCAAAATCTCCATGACCTCTGACAGGCCAGCCACAGCAACAGTGCTGTCCTGGGTCATTGCAGTCCTGCACTTAGGGCAGGATTCACTTCTCGTTAGTAGGACTGCAATGCACTCCTGGCACCCAATGAAGCTACGGCAGCACAGCGCCAGCAGCGGACGTTCCATCTCAGCTGTAATGACATTAACACAACAAAGATGACAAATTTCTTTCAAACTGATGAAAGAGATCACACACTCTACTGTGTAGTCCTCCTAAATCCTTTGTGACTCCACATATCCACATGTTTCCTCTGTATTAAGTTAACAGTGATGTGCCCCCACAGCAAGGAAAGCACAACCACTGCAAGAGAAAATGTGAAATTAAAATAAAACACTGAAATTCAGGCTTCTTATTATCTAAAACTAAAAATGTATAGTCCAAATCTTTTAGCAGTAATGACTATAACGTAGTAAGATTTGAAAACATTTGTAGCACTGGAAGCTCAACTTGAAACACAAATTGGACCAGCCAGCAACAGATATACTATTTAGCAATTGCTAACCCGTCTACCTAGCTTTCATAGCCTAAATGATCCTGTAGGTTAACTGTAGCAGCTCTATCGCTCTGATCTCAGACGCAGGATGTGTGTTGTATGTAGATTGCATTTTTTAAATATTTTATATATTTTATAGTTGAGCAGGCTGGAGTTGAGGAAGCAGTGTAGCACAAAGGATTCTGGTTGTCCAAGTATTTCAAAAATAACATGGTCTGTGAACAGGGAATTCACTTTCTCCAAATAAACTCCTACAATGAATGTGGTTCTTTCAAGTTGTATTGTAAACTGGAGACAAAATGTGCCAAGAGGTTAAAAAGTCATAGGGCAGAATTTTGCTTTAAGTTGTACTTACATCGACATATAAGACACTGGAAAGTGTCCTTCAAGGTCTCCACCTGCTGCCTGGTGAGCATGTCTCGCATGCGCCCCGCTTCCCTCATCTCTGCTGCCACAGTAGGAAGAGCCTCAGCCACCTGGATGAACTCTTCAATGGCCACTTGGACCCCAGACAGGTTACTCTGGCTTGACCTTAAAAAAGGCATACATGTGTATGGTCAATTGTCATGTTGTGCTCTGTCTCATTTGTCTTAGGTCCTGCACAGTAGAATGTCATGTTTCTCTCAAAATCTGCCAAAATCTGCCACTGATTGACAAGGCAATCGTATAGATTGCAGTTAAAGCATGCATAAAGTGAAGAGGTAAAAACTCCTAGTTCATTTTTGATGGTTATTATTTAGTGTTATTTTGTAAGCAACTACATTTAAGTTGTAAGATGTTATTCCCTTTACCTTTTTCGATTGTTTCTGGAGAACTGCTCAAAAAGGTCTTGGCGGAAGGCCACGATCTTCCTTGCTCCCCTCCGCCAATATTCTAGGCCTATTTGAAGACAGACAGAGAAGGCAATGTTAGTGTTGTTGATAGGTATTTCATAGGTAAAGAGTATGTGTAGTTAGAACTTAGTAAATACAATTGTGAAAAAATGCCTATATTAATAATAATAATAATAATAATAATATATATGATGGATAACAATCGTGTGTTCTTGCTTTCAGCAAGCACACTAATTATTAACCAGATGTCCCAGGGGAAGGTAGGATGCGTCGCCCACTGCCATCTGTCAAGATTACATCCATCTCCAAGTCCATTGCCGACTTCACCACATTTGCAATGGAATGAACATTGGCTTGGTCCTCAGTAAATGTTATTGTTGTCACATGACTGTGGAGGTTGATGTTTCCATCCATCAGCTGAGCTACAACAACAGGTCTTAAACAATGACAAAAAGAAGACACCCAAGTCACACACAGACCCACAACTAGTATGTAGAAAGGTTATAACTGCAGACTGAAACAAAACTACCAATGCATTTTTTCATAAATTAAATAAAAAAATCAAGAGTTTGAGGGACAAAAACTAAAGTGAAACTACAAAAATGCAATGCAAAATAAATAGCAACTAATAATCAATATATCTTTTTGATTTTATATGTATATACTATATACTAATGTCACCAAACGTTGTTTTGGTTTACCTTGAGTACTTTCTTGGAGGTGGAGGTGGAAGAGGGCGAGACTGTGCGCTTTGAGGGGGAAAGCGAAACCTGGAGCCTGCACCTGCTGTGGGTGCCGGCACGGTCAAACTGGTCGAAACTGGTGCCAAGTCTTGCCCCTCAACAAGATATGTGACCCCAGTGGTGAGGTCAACATGGGCAAAGTACTCATGTGTCGGAAAAACAACCACACCACTGTCTCTTTCAGTAAGGTAAATGGTCTGGGGATGGATCTGTTAAATGTAATAATGAAATGAAAATATTAAAATATTGTTAAAATAAAATTACATTATAGAATTGTTTCAACATTAACATTGACAAAACCCCACAATGACCTTATCAGTGGCCATCCAGTGTGTTGTGATGTTATTTGAGGAAGAAGGCCGCCGACACAGGATCGCTTTTAACTCACTTTATTTGTTTAGCTTTAGGTCTATTATCTATGAAGCAAATGAGGGGAATTGTATTGTTCACGCGTGGAGCGACTCTTAGCCGGATATCTAACAAATACGTGGCCTCTAGGGTTTCTCCCTTCCCCCGGTGGCAATGTGTAGATATTACAGCTTATATATTTGTTCCTGTTCCCTTGTGGCTATGTGAGGATATTACAGTCCGTTGATACATAATGCTGTTATTTATTCGTAACAAGTGTTTCCCCTAGATTTCTTTTAAACTGGGTGCAATACGTTAAAAATAAATAAATACATAAATAAATAAGAGAAAGAGAGAGAGGAGTTAAATTCAAAACTGATGCTAATTTTTTTATGCTAACTGCTGCGAACTGATGCTAATGTAAGACAATTTATGACCTTAATTTCACAAAAATAAAGTATAAGGTCCTGCATACTGTACTGGTGTTTTGAGTTCTGGCTTTCTTTAGTAAATTCATTAAGAGAACATACTGTATATTTTGCTATCAAAACTAACTGGTTTTGTCGGCCTAAAGGTTACAACTACAGGGCCAAGGCTGCACCATGCTACAGATGAAAAATGTTAGCGGCAAGCGGTTGTGACAGTCAATTAACAGAAACTGCATTAGTATATAAAGAAAATAACTAATACTGTACCTGAAAGATCCGTGACAGATTGGCCACGGTCATATCTATGACTCGTACCGTGCACGTCTTCTGCCTCCTTGTCAGGATGTACCTTTCACCGTCCATCGCTGCGTGACGAGCGCCAAAAAGGACGAGATTAGCGTTAGCCGAGACTTATATTGCCTTGTGTGGGTACACCATCTGCTGGTTGCGTTGAAGTATTGCAGGACATACACGAAGTAGTTACAGTCTTATAATAGCAGTTTTTATTTTATACAGATAACATACGAATGAATAGATAAACTATCTATCCTTGGCAATTAGTCAAGTAGCCTGAGGGTGAAATACAAATGGGCCTAAAAACAATAACAATTAATAGGCATTTATCATAGAATTTACACTTATGTAATTTGGTAACAGCACAGCTGTGCGTAAAAGGACAGCTAACCCTAACTCTAACCCTTACATTTTATGAATGTAAAATTTGGCTAAATGAATGAGAAAATTAATGACATATTGTTAATTGCTGGAGAAATTAGGATTGTTGAATATTAATAACAAATCATGTACACCGCTGGGGATGAGCACACACTCTCTGTGACTGAGCACAACGTGAGGAGGGCTCTGTCGTGTGTGAACACAAGGAAAGCTGCAGGCCCAGATGGCATGTCTGGGCGAGTACTGAAGACCTGCGCTAATCAGCTAGCTCCAGTGTTCACCACAATATTCAACCTCTCCCTGGCCAAGTCCGTGGTCCCTACCTGCTTCAAAAGATCCACTATTGTCCCTGTGCCTAAGAATGTATCCCCAGCCTGCTTGAATGACTATCGACCGGTGGCCCTCACCTCAGTGGTCATGAAATGCTTCGAGAGGCTGATCAAGCACTACATCTGTGCCTCTCTCCCCCGTACCATGGACCCGCTGCAGTTTGCGTACAGATCAAACAGATCCACAGATGATGCAGTCTCCCAGGTTTTGCACACCACTCGCTCTCACCTTGACAGCCAGAAGAGGGGCTATGTAAGACTGTTGTTTATTGATTACAGTTCAGCTTTCAACACCATAGTCCCCACCAGACTTGCTGATAAGCTGATTGAACTAGGACTGAACACCCCCGTGTGCCTGGATCCTGGACTTTCTAACCGCCAGGCCCCAGGTGGTCAGGGTGGGTAGACACACCTCCAACCCCCTCTTCCTGAACACAGGATCCCCCAGGGTTGCATCCTCAGCCCAGTACTGTACTCCTTGTACACACATGATTACGTGGCCAGGTCCAGCTCCAACTCCATCATTAAGTTTGCGGATGACACAGTGGTGGTGGGCCTGATCTCTGACAATGATGAGAAGGCCTACCTGGAGGTAGGTACCTGTGTCGGGATGACAGCCTCTTCATGAATGTCACAAAAACTAAGGAGATGATTGTGGACTTTAGAAGAGCACAACAACCAATGATGTATACGCCACTGTGGATTAATGGGGCTACTGTGGATAGGGTGAGCAGCTTTAGTGGGAGTCCACATCACAGAGGATCTGACATGGAATACACACATTGACACACTGGTGAAGGCAAGGCAGCGCCTATACCACCTCAGGCAGCTGAGGAAATTCAGAGTCTCCATGAGGGTCCTTCAATCCTTCTACTCTGGAGCTGTAGAGAGCATCCTAACAGGAAACATCACTGCCTGGTTTGGCAACAGTACTGCTCAAGACAGGAGGGCTCTGCAGAGAGTAGTGCGCTCGGCTGAACGCACCACTGGAATCACACTCCCCTACTAATACACCAGGAGGTGCAGAACCAGAGCTCGTAGGATCATGAAGGATCCTCACCACCCCAATAATGGACTGTTTCAGCTGCTGCGGTCGGGCATTGCCACTTTTTCATTTCACAGCATATCCTGTATGTGTATGTGACAAATAAACCTCTTGAATCTTAAAGTAAAATTTTCTTACCAAAATATATTTTAAGATCCAACTGAAAATCAACCCAAAACATTGTCACAAACATGTACACACTGAATAAACACATGTTCTAGCGTTTCCACCATATAATTTAAAAAAAAGCATTTGTCTTCTATATTAGTAATATAGTAATTTACAAATAAAAAGTTGCAGGGTGGGCCTGATATTGGAGAGAAAATTTGTTGTTACTGCCAACCGAGTGGAGGGGGCGCTAATTCAACAATTTGGATGCCAATCTCCTAAATATCAAAGGAGAGATCGGAAGTTTGGTGATATCCGGTGCAAACACCCGCCAATTTCTATGAAACATGAGTTTCCCTACTTTAGAGCCGCATTACGAAATGGTCAGAGATATGAAGCAAAACGGAAGTTCATATCATGAGATCTCGTTAACTCTGGCGTCCATAGGTGTTGAGAAGGGTGCCTCTGTCGCCAACATAAAAAAAATGTGTCAGAGGTATGGACTGGTGAATCAAACATGGGGGAAGACTACAACCCATCAACTTGAATTTGCTGTGGAAGAAGCCGTGCAAGAGGTGATCACTGTTTTTACACCACTTTATAGAATCATTAATTATGGTTGTTCCATCAACGCAGATAGTAAGCTTCTTCTGGCCCGGTTCCGGTCCAGACTCATCACTTTCTCATGGTTTTGAATGCGTTATTTTCCCCCACCCGCACCAGTCTTCGCGGAATGCGGGTGGAGAAAAAATAACGCGTCCTTAACTGGGCCGTGTTCCAATAGCCGTACTACCCGTACTTAGTATACTTAGTTTGAGTACGTAGGGTGTTCCGATTATGATCGCGGCGAAAAGAAGTGTACTTGAAAGGACCCGTATGTGTACTCAAAACGGCCAAAATGCTTTGTGTGCTACGGTGTACACTATGCGTACTCAACGGCAGCCATCTTAGCTACGTAGCGGAAGAGGCGGAGCCGCGCTCAGAGAACGTCTAATGAATTCACCTGTGTGGCGGGTGACGCGGCCGCGCAGCTGATGTCATTTCCGTTAAGTGCGCCACAGAGTAACAGCACTAACATCTGAAGCTCTGCGTACCTATTGAGTACGGATAGTGTACTATGTTGAAGTGTACTCACGGAAGTTAGTGTACTCACAGATATCGGAACACGGCCAAGGTCCATATCTGGCAACCCATATCCGGGCCACATGGGCCTTAACGATGCCACAAGTCGGGCAATAATTGTGCTCTTGTTTCTCAATTAGGTTGGGCCAATGTTTGGGAGGAAAATGATGACTGGATTCCTATCTTCCAGAGGCATATCTGCCAGCGAAGAGCGAGTGGGAGCAGCATTACGAGTTGTTCGTCCTCAATACCACGAAGCTCGCCAACAAGTATGCCAGAATAGCTATAATGTTGAGAATAAATAATAACATATGTATCAGCAGGCTGTAATATCTACACATAGCCACAAAGGAATATAAGTAAATATACAAGTTGTACTGCACCTGAACACTAGATGGCGGCATACATAATACACTGGGGGCGGGCGCTCAACACTAGCCATTATGCGTCATAGAGGCCACGCCTGCCCAGATACTAACCGGGCAACACAGCCGGGGGGACGGCAGAAACCCTAGGCAGCGCATCCGGACAGATGCCCAGCTAAGGGGAGCTCCACGCGCGTGACTTTTACAATACCCCTCCATTTGCTTGATAGATTAATAGAACTAAAGTTAAACAAATAAAGGGAGTTAAAGCGTTCCTGTGTCGGCAGCCTTCTTCCTCAAGAACACACCACAATAATACGGCAACTATTACTAGGAACTTCGTCCCTCCTCACCCCTGCATTTGTCAAGTAACCTACCATCCCTGCACAAGTCAAGCATTACCCCTCCTGCTAAGTCTTCACCCCTGCATTGGTCAGGTATCAACCCTGCACAACATGTCCCTCCATCACCCATCATTGCACCTCTTTCCCCAGTGTGGCGGAGGGGTGAGGAGTGAGGTTACAATGAGTGACATTGAATTGAATTTGCCTCAAAACTATACAATATATAAAATTTGGTTTATGATCCATGTAAAAATTGACATATGACCATTGCAAGGGTTAGGGGTGGGAGTGAGATGATACTGGATGCAGGGTTGATACTTTACTAATGAAGGAGGAGGGTGATGCCAGAGATTTTGTGCAGGGTTGATACCTGACCATAGCATTCTTTCTGGCTTCATCAAACTTGTGTCTTACAATAGACGTTATGGCCAAACGATTTAGCCTGGTGTCTTGGATAACATGAATGACAATTCTTGGGGAGGGGGGGGGGGGATCATAAAGCTCTCCTTAGTGGCAGACAGTAATCTATTGTATTAATAATAATAATAATAATAATTATTATTATTATTATTATTGTTGTTATTATTATTAATCTTTTTTTTTTTAGGGTGCCCGGAACCTGAATCCAATCCCATACAGGGCTGACTACTGCGGACAGAAACTTCATGTAGACCAAAATGAAAAATTGGCTATGTTTGGGGTGACCCATGTTGTAGCCATTGATGGTTATAGTGGAAAATTAGTTGGCCATTCCACCATGCCAATCAAAAATAACCTCACCATCTATGAGGAGGTTTACAGGTGTGTGTATAGTAGTGTCTTATACATATTGTTTTGCTGCGTTATTTAATTATTGGTATTAAGTCTTGTTTAATTTTGCTGTGTTATATGAAATGTATTTGCAGCAGATTTCTAAGGAAAAGACTGGAACAATTTTACCTAGGCTAAATCGTCCTCCTAATAAGTATTATTCTTTTACTTTGTAAGCATCATTACACCTTAAAGTTGAGTCAAGATCAGTGATAAATATTTTGAAAACCTGCTGAACTGACTGAATATGTTGAATGTTTCTACTTGAATTTTACATGAGGACAGTGGGGGTGTTGTCAGAGGTTCAGTGTGGCAGATACACAGAGACCCATTTAAAACCTGTTTGGATGAAAGAAATCAGTGCTTTGTCAAATAGTTTTTTTGTCATTCTTAAAGGCAAGCAGTGCTTAATCACGGCTTATGGGATCAACTTCGGACAGACTGTGGGACCGAGTTTTACCTGAGCCTTTTCATGCAGGATAAACTGTCTGGCTACAGATACAGCACAGACCGTCCATCATTTATTCAAACACCATCAACATTGGTAGGTTTTTTCCCTTCATTTGTTATATTATAATATGCCAACTCTGATAATTTATTGTTGGGTAGAGATGGCATGACGCTTTGTCTTCCCTCGTGATTAATATAGATTTATACAACAGTTGGTTGTGATTAAGCAGTACATTTAGCCAAAAGCCATGTGTTATTTGCTGTAATTTCACATATAGGAGTTGCTTTGCAACTAGTACAGAGCTGAAGTGACTGTTCATGAGAACCTGGTGTCTTGAATTAAATTCACAAAATAAAAACCTATGGGAAGCAGCTGAAAAGTACACAGACTATGCATCCACTGTTAAGATACAGGAGGAGTGGGCCCAAACGCTGAACACAGGGAGGCAGAGACAGGATGAAAAGACAGGGGATTTATTTAGACAACAGGGAGACTAGCAACAAGCCAGGCTAGGCAAGCGGTAGTTGGACAGGCGAGGGGTCGGCAACAGGCGGGCAGTCGGACAGGCAACAGGGTTCAGCAACAGGTGGGTAGTCAGGCAGGCAGGGTTCGGCAACAGGCGGGTAGTCAGGCAGGCAGGGTTCGGCAACAGGGTTCAGCAACAGGCGGGTAGTCAGGCAGGCGGGGTTCGGCAACAGGCGGGTAACTGGATCACTGGAAACGAGGTTGGGAAACAAGAGCACGAACCGGCATCGGCTGGCTGGAGAACCCTGGCTTAAATAGGGAATGGTGATTGCCAATTGCCAACAGGTGTGTTGGGGGAATGATGATGAGTGGCGACAAGCTGCCACTAGATGGGGTTGTTGGACCGTGTAGCAGGACGTGGCGTAACATCCACCTTCTAAAAAACGCTACATGATAACACTTCTCAATTACACTAGTGAGAGTACGTTTGATTGTAATTAGTTACTTGGCACCCCGGATTACATTACAGTATTATAGTATCTTATAATACATACATTTTCCTTTGTTCACTTTCAGAACCATCGTATTGAGAGGATTTGGCCAGAGGTTTGTATTTTTACACAATAGCTTTTCTCACTGTTTGTGTGCATAAAAGCCTTTACTCATTTCTACATTACAATATGATTAGTTTATGAGCAGTGCCTTCTTTAATTAATTAATTAATTTGTTTCTTAGTGTAAACTATCAAGGAATTAGGTATTGCTACTGGAAATATCAATTTAGAAATAGATCTCTCCAACAAAATAATTTTTTTATGCATGCAATGTTTCCTAGGTAAACAATAGAGTTAATTACCCAATTAAGGCCTGCCTGACACATCTGATGAATCAAGAGGTCATCAGTATGGACGATGGGAACGTCAGATTCTGTGTGTCAACTTTGGCATGCCAGGTCGCCAGTGTCGGCCTGAACCGTTTTGTGGAATCCTGGAATGCCCACAGAGTGCCAGGTGTTAAAATTCTCACTCTTTTCATCTGTCTGTCTGTCTGTTTGAACAAAATAACAGATGGCCAGATTTTCATGACAGTTGGAGGCAATGATTGGTTGAGTGTCACGAAGACATGATAAACTTTAGGGTCTAAAAGCTTAAAGACATCAAATTTTGCTGCGCTACTCATCTCATCTCATATGTAGAATCAGCCACCTTCCTTGTGAATGATGTCATTACTGCTAGTGTTTACATATATTTTACACTTTTTGAGATATTTAATATTTTATGGCAAAAATATACACAGACATGGGGGCAACCACAATTAACACAATTTAATTTATTATTATTATTATTATTATTAGTAGTATTAATAATAATAATAATTTATTTGATAGGGTCGATGCAAGTTTCACTACAAATGAAAATGGTGTGCTGCATATAGAGTTTATAGCTATTGCTAATTTCCAACTCTTGTCCCTAGTTGGGCTTTTATATGTACAGTATGATTAATATTGTCTTGTTATCTCCCTTGTTTCATTCTCAGGACTCCAATGTACAACTTTATTAGAGAATTGTGTTAAGGCTACCTCCATTTTACAGTTCACCTGCCTCCTATGTCTAGCTTGGATCCCCATTCTTTGCCTTGTGACAGTAACCTTGTTATGTACCTATACTTTTAACATATTGCAGGCAGAGGAATTCCAAGTGTGTTGGCTTCAGGTGGCTGTCCAGTCAAGATTACTGAGGATCTGCTTCCTTGTGCCTCTGAAGCAGCTGACTGGTACGACACAGAGAGAGGCTCATCCTTGACCAGATTGTCAACTTTTGGGACTGATCCTTTTGCATCTGAAGAGGAGAGAGAGCGGGCAAGAAGCCGTTTCACAGAGGCTTTTGGAGATATTTCAGTGTTGTTTGACAACACGGTCAACAACAATCCTGGGCCATTGCAGGATGCTCTACAGCATCTTATCCGTGTTTCATCCTAAAGTGAGCAACATACAAGACGCCATTACAATACCATTGTAGTACTTGTAGTAGTGGGACATATTGTTAAGATTTTCTTAAAACAAAGGTGAATTTTAACACTTCTTGTTCAAGGTGGCATTTGTTGATAAGTTAGAGAGGAAAAACGGGTCACATAACTGGAAATAGGACTGTTACTGTGCACCCACAGTGTGTACATGTCCCTTAGTTTAAATGTTGTTAAGGTGAAATTTCACTTTATTCACAGTATTTCCTCCGTAATTCTATGCAGCTGTGGTGCTTTGGGCAATAATTCTAGTTTTGTCCTACAGTATATCTGTTGCTGGCTGGTCCAATTTGTGTTTCAAGTTGAGCTTCCAGTGCTACAAATGTTTTCAAATCTTACTACGGTATAGTCATTACTTCTAAAAGATTTGGACTATACATTTTTAGTTTTAGATAATAAGAAGCCTGAATTTCAGTGTTTTATTTTAATTTCACATTTTCTCTTGCAGTGGTTGTGCTTTCCTTGCTGTGGGGGCACATCACTGTTAACTTAATACAGAGGAAACATGTGGATATGTGGAGTCACAAAGGATTTAGGAGGACTACACAGTAGAGTGTGTGATCTCTTTCATCAGTTTGAAAGAAATTTGTCATCTTTGTTGTGTTAATGTCATTACAGCTGAGATGGAACGTCCGCTGCTGGCGCTGTGCTGCCGTAGCTTCATTGGGTGCCAGGAGTGCATTGCAGTCCTACTAACGAGAAGTGAATCCTGCCCTAAGTGCAGGACTGCAATGACCCAGGACAGCACTGTTGCTGTGGCTGGCCTGTCAGAGGTCATGGAGATTTTGAGAGGCATTGGGCATAGTTCATAGTCATATTTTTTTTGTTTTTTTTTGTTCAGGTGCAGTTGTTGCAAAGGTGCAACACTAATTGTATTCTATTTGTGTTGCCCTTATTCTATTGTTCTTTTTGCACAATCCCTGCAGGCATTGCCACTTTTTCATTTCACTGCATATTCTGTTGTATGTGTATGTGACAAATAAACCTCTTGAATCTTTAAGTAAAAATTTCTTACCAAAATATATTTTAAGATAACTGAAAATCAACCCAAAACATTGTTCTAATGTAAATGTTATTTATGTAGCCTAGTTAAGAGAGAGAACGGTAAATAAACTTGAAGGATTTTTACATCGGATAGCTAGTGGCGTTATTGTCATGACAACAGAGCCAGCAATAACGTCAAGGTAAATCAACTCTTTCTAACCAGTCGGACTCATCACAGGTCGCAACACTATATAACCTTTAACGTTCACCCAAAGTAACATATTAAGTAGCCATGTCTAATGGTTGATTAGACATTTTTTTAATATTCCCCCCGCAATTTTTTCCACAAATTGAAATGTCTTTAAATACACATTAACATGAATCCAACACACTGTAGTGAACAGATAAATGGAGGCAGAAGATGTCTTTCAGTCAGCAATGCACATTCAGCGACACACAGGAGCTCTTTCAAGCTGGGCACCGGTTCATTCACAACATGTCCCATCAACGAGGAATCAGAATCAGAAATACTTTAATAACCCCAGGGGGAAATTACTGTCGTTACATTACTCCATATGTTATATATATATATATATTAGTGCTGCATTCGCATTCATGTCATAGTTAACTCGCAATTAATCGCACATTTTTATCTATTCTAAATGTCCCTTGATTTCTTTTTGTCCCATTATTTTTTCTCATTTTAATGCTCTTATCAACATGGAAAAGTGGATCGACTTGCTTTGTGCAAGTTGTCGCCTGGCTTTGACGAGGGGGCGGAGAATTCGCATCAGCTGTGTGCTTCCAGCCATCAAGTGGTATTTCAGACTGGACGTGCTGCGATGATAGCTCAGTTCACAACACACACAGATCACTTTGGTCTTGTCAATGGAACCATTTGGCAACTTTTAAAAGTAAACTTTCCATTCAGAATATTATTGGTATCCATTTCCGCGTCTCGCGCTCGCCATCCACTCAAAACGTAACGTCTTTATGTTGGAGTTGTTTTGGCGTGGTCACGGCCGACAGTAACCTGTTCTGTTGCAACAATAAATGTTGTTTGCCGAACACCACTGCGTCGTCTTTCCAACGCGTCCTGGCGGACGCTACATTATCATCTTTATGAATGGCAGTGGCATGGCATGGTACTCACTGTACCTTGCACATGAATATATGAACCTGTGTATTATTTCAATATCTTAGTATTGAATGCACAATAACAAGGTACATTTATACATGGCACTATTGGACCAGTTTAATATAAAACACAATTTTACACAACTAGGGGGTCCCCGCTCCATCTCTATCAGTTTGGGGGTCCTTGGCCTGGAAAACGTTGAAGACCCCTGATTGAGGCTATTTGTTTATTTATTTAGTTTAGCTCTCCTTAAATTAAATTCACGCTTCAAAACGCACGACTTTTACTTTGAAGGCGAGCTGTCTCTGTTTCCGGCTCTCAACTTCCTTGTTCAATTTTCATTGTACAACTTGGATAATGGAACAAGCTGACGCTTTGGCGCGCTGAATTGCATTGCATGTCTCAGACAATGAAATTACGCAATACCCCCGAAACTGGCCTTTTTCATTATACAACGTGAACAACTGTAAATGAATTATACTTCGTACACGGACCCTCTGGTCTGAAGGATGAAGTAAAATACCCGCAAGGCGCACAATGGGAGGCAATCCGTGGTGACTTTTGGACGCAATGGGATTACCCCAATTGTATTGGTGCGACTGCTGCCAACAGTGGCATCAGTTATTATAACTATAACGTTTTTTTCACAGCCGCAAGAGCCACCCAGGATGGCATGACTGTCAGGGAACCATTTAAAGAATTCTTCCAGACAGATCAAGGAAGGATTGACTGGAAGGATAGGCATGTCAGACGTGGCACTCTCAATAATGTAGCCTAGATGTCTACTGTCAGTGTCGATGAGATCTGCTTTTCTGCCCTACAAAGGCAAAACGCTGTAACATCATGTTTGGTCAAAAATGAGTTAATGTCATTTTTGGGGTATTTGAGACCTCCTTTATCATGTGAATAAATATCGTGAGTCAATTTGACTGTTTTAATGAGAAAATAAAGGGCTACGACAACTGTAACTTCCAAAACCGTAGGAGAAACCACAGCAGAACAGATGTTACAGTTCTTAGCCTTTGTTTAATACAATACATTACAGAACAATACAATACATATACAATACATTCATGAAATACATTCAGGAGTCTTAAATATAGATGGTGAACGATAGAACATTTGAGCATCTATATAAGGTATGTAAAATGTAGACTATTAATATGTCAGCATTAGCTGCTGAATCTCTTTCATGAGCTTCCTGGCATTTGTTGCTGGAAGGTCCTGAAGAAAAGTGTTCAGATAGGTGGTGAAAGTGCTGAACACATTTTTACTCTGCTGTGCCTCACGCCGCAACTCCTCCAGTCTTTCCAATAAGGCCGCATCGACCGGATCCACCTCTGCAGTTCTCCTCCTCCTGTTCGAGGCTCCAGGCCGGGGGCTCTGAGAAGGGGGGGGGGGCTTCCCACATCAGTTGGTGGTGGTGCTGGTGGTGGTGGTGATGAGGACCCATGCCCTGCAGGCAGTGAAACACCCTCCTCATCCAGCTCCTCCTGCTCCTCCTCCTCCTCAGCTTGATCTTGAGTCTATAGAACAGGGGTGCCCAAATTCTTCTCAGTGGAGGGCCAAAAATGGCTCAGGGTGTAGGGTCACGGGCCAAAATTAGACATTCATATTGCGGTGCATTTAATTAAATATGCCTATGATATAATAAACATACATAGTTTGGAAAATCAACACTGCTGTTTATAGAAAGCAGAAAAATAATAATACAGGCCTGTGCCTTCAACAACATGCCTCTATGAGACCAAAATATTATACTCTCCACTGCCTTGAACAATCATTTTTAAAGTAATAGAAATATAATTGTACAACAGCTTTATATATTTTTTCTTATAAATCACTGGACTGTATTAACATATGCACCATACAGAGCAGAACATGCTCCAAAGTGACAGACATTTTAGCCCTAGGCCTGCCCTATACATTCTTCTGTGCTTGAAAAAAACAGAGGAATACTTTTTTCATAGAAAGACGTGGTGCAAAAATGCTACATTCATCACTGCCTTGAACAATCATTTTTAAGTAATAGCAATATAATTGTGCAACAGCTTTAGAATTTTTTTCTTATGGTCACTGGACTGTATTAACATTAACCATACAGAGCAGAATATGCAACAAAAAAAAGTGCAACAATACTCTTATCACCAGACATTTGGTACAAAAATGCTACATTCATCACTGCCTTGAACAGTAATTTTTAAAAACTGAGAGGTCAGCCTTCTGCTTCCTGCAAAAGACAGACTTTGGTTATGGGCCTTTCCAAGGAGTTGGTCTTGGTCTTGATCACCAACCGTCGCACAAATCCTCTTCTGTCTGGGAAGGTTTGGATGACCTTTTCCATGACCCATGAGTTCCGCGGTGCTGTCTCATCCACAATCAGCACGATGTCCCCTACCACAAAGTTGCGCTTGATACCAGTCCACTTCTGACGTTCCTGCAACTGTGGTAAATATTCCTTGGTCCATCGCTTCCAGAATAAATTGGACAAATACTGGACTTGCTTCCAGCGTCGATGAGCGTAGATGTCATTTCTTTGAAATTCCCCTGGTGGTAAGGAAGGGGAGGTTTTCAACAACAAGAGATGATTAGGTGTCAAAGCTTCGAGATCATTAGGGTCAGTTGAGGCCTTAGTGATTGGACGACCATTAATGATGGCTTCCACCTCACAGAGGACAGTGTGCAGTCCCTCCTCATCAAGATTTTGCACTTTTAGGATGGCATTCAAGACCTTCCGCACAGATCTAATCAACCTTTCCTAGGCGCCGCCATGGTGCGATCCAGCTGGAGGGTTGAAGACCCACTTTATCTCCTTCTGAAGAAGAACGCCATTTATCTGAGCTTGATTCCAACCTCTGATAGCCTCCCTCAGCTCACGTTCTCCTCCAATAAAGTTTGTTCCATTATCGGACCGTATTTCCCGGACTTGCCCACGCCTTGCCACAAATCGTCGCAGTGCATTGATAAAATAATCTGTATCCAGAGAAGGAGCCACTTCGATATGGATAGCTCGTATTGCCAAACAGGTGAATATGACTCCATATCTCTTCACTACGCTCCTCCGGCTCTTGACCTCAAAGGGTCCAAAATAGTCCACACCAACTCTGGTGAATGGAGCTTCCTCTGGACAATCCCTGTCAACAGGAAGATCTGCCATCAACTGGCACCCTGGAGCAGCCTGCAATCTACGGCAGACAACACACCTTGACAAAATACTCCTAATGGCAGAGCCAACTGCTGGTATCTAGTATCTTTGATGCAATTCGGACAACATGTAGTTGCGTCCTCCATGACCAACTTGTTGATGTAGAATGTCTGAGATGTGGAGCTCTTTGGTCAGAATAGCAGGGTGTTTCGCATCTTCAGGTAGAGCCACCCTACTTAATCGTCCACCAACCCTCAGGATACCATCCTTCAGCACAGGAGAGAGTTTGAAGATACAACTGTTCCTTCTTACATTTCTGCCACTCTGTAGATCGGAGAGTTCATCAGGAAACCTCTTCCTCTGGCAAAATCGAACGATTTCCTTTTCAGCAGCCAGCAACTCATCTACTGTGAGCAAACCTCTTAATGCCGAGTCTTTAACGACTCCATTTTCCTGCTCTGAGGAGGATCCTCGTTGTTCCCCTGGGTCAGACTGTTTGTAGGCTGTGTCAGACCATTTCCTCCTTTGGCTGAGACTCCACAGCAAGTTCTTCAGCCTGATAACCCAAGCCACAGCCCTTCTCAAATGGGTCCAAGAGGAAAAATGATGATGATAGATCAGCTGAGTGGTTGCATCCACATCCTCTGAGGTCTGCACTGCATTAACTGTGACCTTAACTTCTGGATCGTCTGCCAGAAGTTCGTCCAAACAGTCTGGATTCACAGGTCAATCCTCTTCATGATGCAGAAGATATGCAGGTCCTGACAACCAGGTCTCACTCCTTAAAAAGACATCGGCTTTCAGCCCTCTAGAGGCCACATCTGCAGGATTGCTTTGGGTGTTTACATACTTCCACTGAGATGGCTACGATACTGCGAGTATTTCTGAGACCCTGTTGGCAACAAAGGTCCGGAACCTTGAAGTCTCATTCTTAATGTATTTTAGTACAGAGGTACTGTCTGTCCAAAACACTGACTCTGTTAACGACATGTGCAGCTCCCTTTTCCAAAACGTGTCCAAGCGACTTGCCATGGTAGCAGCTGTAAGCTCCATGCGTATGGGCTTAAATTTGTCTCATTAATACCAGTAAACGCACAGAGGGTGATCTACAAATATTTTTGATTTGCACACGTGTTTTGCTATCCACAAATACAAATTTCTAATTTGTAACTTATATTTTGTTTTTTACAAATACGGGTGTACTTGTAAATATATTGTGTTTTTGTAAATACACAATTTTCCATTTGTAAAAACAAAAAAGCCATTTGCAAAACTGAAAATTCTGCTTGTGAAGTATGACTCAGCATTTTTGGATCATTACTCACGCACGCGCATCTCTTTCCTCACTTATGCATTTTTGAGACGTTCTTGTCGAAGATCCACACAGATCCACAAGCAAATAGCTTGTGATTCGCAAGTGGCCCGCCCTCCTCACAAGTAGGTGGCAGTGTTGTTGTATGCATACAAATATTCCTTCCACAAACACAAATTTAGGATTTGTAACTTGTGTGTTGGTTTTTACAAATAAATGTGTATTCGTAAAAAAAAAAGGCGTTCGTAAAACTGAAAATTCTGCTCGTGAAGTGTGATTCAGCATTTGTGGATCATTACTCACGCACACGCATCTCTTTCCTCACTTACGCATTTTTGAGACATTCTTGTCGAAGATCCACACAAATCCACAAGCAAATAGCTTGTGATTCACAAATGGCCCGTCCTCCTCAACCAGTAGGTGGCAGTGTTGTTCTATGCATTGATATAACTACACTCTAAAAAATGCTGAGTTATTTTCTTAACTCAACTGCTGGGTTGACACTGCTGGGTCATTCTGTTGAGTTATTCTAACTAGGGATGTGCGCGGGTATTCGGTTACACGGTTACACGGGGCTGCCGCCACTAACCGTTTTGTAAAAAAAATTCGGTTACACTAAAAAATAAATAAATAAATAAATGGACCAACATTACTGCATGTCTTAGTCTTTGTTTAAATAATTGCTATGTGTGTGCAATGTGCATGATAATACAACGAATGTAATAGCCCACGGGGGAAAAAAAACTGTCACCTGCGGGAGGGTGCAGCTCGCCATCGTCTTTGAAGATGTTGTAAAAAAACAACTTGAAAAATAAACGTTGTTTAACCGTTAACGTGATGTTGTCTGAAGATCATAAGGACGTCTGAGTTAGGCATGTTGTTTGTCTCTCTCTCTCTCTCTCGCTCTCTGCCACTTGCGGAGCAGAGAGCGAGAGAGAGAAATAATTACCGACAGACTTTAAAAGTCCAAAACAAATATATTTACTGACAAGAAGTGGTTTTAATCAATTCCATAATTTAAAGTAGATTTTTACTAAACGAAAAAATGTGAAAAAAAAGAAAGGTCAAAATAAAAACACAAATCAGACAGAATTCTCCTTAAAGCAACCTCGTAATGGGGGTACATTATTATAACTAATAAATAAGTTATAAATATAGATCGAAATGTGCTTAGTTTGGGCTATTTCTCAGAGTTCAATTTCATAATTTAATTAATTAATTAATTAACGGGTATTCGAATAAACAGTTTTCAAAATGTCGTGTACACGTCAGTGCAATTAACCGCTCGGAACATCCCTAATTCTAACTAATGTTGGGTACCTAAATTCTGCCCAGCTGCTGAGTTACTAGTTGGGTCAAATTAACTGGGTTGCAACTAGAGGCTGACATTTTTTCGGGAATCCCGCGGGACACGGGATTCCCGCGGGATTCCCGTGTTTCGGGAGTCAATTTATTTATAGTCACGTGATCGGGACGTGACAGGAAAAAAGTAAAACGGGAGTGAACGGGAGCGGGAGTCAAAATTAACAGATCTTTTTTACTTTCTTTTTTCTATCTTTAATCAAACAAAAATGTTTTCTAATGTTTTCTAATCGAAAAATGTACGTTCTTTGATGCAGCAGCCAACTACGACCCAATCGCTGACCAGTCTGTCTTTGTTTACGGCAGCCAATCACTGACCCAGCTCCGCCTCCTCCCCGACAAGCACGAAGGAGCTCGCGGCAAGTTACTGAGCAAAATGGAGTCGGCGGAGAAAAGCGAACTCAAACAAAAAATTATAAGAAAAGACGAGAGCGTGACATTGACGGAGCTTCTGGGGAGGTCAGAGGTGTTAAAAAAGTTCCTTCGCGTCAAATGTAATGGAAAAAATACACCGTATGCCATCTGCAGATCCTGCAAGGCGATGCTGAAATATGAGTCTGACTCTGGAACTAGCGGCCTCCAGAGGCATACCTGCAAGCGTCCCGGTTCCACTTCCAGCCAACAAAAAATCTCCACCTTTGGAAAGAGGACCATACCCGCTGCAACAATGCAACGCCTTCTCGGGCGCTTGGGGTAGGTTTTCCACACACACGTTATTTTGTGTTACGTGTGTGTCTCGTGCAGACGCAACTGACATATTGAGGCTATAGACGGACAAGCAACAACTTAATTCATCATCATTGTATTTATTTTATTTTGATTCTCTCGCCTTTTCTGTGCCTGACTTCCTGGTCTATCCAGCTTGACACGGTGCTCGCGGCTCGCGTGAAAAATAGAAATGAACCGATCTGAAGAGCTGCAGGCGCAGATGTGCGACCAGGCAGACCGGTTAACATTTGTGCTTCGGTTCCGCGTCCAGTGCGACAAGGTGATTAACCACAAACATCACAAGCAGCTGATCTAGTGGTTCAATGACAGTTTGTAGACAGTCCTCTTCTCTCTCCCTCTCCACCATGTTCAGAATATACATCCATCCATCCAGGCATGATGATCCATGCGTTTTACATATTTTCAATGAAAAAAACTAGACTAGAAAAAACGGTAACGGGACAGGATCGGGAGTGATTTATTCGGGATTAGGACGGGACGGGATTATTTTTTGATTTGGTCACGGGACCGAGACGGGACGGGATTTTTTTTGCGGGAGCGGGACGGGACGGGATTGAAAAAACACTCCCGTGTCAGCCTCTAGTTGCAACAACCCGCACTGGGCTGATGGCCTGGAACATTCTAGAACATTCTTCTACAAGATTCGCCTGCTACGGCACTTGCTCCACGCACGCACACACGGGAAGGCGGACGGTTAAGAAGCAGCTACTTTTAATCAAATGGTGGATATGTGGATGAGGTAAGTTAATTCCTTCAATAGGTCATGTAAGGGATAATGCCCGACGAAATGAATGGACTTCGGTTCACGCCTCCGCGTCGTCCATTGATTTCTGTTAATGGACACATCGAAGGGCATTATCCCGTTTATACCATGGTCACTTACGAAAGAAAGAAATATTTAATCAATTAATAATACTTTAATGCGTTTTAGAGTTAAAATCGTGAGTTTTTATTTTTATTTTCACAAGTTAAAGGGGTAGTTCGGAATTTTGGACATAGGGCCTCATTTCCAAGTCAGCCAGTGTGTTATTCATCACTGGAAACGTTTTCAACAAATTTCATGCAGTCCTCCTAGTTGCCCAGTTCGCTGTTGCTAAGCTAGCGCAAGTCAACGGTGGTGACTAGCCTGCCAATAAAAACAGTCTAACCCACTCCACAGTACACCCAAGGCAAATCAATTATAACGCCAGACTACCGATGTAAATGTCTGTTGACAGAATAATGTTAGAAATAAAACCAACCTTGCATGAATCATCGCAGTTTGAGGGACTATTTTCTCAGCAGCAGCGGAATGTTACTTTGCTCAGGTTAGTTGTGCAATAACGAAATCTCAACAGCAGAATGTAAACAGAGGCGCGTGGCAGAAGGGGGCGGGGCACTTAGTACCGGTAGTAGCGGGATTGAACGGGACACAACGGAACAAACGGACACACGGAAAACAACGGAGACAACGGAACAAACGGACACACGGAAATAACAACGGAACAAACGGACACGGAAATAACAACGGAGACAACGGAACAAACGGACACACGGAAAAAACAACAGAACAAACGGACAAACGGAAAAAACAACGGAACAAACGGACAAACGGAAAAAACAACGGAACAAACGGACACACGGAACAAACAACGGAACAAACGGACACACGGAAAAAACAACGGAACAAACGGAAAAAACAACGGAACAAACGGACAAACAAAAAAAACAACGGAACAAACGGACAAACGGAAAAAACAACGGAACAAACGGACAAACGGAAAAAACAACGGAATAAACGGACAAACGGAAAAAACAAACGGAATAAACGGACAAACGGAAAAAACAAACGGACACACGGAACAAACGGACACGGACTAGGCAACATGGTTATTCACTGTGCATTTAAAAAGTGTACCAATAAAAGCTACAAATGGGCGCTACAAAGTTTCCACACATTTCCATTGCGAGATCCCGAAAGGACTCAACTGTGGCTTCTTGCGAGCGGCTTGGACATAAACACACCGGCGGAGACTCTACACAAGTTGAGGCTGTGTAGTGACCATTTTCGACCAGACGACTTCGCAAAACGCACTCTGAAGGGAAACAAGTCACTGACAACGATTGCGGTGCCATCCATCTTTCCAGGTGCACCAACAGCCACTTATGAACAGGTAATAACTTTTGCTAGGCTACTGTAGCTAGATAATCTAGCCAATAAAGCTGGCCCCTTTCATAATGTTAGCAAATGTTTCATAAAGTTATGTGTTATAGCCTGGCTGGCAGAGTGGAATAAGTTGGAGCTCACATGCACGGAATGAAAATAGTAATGTGTGCTTACAACTAGCATGACTTGATTGATAGAAGAGATGTTTACACTGTTACACTGTTCTCCACCTAACTAAAAAGACAACGTTATGTACTGTAACTTTGGGGCAAAACGTATTGCATTGGCAACAGAAGAGGCTTCAGTGCATGGCCTACAGGCAACCATCCTGGATGCAGCCGTCAATTGGCAACTTTGAAGTGTGGTGGTTTATGAATTGGTCCAACAGTCTCTCAAACCTCGTAGGCCTGACTGTACAGCTGTACTTGAATTTGATTGTCTTTACAATCCACAAAAGTGTTTTGTTTGTCATTATGCTGTGTGTTGTAATACATTATATTTAGTGTGACACTCTAGATATCTAAATCTTTATTATTAGTGTGAATGCTGGAGCATTCACACTCTAGATATCGAAATCTTTATTATTTTTATTTTTATTTTTATTCTTCTTCCGACCGTTTTTTGGCACTCTTCTCCTTCTTCATACTTTCAGCTACAGAAACCATTCAAATATCAAAATGTTCATATTTATTACGACATTATGGCTATCTATTCAGATTTTTCATATTCATTCAACTTTTCAAATTATTCTACTTTTTCCACCTTTATTTTTCCAATACAAATCTTATTCTTCACATTCTTTACGTCGTAACTAATTCAAATTTCAACCTTTTCCCATCGTTCAAACAATTAAACAAATCTAGAGATTTGTATCTATCTAGCCGTGTTCACGAAATTTCGATAGCTGTTATACTTTTTTCTGTTTCGCAGTTTTAGTTTCAAATCGTCATATTCTACCATTCGTCCCATTGTAACCGGCGGACCTTCCACTGTTTACTGCCACTGCTTTACGTCGTAACTAATTCAAATTTCAACCGTTTCCCATCGTTCAAACAATTAAACGAATCTAGAGATTTGTATCTATCTAGCCGTGTTCACGAAATTTCGATAGCTGTTATACTTTTTTTCTGTATCGCAGTTTTAGTTTCAAATCGTCATATTCTACCATTCGTCCCATTGTAACCGGCGGACCTTCCACTGTTTAAGACGTCGTAACTAATTCATTCACTTTTCAACCGTTAACCTTAATTCAAAAAATGTCACAAATCTACAGACTTGTATATCCCATAATATCCAAACAAAATTTCGATAGCATTTATATTTATTAAGAGTTTCACAGTTTAACTGATTCCTTTTCAGTTGACTTCACGTTGACGCTCGAGCGAGGGGACGTTCAGCAGTGTTGCCAGATTGGGCTGCTTTTTGAGGATCAGACAGTGTTGCCAGATAGGGCTACTTTTTGAGGACGTTCAGCAGTGTTATTACTACTTCAGTTACTTCTACTTCAGCTATTAGTATTACTAATTCAGCTACTACTACTTTCAGCTACTTCTACTATTTCAGCTTCTACTACTACTTTCAGCTACTTCTACTATTTCAGCTTCTTCTACTACTTTCAGATTCTTCTACTATTTCAGCTTCTTCTACTACTTTCAGATTCTTCTACTATTTCAGCTTCTACTACTACTTTCAGATTCTTCTACTATTTCAGCTTCTTCTACTACTTTCAGATTCTTCTACTATTTTAGCTTCTACTACTACTTTCAGATTCTTCTACTATTTCAGCTTCTACTACTACTTTCAGATTCTTCTACTATTTCAGCTTCTACTACTATCAGATTCTTCTACTATTTCAGCTTCTACTACTACTTTCAGATTCTTCAGATCAATTCATTTTATATTTCTGCTTTGCGCTTATCATTCAGCTTCCAGCATTCACACGCGTTTTCTGCAGGAAATGCATTTTCTAGTTTTTATTCTTCTTCCGAACGTTTTTTGGCACTCTTCTCCTTCTTCATACTTTCAGCTACAGAAACCATTCAAATATCAAAATGTTCAGATTTATTACTACATTATGGCTATCTATTCAGATTTTTCATATTCATTCAACTTTTCAAATTATTCTACTTTTTCCACCTTTATTTTTCCAATACAAATCAATGAAGCCTCTTATTCTTCACATTCTTTACGTCGTAACTAATTCAAATTTCAACCTTTTCCAATCGTTCAAACAATTAAACAAATCTAGAGATTTGTATCTATCTAGCCGTGTTCACGAAATTTCGATAGCTGTTATACTTTTTTCTGTATCGCCGTTTTAGTTTCAAATCGTCATATTCTACCATTCGTCCCATTGTAACCGGCGGACCTTCCACTGTTTACTTCCGCTGCTTTACGTCGTAACTAATTCAAATTTCAACCGTTTCCCATCGTTCAAACAATTACACGAATCTAGAGATTTGTATCTATCTAGCCGTGTTCACGAAATTTCGATAGCTGTTATACTTTTTTCTGTATCGCAGTTTTAGTTTCAAATCGTCATATTCTACCATTCGTCCCATTGTAACCGGCGGATCTTCCACTGCTTTACGTCGTAACTAATTCATTCACTTTTCAACCGTTAACCTTCATTCAATAATAACGATATCCAAACGAAATTTCGATAGCATTTATATTTATTCAGAATCACAGTTTACACATCGATTACACATTGATCTATAACTGTTACACATCGTAGGCCTAACTAAATCAATTCTCAATCGTTTACCTTCGTTCAAAAAATGTCACAAATCTACAGACTTGTATATCCCATAATATCCAATCAAAAGGGGTCCACCGATCAAAAGAATCAATGGGTTTCATTAAATTAATCCGAGTTGTGAATAATATCATGTGAAGTCCGTTGCTCACTGTCTGTATGCTGGCTGTCGTAAATTTTCCGCTGCCGTAAAACGACGTTCACGTTCGAGCGTCATGGCGTCACCGCGGACCTACGGCCGACGGGGGGGGGGGGTGCGCGCAATAGTAAACACAAACACACCGCGGACCTACGGCCAGCGGGGGGTAAATTTCGATAGCATTTATATTTATTAAGAGTTTCACAGTTTAACTGATTCCTTTTCAGTTGACTTCACGTTGACGCTCGAGCGAGGGGACGTTCAGACAGTGTTGCCAGATTGGGCTGCTTTTTGAGGATCAGACAGTGTTGCCAGATAGGGCTACTTTTTGAGGGCGTTCAGCAGTGTTGTTACTACTTCAGTTACTTCTACTTCAGCTATTAGTATTACTAATGCAGCTACTACTACTTTCAGCTACTTCTACTATTTCAGCTTCTTCTACCACTTTCAGCTACTTCTACTATTTCAGCTACTTCTACTACTTTCATATTCTTCTACTATTTCAGCTTCTACTACTACTTTCAGCTTCTTCTACAATTTCAGCTTCTACTATTTCAGCTTCTTCTACTACTTTCAGCTTCTTCTACTATTTCAGCTTCTACTACTACTTTCAGCTTCTTCTACTATTTCAGCTTCTTCTACTACTTTCAGATTCTTCTACTATTTCAGCTTATACAACTACTTTCAGATTCTTCAGATCAATTCATTTTATATTTCTGCTTTGAGCTTATCATTCAGCTTCCAGCATTCACACGCGTTTTCTGCAGGAAATGCATTTTCTAGTTATATATTTTATTGTTGTTGTTTTTGTTATCTGAAAAGGTAACACAGGAGATGTGCACTGTACCACAGTCCACCCCTAAAAAGGACTTCTCTGGACCAGCATCATTCAAGGACTCAACTGAGTGTTCTGGTGCACTGAAGTTGTTAATCACTACCCCAGAACAGGCAGCGCCACTCCCACAGAAACAGCGTTCTTCATCTGGGTTCTATTTTGCCTTCCGTCCTCTCAGAAATGGGAGGCAAATTGAGGTAATTGTGTGATTTATATGATTGTTTCATTCATATTGTGATCTGTCACAACAACTGTATTTTCATTACATTCATGTATTTTCTATAGGAGACCCACAGTGCAGCATCAGGCCAGCCGAAGTAAATCCAACTGCCATCAGCACAAGTAAGAGATTGAACTCAAATAAATACTAGTAGTTTTTTGATATTTATTACTTCATACACTGATGACAATGATTATACACTCGGGACAAGGAGTATCTTCAAAATGTAACAATTACTTGTCTGGATTCTGTTAGAAAAATATTCAGGTTCACAGTTGCATTTAATACGGTCTCTCTGCTCTTAGGCTCACCGTCAATAGACATCTGTTGTCCACTACACTGTAGAAACACTTGATATATTTGCATATTTATTTGTACTCTGTTGTTTACAAAGGAGGAAAAAACATTAGCTGAAGATGACAACCCACTGGACCAGAGTATGAGCTCATTTGAGGCCTCATCATGTCATCCAGTTGACAGAAGCTTTGATCCACTGAGCAGCACAGCAAGCTCCTCCAGCTCTGACATACCCTCCGCTGTAGGAGCCAAGAACTGGTCTGAAAAAAAATGGATTGTAAATGAGTCAAATCTAATGCAGATCTTCACAACATGCCACCAGTGTGGAGTTTTTATTGAAGAGGAAGACAAGAAAGTGACCACTAGTGGGACCCGCATACACATCAAGTGGAGCTGTATGAATGGACACTCAGGTGAATGGGAGTCATGTCCTCAACTGCGTGGAATGCCAGAAAACAACCTGCTGGTTGCCTCAGCCATCCTGTTCACAGGTTCAACGTACACAGAAATATTTGATTGGGCTGAACTACTGAATCTCCAAATTCCAAAGAAGACTACATTTTACAGCTTGCAATCCACCTACCTCATACCAGTGATTGAGTATGCATACCGTGACCATCACGAAGACATAATGAGAAATCTGCAACTACAGACAGTTGGTGGAGGGATTTCAATCTGCGGTGACGGTCGTTCTGATTCACCTGGATTTAGTGCCAAGTACACTACATACAGTTTCATGAGTGATGAAACAAAGGAAATCATCATGGTTGATTTAATTCAGGTAAATACACAGAAATGTATATAATGCTTGTACTCTCATTGCAGTTGTGCGTGAAATTGTTGCTCATAACGTATATACCGATTGTCATTACAAAGGTTACAGAGGCGACCAGTTCACCAGCCATGGAGACACTGGGGTTTCGGAGGGGTCTGGACCGTTTGCTTCAGGCAGGAGTTGGAGTGGATGTCATCACCACAGACCGCTCTCCTTCTATCAGGAAGCTTATGAGAGAGACCTACTCTGACATCCAGCATCAGTTTGATCCTTGGCATGTTGCGAAAGGTAAGCTTTTTACTAAATGCAATCAGACTCTGTTGAAACCCCCCCCACCCACTCTTCTCTCTCATCCCTGCCCTCATTGTCCTTTTATTTCTTAGGACTGAAGAAGAAGTTGACAGCGGCTGCAAACACCACAAAAAACAATGAACTGCAGCCTTGGCTCAAGGCAATTACTAATCACCTGTGGTGGTCCTGCCAGTCATGCGGTGGTGATGCAGAGGCAAGTTCATTAGACGTAAATTCTTGTTTTTTGTACTTAGCTAAAGGCAGGTTTTTTGTATAATGTGTGTTTGTCCCTGAAAAACATATGGTTTGGTAGGAGTTGAAACGCCGCTGGACGTCCATTCTCCATCACATTTGTGGCATCCATCGGTGGGAGGAGGACGGACAGGAGAGGACTTGCTACCACCAGGACCTCACTGAAGAGCAGCAGAGAAGGAAGAAATGGCTGCAAACGGACTCTGCTGCATTCAAGACACTGTCAGACCACGTCCTGAACAAGACTCTGTTGAAAGACCTCAACCACATGACTTTCTTCAAACATACAGGTATGTCTGCTGCTACCATTTAGTTGAGCATTTACACAACTTGAATTATTGAAAAAACTATTTTTCTGTAACGCTCTACTCAAAATAACGTGCTGGCATGAGTGTTTTAGATATTAGCACATCTGCCATTGAGAGTTTCTACTGTGTAACTGTTTGTGATTGAATGAAGACATAGACTGTCCAACATCTTTTTACAAGCTATTTTTGAATATCAACCTTTTGGAGAACATTCACAGGGTAAATAACCAACTTATATAAACTGCAGGAGCCCTGGAAGTGTACCACAGTTCAATGCTGAAGTACACTGAGAAGAGGCTTCACTTCGTCTACAGCTCTATGAAGGCACGCACCCTACTCTCTGTTATGGACCACAACGAGAATGTTGGACGTCAACAAGCAACGACCACTGATGGTAAGCCTGCACATAATAGATAACTGCAAAATGTTACGCCTTCTGTAACAAGTACACTGTAAATGTACTTGCCAAGCCTTGGTTTGTTTATGTTGCTGTGCATTTTGACATGTACTCCCTCAGGGACTCTGAGATACGATTTGGTCTTCCCCAAACAAACTAAAAGATGGGTTGCCAGGAAGAGGTACGAGCCAACCAGGCAGACATTCAGGAAGGATTTGGTGGAGCGGGTCCTGGAAAGGCGCCAGGATCCTACTGTGAAGTTTGCAGATCCAAAGTTTTATATCCAGAAACCACCAAATATATCTGACAACATAGCCACCACTCCAAGACCGGACAAAGAACAAAGTATTGCAGAGCATGTCTCCAGATTTAAAACCTGATTACAAGGGGGAAATTAAAGTGTAGTTTAGTGTGGTGCTAAATACTGTCTGCAAGCATTACTAAAAAGACAAAAGGTCAACAACAAGCTTATTTTTTTATTGAACCATTTGTTGTTTTTGAAATGTTACTGTACATAAAACACTGTCGAAATCTCCTAAGGCAATTTGTTTATGAAAAAAGTACAATTTTACAAAGTAACATCAGAATCGTATTGTCATCTGTAACCAAATGTATGTGTTCTTTCTGTGTTTCATATAAAGGATATTGTGCATTAGGAAATGTTTTCTAGTAGCCTACAGTAGTGTTGTGTTCAGAACAATCTCAGAGCATCTTGTGCTTCCCTGAAGCCAACATATTGTCCAGTGGCCGAAGGGTATTTATTTCGGATGCTGGTCACTACACAGGATGGAAGAACACGTCGGTTGTCTCTTCCCAGCTGTGTTCCTTTCAACCCCCACTCAAGAACGATTCGGTAAGCGACCAATCGGTACTGCCTAAAACAAGAAGGAAAACAAGTTAGCTTTTGGGAGCAGGCTCTTACCAAAGATGGGTACACTAGGGTAATAGCCCACATAAAGACAATGGCCCTACTGCTGTTCATTGTGGTAGACTGATTTGCTGAATTGTTTAGGCTAAAAAGCCTATGGCCTATGCCTATATGGTAATTGCTGGCTAGAGTTATTCTAAACTTTCTCCATTATCAGCCACTCTTTAGACTGAGGCTGTGGTTGTACATCAAGGGTAAAGAGTAGGCCTAGCCTATAAAGCAGACTTGGAGTCCATGTATGAACATACCATATATAATAATTGATTGGTTGATTGCCCTTTAATAAAGCAATCAATCAACTATTATATATGGTATGTAAATGCATGGACTCCAACTAGGCAACAAATAATGACATTTTGTTAGGATTGCACACTTACAACATTGACAACTGTCCGTTGGGTCCATCAGGTCTTGGTTTTTTTTTCCAATTTATTTTATCCACGGAGAAGAAGGTTTCCAGCACTCCTTGATTAAGTAGGGATGGGAAGTCCTGGTGCTGCGTAATGCATATTGCTCTGTCTCGGGGGGCGCTGCCAGACACATCTAGATCCTGGAAACTAGTGTCCAGCTCCAGTTCTTGTATCTGTGGGATGACCAAGTTCCACTCCCTGCAGCAAAAACATTCGTCTAATGTCGGCAATTGTACACATTTTCGGCACTGGCACCACCAGTCTCCAGATGTTCTCTCCCGGTTCTCTGCTGCAGCTCCAGCGGGGGCTGCTGCAGCTGCTCTCTCTCTTTCTGCCCTTTGTGCATCCATTTCGATAAGTTCTTCATCCGTGTATTCTGGCTCGTAGAGATACGGTTCGCTGGATACAACAAATTCCTCGTCGTCTTCAAAAGCATCGGTATCTTCAAACGTGGCCATATCTTGTGTATTTAATATTAATATATTATATTATTTATATAATATAATAATATATATATATATATATATATATATATATATATAAAATATCTAATTCGCTAATCCAATTCCTTAGGCTACTGAGTCTGTGGTGGTGAGCAATGACAGCGGCAGGTAAACAAACTATTACAGAGCCGGTAACCTAGGTAATATTATATCACTCCGCCGCTGCCATAGCCTACTACCAGGAAGTATAACGCTGCTGCTGAGACACTCAAAAGTCCCTCAAAATGCAATGCCATGCAAGGTTGGTTTTATTTCTAACATTATTCTGTCAACAGACATTTACATCGGTAGTCTGGCGTTATAATTGATTTGCCTTGGGTGTACTGTGGAGTGGGTTAGACTGTTTTTATTGGCAGGCTAGTCACCACCGTTGACTTGCGCTAGCTTAGCAACAGCGAACTGGGCAACTAGGAGGACTGCATGAAATTTGTTGAAAACGTTTCCAGTGATGAATAATACACTGGCTGGAAATGAGGCCCTATGTCCAAAATTCCGAACTACCCCTTTAATATCTCCCGTATGCAGGCGTTGCCAAGCAATGTGGCCATAGCGTCTTCATAGCGTCAACGTCTTTCCTAGCTATGGCCACGTTGCTTGGCAACTTATTCGCAATATTAAAAAAATAACCTTTTATGAACGTTATGACAAGCTTGGGCAAAATGAAACCACCACAGTTGATTATTAACAAAGTCATGCTAGCGAACTGTTGCTATAGTCCCTTTTGTCAACGGATAGCTAGCACTACTCAGGTAAAGTCAGAATATTAGGCATCCTGTGGTTCCTTTGTTTTTAACTGGCTAGATAACATTACATTACATAATGGCTACTGTGCAGCAAACGTTACTTGTAGTGCTAGTCTTCATGAACTTGTCTTTGTCACAAATAGGCTAATATAGATATTGATAACTTAGCAACGTCAGCTTGCTAACGTTGAATGACGGGAGAGAATCGAAGTCAAAGGCTGGTAATGGCCAGGCTAGTATTACCGTGTATGATGTGACGAATGTATAACAGGGGGACAGGAACAAATATAAGTTGTACTAACCGCACCTGGCCACCAGATGGCAGCACACATAATACACTAGGAGGCGGGCGCTCAACACTAGCCAATCAAAACAGCATTAGCATCATAGAGGCCACGCCTGCCCAGGTACCATCGAACGCACACAAGCAGGGGAGGTCAGAAACTCTATAGGCAGCGTATCGATTAGATATTCAGCTAAGAGTCGCTCCACGCGTGAACAATACAACACCCCTCCTTTTGCTTCATAGATAATAGACCTAAAGCTAAACAAATAAAGTGAGTTAAAAGCGATCCTGTGTCGGCGGCCTTCTTCCTCAAAGAACATCACAACACTGACGAGACTATATTTTGTGTTGAATTCGGCGAGGTGCCAATACTTTTGGCCACGACTGTATATCATGTGAATACGAATGGGTGGACAATAGGGATGCAACGGTACAGTTTTGCCACGGTTCGGTTTGTATCACGGTTTTTGGGCCACGGTAACGGTTCGGTTTCAATATATCAATATTATCTTGGCTCTAGCATACAGGAGGTTATATTTGCCTTTTCTATTTCAAATCAACAATGTGCTTCTACTTACAGAGAAAATATTAAATGCATAGCCAGACAGATGAAGCAGAATCACAAAAATGTATTATAAGAAAAGAACACCATCATTGCCTTCTGTCATAAACAGGCAATATTATCCATAGTGAAGTGCAGCATAACGTAATGTGTAATTATTTACATTATTCAATAAACTCACTCTTCTTCACACATTTAAATAAAATACTTAACTGTTATACTAGGGTGACCATATTTCCTGAACCTAAAACCGGGACACTTTGCGGGGGGCGGGGGGGTGCTGGCGGAACATTTCGGTTGCGCGATTGACAACAGGGGACATTTCATAGTGGTTGGTGGAAACCGGGACACTTTAGCGTCCCGATTAGGCTTTTGTCGGGACTCGGGACACGCAACTCAAAATCGGGACTGTCCCGGTAAAACCGGGACGTCTGGTCACCCTATGTTATACACCCTCAAAAAAGTAGTGAACAATTCTGACACACACTTTGTACAGTTCAGGAACAATCTTACTGCTGAAATGCGTGCGGGAGGGGATATTGAAGCGATGATCGAGAACATTTATCATGTAGCGGAATCCAGTGCTTGCACACTGTGCTTTGTTTGCTGACGGTCTTTTTGCCTTGTTCGTCATACTCCACGCTGAAGCCAAAAATGTTCCCATACAGCGGATTTATAAGATGACGGTGCCTCTTCAAATTTCCTTTTCTCTGTTTCGCGTCCACTCGCCATGATCATGCATGCAGCCGCCCGCCGGTAAAGTTTGTTTCTTCTCACATGGCTCCCCTTCATTTGCATTTCAACGCGCTTATTGGGTCTTGGGAAATTCAGTAAAATTCTGATTGGTTGTTGCAAGGTTGAGGAGAGGCAAGCTGAACAGTCAGAGAAAACGCATCCCCTGGGTCCTAAGCACTCCTTGCTATCGCTCCCAGGCTACGCGCGCGCAATAACCTTGTATTAAATAAAAAGTTTAATGTCGCGTATTACCGAAATATTGCGGTTTAGGTGAGTCTATCGAACCGAACAGGCCAAACCGAACGGTTCAATAACATATCGAAAACCGTTGCATCCCTAGTGGACAACTAGTCATTTGTTTAATTCCTTTCTTCTGGGTTGAAAACAACCCAAATTGGGTTATTTCCAACCCAGTTCCTGGTTCAATATAGGACAGAACACATACTGGGTTGATTTGACTTTTTGATTTGGGTTGGAATTTTAACCCAGTAAAGGGGGTTATTTCGCCAAACCAAATATGGGTCATTCTGACAAGTGTTGGGTTAATGCAACTCATTACTGGGTCAGGCCCACTAGCCCAATATTGGTTTAAATTGACCCCCTTGTTTGGTTGATATTTGACCCATTAATTGAGTTATTCTTCAATATATGAAATTGCTATATTTCTAATAATAATAATGCATACACTTTAATAATGTCACTGATTTTATTGACTAGCTGGCTTTTTTTACATTTTACCGCCAAGCAACCTTGTTTAAAACACAATCATACAACATATACATATAATACCCTCAATCAAAATGATTGACAATTGATAATCTAATATAAAAATATAAAAATGCGAAAGAGATACATAGTTCTCTTACTTCACATGAACTACTCCAAAAAAGCAATTTACCTCATCAAAAACATATACAATAATCAGAAATAACTGGAATAACAAGAGCAACAATTAGCGCAAGAGCAACGAACACATTTTTCATGCAACAATACCTAGCAAAGTGATTGATAATTGATTTCCTCATGTTAATGATAAAATATTAAAATAATAGAGAGAGAATTGTTTTTGCATCACTTCAACAAAGTAACATGGTGGCAATTTACACTTAACTCATCAAAACTGTATCAAATACAAATATTAGCGAGAGAGAGAGAGAGAAACTCTCATCGCATGAGCGTTTCCAAATAAGAAACGCATGGGGCCACATTACCCCCTCCCATTCCATAGACAGCCTCCTGGAGGAACTGCCAAGCAGAGGAACACTCCCTTGGAAAATTTATATCAAACACATAAAAACATTTGTAACACATGTCTACAGCTTGGACGACACCATCTTGTTCCAGGGCCTGCCCATTGAGAATGGTGAAAACTTGCGAGTAGGACTCCTCCTCTCCCAACACAAGGGTGTAGGGGTATGCCCTGGTCTGCTCTGCTGCCTGAAGATACTCAACCATGTTTGTTCCGACCTGCAAATAAAGTACTTTAATGACAAAGACAACAGATTTTACAATGACAAGGCCTGCATCCCTAGACCTAAGGGGCTGTGTGAGTGTAGGAATACTCACAGGCTTAAGATCGATGAAGGCCTTCATGGCGTCACATATTGTGGTCCTTACAGTCTTTCGGCCTATCTTGAAAACTGCAGGTGGCATCAGGCTTGGCAAAACCCGCAGGGCAATGTAGTCCTTGGAGCCTGTAAAGAGAGAAAATTGTTTGACATAAATATCACAGTTTATATGATGGGTAGCTTATGGCTGGAAAAATGCACATATCCAAAATACAAATTTGATGTTATAGTTTATACCTTGCAATAAAGACTCTGTCTGCGCATGGAGCTTCCCCTCCCGCTGTGCCACATGAAGCAGCTTCTCACTGAACCTCCTCCAGGTCACAAACATTTTATTTGAAGCATCCTTATAAAGGACTTCGAAGTCCTGTGCAATCTGAGGGGGAGATGTAGAATAATTAATTACATCATATATCATCAAAACAAAATTAAGATCAGAGAGAGAGAGAGAGAAAGAGAGAGACTAGGGGCGTACACACACATACAGGTGATTTCTAACACCTTTTTCAATATAGCTATTAGCTCACTTGAAAAATAAATGTTTTTCAGCAATTTCCAGCAATGTAGGTGTAACCAAAGTTTTACTTTGATCCAGTGAGAGAGAGTATGAATGTAAGTGTGAGTTTGGTGTTTCTGCCCCACTCTGACCAATATAAATGGCAGAAAGATTGGAGGGGCACTACCATGGCACATACCATGCCTGGACACAGGAGTCGGGGAAACTCATGGAGGGCCTCGGCAATTGATTTGCCCAACACGGTCTCACACCCAACTCGTCACATATTGAGGCCTGGGCACTGACCCATGTCGTCAACATTTGCAGCAGAAGGTACCCCCGTAGCGTCGCTCCTGGACGACTCGCGCCGCCCCATAGACCTGGGGGGGCGTGGCTAAATCACGTCAGGTGAAGCTAGCTGGGATAAGCGGCATGCTTGAATAGACCTCGCGATCGCTCACCGATCGGAACATGGCGTTTCATACGTCACGGCCGTTGAACAGCTCCTTATTGGATACCCGACCCAAGCCCGACGGGACCCGAGGGGACCCGACGGTACCCGACGGGCCGGGTCGGGTTCGGACAGATATTTAGAAATTATGCTCGGGTTCGGGTCGGGCTCGGTGACGTCTGCGCGATTTGAAATGTGCAATTTAAAACAGCTTATTATGCATGGTAGCCAATGGGCTGTTTCACATGTTGCAAAGGTTCGATTGTGTGATTAAAATACATTTTATAAATAGGACATAAGCATGTTGCAACCCAGTCTCATATAAAAATGTACCCTGACTACGTTGGTCCAAAGTGCCAAACGTAGAGGGGTTACAATAATGGCCCTTAAATTGTATGACTGTTACATTTTTTCTGCCTATTCTTTTCCCATGGTTTTGCGTCCAAGTCACGTGACTTTCAAGGTTCACGTGACTTTTTCAGATTCCACATAGGACTCCCTTGTGATGTCACTCCGTCTGACGGATCAAACCCTCGCCCACTACATGTCTGAGGTTGATTTGCTGATCAACACATTATTCCGTGGCAGCGGGAGAAACTAATGTTGACAAAGTGACGAGTTACGATCGGATGTTTGTCCGCTGTTTAATTTTGATGGTGTGTGGGCACCCGTCCTGTGGTTAGTTATTACTCCTGTATCAGAGCTATAGAGTAAACAACTCTATAAACAACTCTATGTTTACTCTATAGCTCTGATTCCTGCACCATATGTTTCAATGACGTCAGGTTGCTAGGGGCTACGGCTGACAGCCGGAAGTACTGTCCTTACTGTACTATTGTTTATGTTGTAATGTCATAAGTGTTGACAATAAAGTTTGTTAAAAAAACAACAACAACTATTATTGTCCCACACCACAATGTATGTCCCACAATGTGAACTCCAAACAATTCATGTTTGTCCAATTCATTCATAAGACAAACAAAGCAGCTGGAAACACGTCTAAAAAAAACACTTGAAATAAAATGTAGCCTATATTTATATTTTTACAACATCAATCTCCCTATAATATGAACAAAATATGATCCTTTCTCTCTTGAAAACGGGCAAAACGCTAACCCTAACCCTAACCCGGAAAATGAATTTAAAAAACTACAAACGTTCGGAAAATGCAATACAATGAAGTGTGCGGCGCCATGTTTTTTCCGCCATGTTTTTTGTAGTTCTAAAGCCCTTTGCATACGGCACAGGCCGACTTTCTTTCAAAAGCTCATATCTTGGTCAATTAAAAACAACTGTGTGTAAAAATGTAACTACACACAGACATACATTCGCATTACCATATTATATACTATTGGTCCTATTTATAAAATGTATTTTAATCACACAATCGAACCTTTGCAACATGTGAAACAGCCCATTGGCTACCATGCATAATAAGCTGTTTTAAATTGCACATTTAAAATCGCGCAGACGTCACCGAGCCCAACCCGAACCCGAGCATAATTTCTAAATATCTGTCCGAACCCGACCCGGTCCGTCGGGTCCCCTCGGGTCCCGTCGGGCTTGGGTCGGGTATCCAATAAGGAGCTGTTCAATGGCCGTGACGTATGAAACGCCATGTTCCGATCGGTGATTCTGTGAGCGATCGCGAGGTCTATTCAAGCATGCCGCTTATCCCAGCTAGCTTCACCTGACGTGATTTAGCCGCGCCCCCCCAGGTCTATGGGGCGGCGCGAGTCGTCCAGGAGCGACGCTAGGGGGGTACCTTCTGCTGCAAATGTTGACGACATGGGTCAGTGCCCAGGCCTCAATATGTGACGAGTTGGGTGTGAGACCGTGTTGGATTTGCCTGTGTTTTTGCGAAGCCACTCAGCACGGTAAACAGCAGTCGCCTCCATGTAGTTCTCCAACTGGTTGCTCGGCACCAAGTTATGCCTCAGCCATTCAATCATCTCCACCGCTGTCTCCTGGGGTATGGGTGAGGCTGCAATGCCCAGATCAAAGAATGTTATGAAAATGAAATTAATAGAAGCTTTTAATCAGATAGGACAGTAGACAATGATAGGAAGCAAGTGGGAGATTGTTGAAAGATTCCCGAAAGTTAATCTTATTGTTGCAATCACTTTACTCACAAAATACAACTAGTCAGAAAAGTTTGTGTGTGTGTGGGAGAGAGACTGAGAAAGTGAGATGTAATAGTCGGTTCACCTGGAATAGAAGTAGAACGTGATTGTAATTGTGAGTCTTCTCCTACTTGTGGAGTGCGATTCATGGCCCGCAACCGTTTGCGTATGTTGCGCAGCCTTTCCTCCAGGAAGCCAGTTGATGGCATGGCCTTCCTGCCCTTGGCAAACCATGAGTTCTTCACAAGGAAAAAATAAAACACAATTACCCTCTTGAATGTAAATGAACTCAGCTATCAACAGGGATGGAACAGATTACAGGTTACAATGATAAATGTAAGGTTCTCACCCTGCCAGTGTCAGAGGAATCCCTGAGACATGGGAATGTCTGGATCAAAGAATTTGCCAGGGCAATTTTTGTGTCCGTTGAGGGTCTTTTAAGTAACAATAGAAAATTATAATTTTCACAAGTTGCTACCATAATACTTACAATACAGGTACAATAAAGTTACAAAACAAAACGACACAATCAAAAAGGTTTGAAAAGGGGAAAGCAATTAATCATCTCCAAACAATATGAATTGAATACTAAATGTCAATTCAAGTTAAAGTTAAATTCAATGTCAAGTTAAAAATTAGTTATTGTGTCATTGACATACTGTAAAACTTCTAATATTAGCCCGGGCGTTTATTTGCTTAAATCACTGAAAGCACCCTGCCTTTATTGGGGACCTGCGTCTATTGGGGACAGGCGTTTAATTCATTTAGCAAAAAATGCAAACCAGACCATATCAAACCAGACCGCCGTCTCATCCATATAGGGTGGCTTTAGGGCGGACCGCGTATTTGTCCTCCTTTTTGAGACCCCCCCCCCCCCCCCGCCGGTCATAGGTCCGCCCGCCGGCCGTATGGTCCGCGGTGTGTTACTATTGCGCGCCCCCCCCCCCCCCCCTCGGCCCGCGGTATGTTACTATTGCGTCCCGCGTCTGTGTGAAACGATCTGGGTTCTCATAAACCCGTTCGCGGTGGTAAGAGACAAGCAGAGTCTACAGCGTATAGATAATACAATAATAACCCGGTCACGGTGATAGATTACGCTAACCCTAACCATAACCCTAACCATAACCCTTTTTGGAGTGAATTGTTTCACAGTAGACTGCGGACGCTGTAGACTCTGCTCTGCGAGCGGACGCTGTAGACTCTGCTCGTCTCTTACCACCGCGAACGGGTTTATGAGAACCCAGATCGTTTCGCGGGAGGGAACCTTTTGCGTCAATGTCAGACGTAGGGGCGTGACAAATCGTTGTCAAACCGTCAAGTCTAAATCATGCGATAGGCGCGCACGATGACATCCTCACAGCATGCACACCGGCTGTGTGTGGACTCGGGTCTGCGGCTGAGTCCGCGGCCGGGTCCGCGGGTCCGTTGCCGCGGACACCCCCCCGGCCGTAGGTCCGCGGTGTGTTACTATTGTGCGCACCCCCCCGTCGGCCCGCGGTGTGTTACTATTGCGCGCACCCCCCCCGTCGGCCCGCGGTGTGTTACTATTGCGCGCACCCCCCCGTCGGCCCGCGGTGTGTTACTATTGTGCCCCCCCCCCCCCCCCCCCCCCTTCACATGATATTATTCACAACTCGGATTAATTTAATGAAACCCATTGATTCTTTTGACCGGTGGACCCTTACGGACTTAAGGAATATAAACAATGCAGGAACGGACACACACCGTACGGACTTTATGATCGCTTCAAAAGTTGGAAGTCAGACCTTTTCCCCGTCTCTCTTGTTTACCGGTAAGTCTGATGAATTATGCGTTGGTGTTCATAGTTTGTGTTAAATGAACTGAATGATTTATCTGTGGAGAGTCTAACTGATCTAACGATGTGCGTTATGTCCATATGGACAGACATTTAAACGGTTACCGTATCTTTGTGTCGGTGATCTAAACGGCTTAAGTCGTTCAAGAAATAATTTAGACAAAATCCAGACCCGGCCTATATTGGAGACCTGCGTTTATTTGTCAAAACGTGTCGCCACACCCGGCTTTTAATGGGGACCTGCGTCTATTAGGGACTCTGCTTTTATTCGAAGTTTTACGGTAAATGTACTTACGTTTCCCCAAATTTCTCCATTATGTGAGAAACTAAAATTCTCACTAGGCATCTTCTCTCCTTGAAGATCAATTGACCCGTATGGTCTAAGTTGGCAAGAACTGCCCGGCCCTCTGAAGTGGCCGACATTATTGATCTAATGTCCTTGAAAATAGAAAATTCACAACAACAAAAAAACATTTATTATGGCAAATAATAGTCTATTTAAACAAGTTAGGCAGTCCATATACCACCTAAAAGAGATTTGCAATTTAAAATCAGCATGTGTATTGTTGTGGATAGGAAGGGGTAGGGATTGTCTGGTCAGAGAGGTCAGAGGGGATATGGCTGTGTGGGGCCCTGTATGCCATGAGTATTTTAACTTGGACTCAGTAGGCCACTGGAAGACAGCGTGGGTGATGCATGTGCAAAGGTTCTCTATGACTAGTAGATTAGGAACTAGGTGCTATACAGTATAACCAGCAACCAAGATGTTAAAAAGGGTATTACAAAGACAGGAATGATTTGAAGAACAAGTGTCAGCACCATGGCTACCTGCCTTGCACTGCTGGTTTCTCTGGAAGCTAAGCGGGGACTGGTCTGGTCCATCTCTGGATGGGAGACCAGTTGGTGCTGGCAGTGGTGTTGGAGGGCCAGTAGGGGGTGCTCATCCCTCTGGCCTCTGTAAGATCCCCAATGCCCCGGGATGGAGACGGGGACTCCGTCCCGTCTAGAGCACCGTCTTTCGGATGAGACGTTAAACCGAGGTCCTGACTCCCTGTGGTCACTAAAGATCCCGTGGCACTCATCGCAAGAGTAGGGGTGCTAACCCCGGTGTCCCGGCCAAATTCCCAACCCGGCTCTTGTACCAACATGGCCACCTAATCATCCCCTGGTCTCTAATTGGTCAGTTTCATTCCTCACCTCTCCACTGTGTGCCAGTGTGTGGTGAGCGTTCTGGCGCATACTGGCTGCCGTGCATCACCCAAGTGGGTGCTACACTCTGGTAGCGGATGAGGTGTCATATCTCCCCCCCACACACACACACTATGTAAAGCGCTTTGGGTTATTGAAAGGCGCTATATAAAATGCAATGGATTATAAGTGGAATGCAATCCACGTTGGCTGACTCCTGTGGTAGGTCAACTCCAAAATTTTGTGGCTCTTCTCCGAGGACTGCTGTTGGGACAGCACTGTTAGTCTGGAAAGATGATAAAGACGTAAACATCAATGACAATGACAATAAAAACATCAATTTATTTGCTTATGATAAGTCCTGGTTAGACTTCTACGTGTGTACCACTATTTGTCTCGACTTACCTGTGATTTTGTACAAAAGTGTCTGACAGGGGGTATGTGTAACCCAGAACAGAACAAAAAAATAGAACCAATAGAACTATATACAAAAACAATGGCTATTTTGGCAACTTCAAATAATTCTGTAGCGGAGAGAAATGAATAGTCTGTCATCATTCTCTCTGTATGACTTCACAGCATGCAGTGGGTGGTGATCAAATAAGTCATCTATATTTGTAGCTATTAAGCTTGAGGTGGGGACAACAGTGTAGGCAAAGAAGTGCCTCTCAAAACCTGTTGTCTGCCATTTTTGAATGGCCAGCTTAATTATGGGTGATTTTGTGGTTTCATTGAGCACCAGCACAGTTTTAATCAACCCAAACTGTGGATCACCTTCAGAGTCACAGGAGAGGAATACCATCATCCCTGATCTGTACTCGCTGCCCTTATATTTTACCCATGCTGGAAGATAGGCCTCGCTGAAAAGAGGGACATCTAAGGCAACCTGGATTTCAGTTATACCCTCAACGGTGGCAAGAAAGGAACTATTTCCTGGCCCAATCTCTGGTATGTGTGACAACACAGAGTTTGACATGAAGTGATGGCATTGCATGAGTTGATGCCGAAACGCCATGGTTTTAGCAATGTTTCTGAAATTGCACGTTACATGGCAGATCCGTTTGAAAAACCCATGTTTGGCCTCAAATCTCATTGCCCAATACTGCCTTAAAGGCCCCAATTGTTTAATGGCCATGGGGTAGTGAAGCATGAAGTGATGCTTTGGCCTCAAGTGCAAGTCAGGGAAAAGCTCAAGGAAGAGGCTGTGGTGTTCTTGGATGATCTTCTCAAGAAACAGTATCCCTGGTGAGGTAATGGATGGTGAGAAAATGAACTCCATGCAATTGAGGAGCATCAGTAGAAGTTCCCACTGTTGATTGTCCTCTGGTATCAAATCCCCAATTAATAAAGGTAACAATCTGAGTAAGCACCAGGTTTGTGCTGCCGACTGCCGCATGGCTTTATCAACGTTTTTGAGATCATGTCTACTCAGCAGGGAAGGCTTGTTCACCCTGTCTGAAAAACCATAATCAAAACTGGTAAGTCTATAATTGAGCTGATCTAGACTCAAAACTTTTTGATCAATCAGTGCATTCAAGACCAGCTTGATTTCATATGGTCCAACACCCTCCAAAATGTCATGCATTATGTCGGGTGCAACATTGTGAGTGACATGATAAAACGACAATCTGTTCAGTACACTGTCTCTCTTGAGTCCTGTTAAGGATGGATTTGCCAGATCCAAGTCTGTCTGATGGGTATTGACAGTGCGTGTAAGCTCAGGTTCCAAAACAGTCTGGACTCGCTGTATATCTCTGTGCACTTTGCACCACCTGCACACATGGTTTCCAGAAAAGCTCTCGTTGTACCCCAGCATAGCGTTGAGTCCTAGATTGTCCCCCAACATCTGAACAACTGTGAACTTCACCACTCCCTGATATTCATCCGTGTTCAGCACAATTCCTTCTTGCTCTAAATGTTGGATCTCATCAACTATAGGGCACAATACAGCATCAATACTATACTGTTTTGCATCATTTGACTTGTAAACTGCCAACAGAAACAGTGACCGCAAATTAGACAGTAGGTCACTTGGCAGGCTTTTGATTGCAAAGTATATAAATCCTAATTTACAGTATGTGTGCCTGTTTTTGATCCTAATGGATTGACCATTTCACAGTCGTCTGCATATAACATAAGAGGGATGGAAAACTCTCTTGAGAAGAGAGGATGACTTCTACAGTACTCTCCATCATATAGATCCTGCAGGGAATCCCTCTTTCGATGCTGCCAATCAATTATAGATTTCATAATTCCGGGTATTCCAAGCAACTTTGTTAGAAGGGGCCGGAGAGGGACATGTTGAAATGTGTCCTTCACAGCCACCTGTCTTACAGTACCTGTTTCACTGTCTGTCCTCTGAACATATGACTGTCCCTGGAATTCCTCCTCAATCGGCTCAATAAAATGGCCTGACTTTGTGAAATATTGGATCTGTTTAAAATCACTTTCAAGCCCTTTAAAGGGCTGATGAGACATTAAAAAGTCCTGATTGAGAGCTTCAATTTCAGGGTCCTGCCCATGGCCAAACTTGGCAAAAAGGGACATGGTTTTGGCTTGTAATGTTTCAACAATGTTGTCAATTAACTCTGAGGTGTGGTGTACAACGTTGTTCACTGATGACAGTGTGTTAGCAGATGATTTGAGGTTTGCTAGAAACATGGCTACTCTGTCTTGCAACCCCTTACTATCAATTGTCTTCTCCACCCTCCTCTGCTGCATGTTGCGTTGCTGTTTCAGCCTCATGATGGCTGACATCCATCATTTGAACATCAGCATTTTCTGTAAGGCATTCATCAGTCTGGCCACTATGGCTAAGGAGATGTCTCCTGTAGGACCTTATGTAGGAAAATGTCCGGCCACAGCCATTTTCACAGCACTGAAAGTAGTTAGATGATGCATTGACATTATGGACTGCCCTCAGGTGCCTAAAGATGCCCTCCACTCTAGCGTTACATTTAAAACAAACGTAGGCCATTTTCAGTACTCACAACAAATTCTCTGAATTTCTTTTTAAACTTGAGCCTCAAGCCAATCCTTGGTACAAGGGTTGCAATTGTTGCCTCGTCTAAAAGTAGGAAACTCTCCTGGTCGATAGCCTCATCTGAAAAGAAAACAGAATAACATTTAGGTTATTTTCATAATTGTTTATGTTGATATATTCAACAATATTAATAATAGGCCTATAGTACGACAATATGACGTATTTACCTGCAAAAGTGTCAATCAGCTCTGGAAGTTGCCATTCTGTTAACTTTAGCTGAACAAATGCATCCATATTCAATTGCTACAGGGCAGAAGAAAAATATCTGTTAATATTCAATCATGTCTGTCTATAGACAGATATATTTACAGGTAGGTCTCAAATCTTGTCAAATGGTCCATTTCAATCATTCATGGTAAAATTTAAACTGGTATTCATTAGGCCTACATATAAAGGTTCTAATGTTCATTAGAGGCAGTACTATGTGTTAGTTTTGATAACTAACTTACAGCCAATGAAGACCCCAAATTTGGTAAAAATTAGGATATCAGATACAACCAATGAAAGACCATTTCAAATACATTCACGCAAAGACAGGCCTAACCAAGTATTTATCGGATATGCATGAACATATTTTTCAGAAGGTCAATGTCTATCTATCATTGTAGGCTAATGAACTAGTGTCATTTATACTGTAGTAGTCTATAGTGAACTGTCTAGGAATTTGCCTCAGAATCGTGAATGGCCAGGGGGCTAGTAACTATTTGTAGTGACATACCCACAAACTTTTATATAAAAGCACTGTTGTGTGTCACTCGACGACTTGCATACTCACTCACTCTCACAGAAATATTCAGTTAACGTTAGGCATCATGCTACAACATTAGCAGCGCTATCATACTTGAAATGAGCTACACTCACAGTTGCTAAATGCTAAATGGATTAACATCAGCAGTGAAGAGGAAAGGCTATGGGGCATTCGCAATTATATTTTTTCTACATATCGAATCGACATCATATAAATTCAATATTTGCTAAATTAGCATTACTGGTAGCGGTCGGAGGGGTTGCTTTCGCCTGTGTAAAGTCCCGTCAGGAAAATAATGACCTGGGAAACAACTAGCACGCTAACAGCCACAACTAAGAAAGTCATGTTTCTGTCAAAGACAGAGGTAGTGTTTTTTAAAAGATGAAATGATGATTTAACAAACCTTAAACGTCTCCAAAAAATCTCCCCCTCAGAACGACGAAAAATGACCGTTGGCGGGAAAGCTCGTGCATGAAGCGCGTGCAGTCTGTCCTAGTAGGCAAATGACCCAGTACCTGGGTTCGAGGAGAAATAACCAGGGCTTAATTTGGGCCGGAACACGCCGGAACATGTTCCGGCACCTCCGACGTCGGATCCGGCACCTCCGACGGTGGATCCGGCACCTTTTTTAAAAAAAAAATGTATCCCCCCCCGCCCCGCCGTCGGTGGTTACGATCGCGCAACCCCGCCATCGGTCCGCGGTCCCTCCTGCCCCCCCACGCCCCGTCGACAATCGCGAACACCCCCCCCCCCCCCCCCCCCCCGTTGACAATAATATTTTTGCAATTACACAACTGCATCATGGAGGCAGACCATTGATTAGGGAACAGACCAGTAAAATAAAATCTAAAGTGTTTCTTGTGTCATCAATATAAGTTAGGCTGTGTATTTCATCATGAAAACCTCAACATGCATGTAACCAAACCATTGGGTTACAATAATCATTGTTTGGGTTATTCAAATCAAGGAAGATTCCAAAACCATTAACCCAACAACTGGGTTACAGAAAATAACCCAATATGGGTTGAATATACACAGTACAGGGTTAAACAGCCACAACCCAGTGATTGGGTTAATAAATTAACCCAGTATTTTTTACAGTGCACCCTCTCACCCCCAGATTGGAACCAGTATTTCCAGCCTTCTGAATCCTCCTGAGCGACTGGTGGGATATCATCAGCCCCACCTTGTGTGCATCGGTCAGCCCAACGCCACTGCCCAATACGTCATCGTCGCTGAGAAAGACAAAGTTGTCATCCCACTAGAGGATAATGGTTTGTCCTTTGCCATCGACAAGGACAAACCACACCCAAAATGATTTGGGTGTGCAACGCAGTATATCCTGCCCAACTGACATCTGTGTTTCACTTCTCGAGCATGTTTACGACATGCCCCTCTCAAAGATCCAAGCTATGAAGTAGCCTTACAAATAAAAATATGTATGTTTGTCCCAAGTGTAAAACTGATGTGAAAGATGTCAGAAAACTCATCTGCTATCTTAGAAATGTACATGCGCTCTCTGATGGACAAGAGTATACAATTGTTTGCAGTCAGAACTTTTGCCAACGAACATACCACAACTTCAAATCAACATTTACATGCATTTCGGTTGCAAAGGACAAGAGACTTTCTGTTAATCAACTTAAAAGACATAAAAGACATAAAACCATTGATTTTTTATCTATTTTAACGATAATATGTAAGTAAATCCTAGGTATAAGATTCTGTAATTTTTTTAAACAAATATGTAGGCTACACAGTAAAAAGTGCTGGCCGGGTTATTTTTGTAAACACATTGCTGGGTTATTTGTGCTGGGTCAAAATTCTGGGTTGTTTGGGGCACTGTAAACACACTACTGGGTTGTTTGTGCTGGGTAAAATGGTATAAGGGGCTTATTCGCAGGTGAACATCTGGTTGGGTTATTTTTGATATTTTTTATTTACTTAGATTTTCAATGAGTTTTGGTAACAGCATGATCTTTACATCACTTCACACTTTGAAAATAAATAAACAGATTCAGATTAAATCCGCTTTAATCTTTAAATTGATTACATTTACAGCATTTATTGACTGGCCTGAAAGACTGAACTGCTTTAACAATCGCTAATCGTTAGCCGTCTAGAAAGCTTTTATCGGCCGCATTTTTTAATATTATATTTAATGTTTAATTTAATGATTTAATGTTTCACATGTATTAATGTCCCACTAACGGTTAGCTTGCTAGCTAGCTACCTGTACAGTTAGTAACTATGAAACAGTTAGCTCGTGGGTAGCTACGGTTGACACTCTAGCTAGCAGTAGCGCTAATAGCTGACCAACGGACAGTAGTGGCCAACGGGCTAGTGCTTGTAATCATGAAGGCAAGACCAGCGATACCCCGGTACGATAGGTGGCGCTGTACCCATTTCAACTAGTGGTAATAGAGCCACCGGCTGACGTCTTTACGTCACCAGCAACAACAAACTCAGGCGGCATTCAAGAAAGATGTCTTCAGTAGACAGCTCTGGCATTTGCATTTAATAACAGGCCCCGCGGACATAATTGTTGAGAGGGGGGGTGGTTGCGAGCGGACAGAATTGTTGAGGGGGGGGGGGGGGCGAATTTTTTTTTTTGCAGGGTGGTAGCGGGAAGCACCGCCCCACCCTGCTCCTGATTGGTTGAGCTGTGCTCTCGACTCTATCCTGATTGGTTCTACTGCGCCCAGCAAGCTAGAACATTGTTTAATCTCAACGACCGCTCAGTTTACAAGTGTTGAAGATATAGTTATGGTTAGGGTTATGGTTAGGGTTAGGGTTAGGGTTATGGTTAGGGTTAGGGTTATGGTTATGGTTAGGATTAGGGTTAGCAGGCGCAGTAAACAATCTTAGAGTCGAGAGCACAGCTCAACCAATCAGGAGCAGGGTGGGGCGGTGCTTCCCGCTACCACCCTGCAAAAAAAAAAATCGCGGCCGGGGGTATCTACATTGGCACGACACCGGCTTCCTCCATCTTTTTCGTCACCTGTTTAAATAAATCGCCGCTTCTCGTTTGTCTCTCGTTTCGTCCTGCCAAATAATTGGTCCAATAATCAGTCCATCAAAATATAGAACAGACGTAAAAATACAGCTTTTTATGTCAGTGACTGCACACGTGTTTAATGAGTTTTGTGAAAATCGGATTATCTTAATTTATTTAATTCTAGAGATGGACAACTTTGTTAAAAACAAGTTAAGGGAGTGGCAGCTTGAGTCGCTTGAAGAAACTTTTAAAGGTAAGTTTTATTTTATTGAGACACAATGTTGATATGCTTATTAAGTGACCCTAAGCCTAGACTATACATTTAAAAATGTAGTTTTCACTAAACATATTCAGTGGTCAGTGTGCCGGTTACGTGCAGAGGTGTGTCTCCTACTGCGGGTGAAACTAGTCAAGACATTTCAGATAAATGTCTGTCGGAGATCCAACCTGACACCAACTGCGGTAATTAACCTTACGTAGTTATTTATTATTTTTTAAATAACGTTATGAAATGGATGTGAGTAGAGCCGTTTCTGTCAGCTGCTGTGTGTGTGAGCCGGTCTCCCTCTCCGTGCCTCCCTGGCTCACAGGATTCGCTCAAAATTATATGATATATTAATGACGTATTATTCGATATATTAAACGTTGTGATTTGAGCCGTTGCTGTGATTCAGCAAAGCGTCTCCTCTTCACCCAGTCAATCAGCACCTCTCCTGCTATGTACGCGCCCCGATATGAGGCGAGCACGCTCTCCTGTCATATAAACAAGGTGTAGTTCAGGACCGCCCACATTCCCTACGGTGGCCCAAAAGGATACAACTTTGAGGTGCTACAAAGGGAGTGCTGCTTATTCCAGAAATGGGGAGGACACACCTCTCTATATTACATTTTTGTGTTTCATTTTTTATATATTCAAATATTTCTTCCAGAAAATAGACAGTACTGACAGTTGTTTACAGAGCACAACATTTATCAGATTTAGCCTCTCAAAGAGCACCAGAGTGATGCATTTTAAACTGTACTACATTTCCATCTCACATCAAAGTTGGCTTAACATGTGATTGTTGCACAATACCATCCAAGTACAATACTTTTACTTTTTAAGTGGTAAACATTAGCAAAAATAATATCATTTAAAATCTAATTGATAGAAATTGTGAAATTGTTTTACAGTAACCTACCGTTAACCTATTATTTTATCTATTTGTTTTGAATTTCAGACCAGGAAGTGGATGAGGAGAGCTTTCTGCTCTTAGATGACGGTGCCATCGCCTGCCTTATACCAAAAGTTGGACAGCGGGTCAAGTTTGTAAAACATCACAAACTACTTGTGAGTAAAATCCAGAAGTAGGATTTATCAAAAGTAGGTTACTTTAATTTTACTCCACCAGACGCTTTTGTGTTTCAGACCTTGCCTTTCAATTACAAATGCAGTTTAAAAATGGCATATACATGCTTCCGTTGCAGACGAGTAATACCCGGTCATGCCAGGGGTCTGTTTATCCACTTGAGAGCAGTACATGGCATAAATAGTTCTTCAACATTCTTTCAGTGCTGTGAAAATGGTTGCAGGCGGACTTTTGGTTACATGCGGTCTTTCAGAAGACATATTCTTCGGCATTCTGTCCCGGAACAAGATTCTATTGGGGCCACAAGAGCATCTATGCATGCTGAAATGCAGAATGTACAAATTCCAGATCCGTTAGAGGCTCAAAGAGAAGAAAACGAGGACGATGATTACTGGGATGGGTTAAGACCAGAAACCATAACGGAGCGCATTGCCCTGTATTTGGCATCTCTTAAGTCCAAATCAGCACAAACATACAGCACAGTCAGTTTTGTTGTCCAGCAGACATCAAACTTGATTTCAGACATCGTCGGTTCACTTCAAAGGAAGACTTTGTCTCTGTTTGGAAAATTGGGTCATAAAGATGATCAAGAGGTCCAAAAACTTGTCCATGATTTTGAAGAAGCAGCATCTCCATTCAAAGGGTTAGAATCTGACTTTAAACAGATGCAGTACTTTGTGAAGTCAGGCAACTTCATTCACCCTGTGGAGGAGGCTTTCCATGGAGTCTCCTATGTGCAGAGAAGGGACTCCGCTACTGGGACAGTTCGACAGGTTGCAGTTCAAGACGTGTTTTATCGTGTCCCATTGAAACCTCTCTTGACTAAACTGCTTGAAATCCCTGGAACTTTGGATGCAATTTTTACCTGGCAGTAGTGTTGTTTTTGGCGGCCTGTTTTCATTTTAGTCTTAGTCTAGTCTTTGTGTCAAACTGTCATTTTAGTCTTTATTAGTTTTAGTCACGTTTGTACTATTTTAGTCTAGTCAAGTTTCAGTCGACTAAAAGTCTGAGCATTTTAGTCTTATTTTAGTCAGAATTATCCATGACTATTTTAGTCTAGTTTTAGTTAATGAACATTGTATTTTAGTCTCTTTTTAGTAATGCAATTCTATTTAAACCAGTAAATATAGTACAAGTACCTATAGTATAGACAAAACCAAAATGTTCTTTAAGTCACCCATTTCACAAGTCAAACAAGGTTATCTTATTATTATATTATTGTTACCTTATAGACTCAAGAAAACATTCAATTACAGACACGGAAGACGCTCTGATTTGAATTTACAACATATTTATTTTACCCACCAAACATGTAAGAAGTGCACACACATGGCTAACCTGCCAGGTTTTGTTTGAGCTTTAAGGCCTTTACACACCGGTGCGTGACGAATAAACGACACGAACATGTAAAATACTCTCCTGTTTCACATCAAAACTATTCATAGCGGCAGCGATGCGAATCTGCGACAGTTGCGACATTTGTTCAATACAAGTGAAGCGGCTTTTTCGCCGCGTAATATTTGCGTTCTGTGTGAAAGTACTCATGACAAAAACAACAGTAAGAAAACTCATATTTACGTGCGAATTAATCACAGGAAAGAAAACGCCCCGGTGTGTAAAGGCCTTTAACTTGCCGCGAGTGGGGATTGAGGAAGTGACGTCGCTTGCGTCTTCGCAGTGCGCTGATGCAGCCCCGAGACTCAGGAAACAGAAATATTTCAAAATAATAATAATAGCGGGACGAAATGAACGGGACGAAAAGAGTTTTTATTTTGAAAACCACATTTAGTCCCGTTTTTATTCGTCAACAATATTGCATTATAAATTTGATTATAGTTTTCGTCACATGACCACCATTTTCGTTGCGTCTCGTCTCGTTTTCGTCACATGATAAAGGTTCGTTGACGACGATATTTAGTCATAATTTTCGTTGACGAAAGCAACACTACCTGGCAGCAAAGAAATGATGGAGACCTTTCAGACTTCTATGATGGTGAGTATTGCAAACAGCATCCTCTTTTCTCTAAGGAAGTGTCTGTTCCACTTCTTTTGTACAATGACGACTGTGAAACAGTAAACCCACTTGGTTCCAAGGTTGGGGTGCACAAGTTGGGGCTCATTTACTTCACAATCAAAAGTCTGCCCCCAGAGTTTCAGTCAAAACTTTCGTCACACTTTCTGATTGCAGTCTACAAATCAGACGATGCCAAAACATATGGTAATGATAGTGTTCTGCTCCCAGTCATTGAGGAACTTAAGGATCTTGAGGACAATGGTATCTACCTCGACACACCCTACTTTAAGGGTAAAATACGGTTTTCAGTTGCCCAGTTGTGTGGGGACAATCTAGGCCTGAATGCCATTCTTGGATTCAGTGAGAGCTTCTCCAGTAACTACTTCTGTCGCATGTGCAAGGCACACAAGACCACAACAAGGAAACAGACAAAAGAAGACGTTACCCTGTTGAGAAATGAAACCAACTACGCTGAAGATGTCCATCATAACAACCTGTCAGAGACTGGTGTTAGGAGAGACAGTGTTCTGAATAATCTGTCCAACTTCAGTGTGACACACAACAAAGTTGCAGACATCATGCATGACTTGTTGGAAGGGGTGGGACCATATGAATTGAAGTTAGTACTCAGTTCACTGATTGGGGACAAACACCTCACCCTTGAAAAACTCAACTACCGGATCACAAGTTTTGATTATGGCTTTGCTGATCTGAAGAATAAGCCATCTGTGATTGGGAAGCAAGAACTGAAAAATCCTGAAAGAGCAATGCATCAGTCTGCCACTCAAACATGGTGTCTCCTCAGGTTGTTGCCATGTATGATTGGCGACCTCGTTCCTGAAGAAAACAAGCATTGGGAGCTCTTGCTTCTTCTTCTGGAATGCATGGAATTGATTTTCTCTCCATCTCTTACACCGGAAGTAACCATTTACTTGGCTGCCATCATTGACGAGCATCACTCTGTTCCTTGAGCTGTACCCCAACTTGCATCTTCGTCCAAAGCACCATTTCATGGTGCACTATTCAAATTCAATTCTAAAGTTGGGACCTCTGATCCAGTTCTGGTCTATGCGATTTGAGGCCAAACATAGCTTTTTTAAATGCATCAGCAACACCACCTGTAACTTCAAGAACATTTGCAAAACCATGGCATTTCGACATCAGATGACACTGTGCTACTACCTCCTCTCTGGTTCTGTGTTCAAAACTGAAACAGAAGTTGGCCCAGGTCACAGCACTTTGCTCGCTATGATGGATGGGTTTGGTGATGTACAAAGTGGTCTTGAAGATATCCCACCATTTACAGAAACTTTTGTGCCAGCGTGGGTTAAGGTAAATGGTACACAATACAAGCCTGGCGCAACAGTATTTCTATCTTACGCTGACGATGGTGAGCCCCAGTTTGGTCTAGTTAAAAATATTCTTGTCTTAGATCACTCAGTCAAGCTTGTTGTCCAAAAGTGGGGTACAGTAGGTTTCGAGAGGCATTTGTTTGCCTATGGCGTAACAGCAACCACTAATGTGTTCACTGTTGATCAGAGTTCTCTACTGGACCATCACACTCTCCATGCAGTGAAGTCATACAGACATAATGACAACTGCATGTATGTTTCACTTCGATACAGAGTCTTTTAAGATTCTGTGTTCTGGTAATCTGACATTTGCGTACCCTTTCTTGAAGAGATTTTCGTAAGCCTTCTTCTGTTTGACAAATTACCCGTTTTTTATTCAATCCCCTCTGTTATATACAGCTTCTTGTTTCAAAGTGAAGTTAAGACGTTTTGAATTGTGTGTCTCCAATTGTTTGCCATGGCCTCACAAGTTGGATCGTGACATGAGGGCTCGTCCAATTGGCTTTGTTTGGTGCATTTGAGTCCCTCATTAGTTGATTTGGTCCTGGTGCTTGATTAGCCAGTGTTCTGTCCTCACTAAATATTGTCCCCTGGACTCACTTTATGCTTTTGGTAGTGCTGTGGCGACGTGGTTAGTGTCAATTGTTTTAAGACAATTGTCTCCGGAGTACATCCGAAGGATCTTGGGGGTTGCAGGTCGTTTCAAACCAGCTGGTTTACAGTGCACCGCAAGCTGCATGAGGACTAGGGTTCAGTTTTAGTTATATATTTGGTTAGGTAGCTAGTGGTAAAACTCCTTGGGGCTAGTTTTGCCTCGTGTCCATTTTTGGTTAACTATTCATTCTGTTGGGTTCATTGTTTGTGTTTTGGCGACATGTTTGGTCATTAAAGCCATTTTGAAAGAGGAACCTAGCTTGGGTTCAGTTCCAGTTGTGACTCCTGGAGTGACTGCAGGGCTTTCTTTCTTCAGTAAATATCTCCTCACGATCCTATACCTGTCCATACTGCAGGTGTGCTAAAATAAATCTGGTGGTAACTGACTCCACCTTAAATGTAGTCAGTTTCAAATTTTTCTTTACTTTGATTCTCTAGGTTGCAATTCCTAGCAACCAAAATCCAATAGTAGCAGATGTGGTGGAACCTCCAACTCCAAATCTAATGGTGACATTGCAGCTTGTTCCAGCATTTGTAAGTATTGATTTTCTATATTTAATGTAACATATTTAAAATATGAACTAGTAAATGTTTTAAGTGATGTGTTAATTGTACATGTATTTGACAATTGCTCCCAAAGTTATTTAAAATTATAATAGAACTTCATACTGCATGTTATTTCAATCTTTGATTGTAGTTTATTCTATTTTTATAGGAAATACGACCGGTTTTGGCAAGGACTCTCAAGGGGAGATCAATTCTAAATAGTCTTGACGAATTACATATCAGTCTGACAAGTAAGCAGAGAAAGCTGCTTGTCAGACTGCTCGTATCCCACCTCATGGAGAGCCATGGTGAAACGTGAGTCCTTTGGAAATACAACAGGGACAGACAGATAGACTTGTGCTACCATTTCATTACAACACACATCATTTACACATTAAACAAGCTGATTTCACTGACATTTTTAATAGTAACTGAAAACATTATTTTATGGTCTCAGCTAATGTTATGTTTAGTTGGAATTAAGTCATGCATACTCTGAGCCCTCCTTAGCAAAACTAGGTGTGTAATCTATCGTATGCATCGCCTGTTAACAATTCATTTTTGTCTATTTTGTGTCTACTTAACAGGCCATCCTCAGATACCAAAAAAACACTCGCCATGGCATTGCAGTGTTTCCCCTAGAAATTTTTCCAGCAGTGGTGCTGTTACGTAACGGAGGCAAGCCGCACGCGGCGGCGCGCAGGGGTCTGGGGGCATTCACCTCCGGAAGATTTTTTTTTTAATAACCCCTTAAACCATAAGTTTTGTGGATAGAAATGGACATTTTGAGACAAATATGATATACCATCAACAGATTTAATATTGGAGCACGTACCTTGAACTGGTCAGAAACAGAAATCTTGATTTTATTTTAGACAGGATTACTCATGTTTTTCTTTTGTGTTAATTTTAAGCTTTTATTTACATTATTGGTAGAAATTGATTGGGGCAAAAAATATTGAAAATGTTGTCTTAAAGGGGAAATGAACCCAAAAACAACACTATGCTCCAACACTATATTTCATCACATGAATAAAGTTGATTGTGCTGCCATCAAATGTACTAACTCCATATAAAAAAGAAAAGAATTTAACGGCTACAGTAACGGTGATTTGACGCGTCATCAAATCACCGGAAGAAAAATGCAGGACTACAAGTTATGAACGTTCTGAATGTGAATCTTCAGGAGAGCAGCCCTCTCGGACACACACACACAGGGGTTGAAATAAGGCTGTTTTACTCGCCAAATGCGAGTAATTTTTGTATTTGTCGAGTAATTTATGAAGACCACTCGCCACTCTGGCGAGTAATCTAAGAATTCGCCGCAATTGCCGCGGACCCGCCAGCAACGGACCCGCTAGCCGCGGACCCGACCGCGCAGCACCCACCGCCGTCTACAATCGCTGTTACCGCTGTTTTATTATCATCCGCACTCCCACACCGTCACCGGGGCTTCATAGTAATGTGTCCGAATAGAGCAGCCCTCTCGGACACACACATGCTGTTACCGCTGTAACATGCTGTTAACAGCGATTGTAGACGGCGGTGGGTGCTGCGCGGTCGGGTCCGCGGCTAGCGGGTCCGTTGCTGGCGGGTCCGCGGCAATCGCGGCGAATTCTTAGATTACTCGCCAGAGTGGCGAGTGGTCTTCATAAATTACTCGACAAATACAAAAATTACTCGCATTTGGCAAGTAAAACAGCCTTATTTCAACCCCTGTGTGTGTGTGTGTGTCCGAGAGGGCTGCTCTCCTGAAGATTCACATTCAGAACGTTCATAACTTGTAGTCCTGCATTTTTCTTCCGGTGATTTGATGACGCGTCAAATCACCGTTACTGTAGCCGTTAAATTATTTTCTTTTTTATATGGAGTTAGTACATTTGATGGCAGCACAATCAACTTTATTCATGTGATGAAATATAGTGTTGGAGCATAGTGTTGTTTTTGGGTTCATTTCCCCTTTAACGCTTGGCAATTTCAAGATGACGTTGTAGTTGTGCTAAATACCGATCATGTGAAGATTTTTGCAGTGGCGCTGATTTTCCAGCAGTGGCGCTGCGCCACTGCTGAATACATAGTAGGGGAAACACTGCATTGATACATGATTTTCCATCTTTAAAGGATGCTACAGGCAGTGGTTACGTAAGTTCATCAAGCTATACTGTACATAAAAGCACCAATCAATAATATAAATTATTTAATACATTAATTCTATTGTTACAGGGGGCATGGTACACACCTGGCAGGAAGGGCCGACCTGCTACAGGTTTCCTGGAGGAGAGGCTAAGGAATATTAGAAAGAGGATGAGGAAAGCAAATCATCCATGTCCCCAGGAACGACCCGAGGAGTCCGATACTGTCTCTACATCAGGTGCGAATGATTGTTTCCAATTAGTTTACCACAATTTTCCAGTAAGATTTTAGCTGTTTTGGTGGTAAAGCTATACCTTAAGTGTCACTGTGTTGTAGTTTCATCCTTTTGCAATAAAGTTCATAGGCAAATTAGTCCAAATAATCCACAATAGAGCTATGAAAGATTCAAATATATCACTAATTTGTAACAGAAAGTTTTTGTTTCTAAAAAGTGATTTGCTGGTGTACAGATTCTTTGTGTGTTTACAAACTGTCACTTAGTGCAGCTTTACAACTACCATTGTTTTTACAATGGCATCTTAAACTATAATAGCTTCATGCTGGCACTTTATCATCTTTGTTCAACAGAATCAGTTTTGCCTTCGGAAAAGCTCCAAGACATTGTTGAATGGTTAAAGGTCCACAAATATCCTGTCTCTGAAGTCGAGGCACAAATGAAGCAAACAGCGATGTATAGAGGAGTGTGGATCCGCAGCAATGGGTCGAAAAGCATTCTGGAAATCTTGACCGAGTTTCCAAGGCTCATAGACAATCCTGGCATGGTAAGAAATTAATTTACTATTGTGGTTTAGACTATTTCTATGTATGTGTATATGGACATTTTAAAGACTTAGTAACCAAAGTTGTATTCTTGACTATTGTTCTGACGTGACAGACGTGACTTAATAGTAATATTCTAACCTGTGCTTCCTGATATATATATTTTTTTATGTGTTCAAATTTATCAGATATCTCAAGACTTTGAGCAGCTGCATCCAGAGGCAGCAGAAAAGCTTTTCCAGAACTGGGCCACCATTGCTGAAAAAGTACTGGCGTATGCACAGCAAGAGGGGAAACTGACTCCAGTTTTAGATAACCTGACACCGGGTAAGATATATTTTATATATCGAAATTGAGATAGATAGATATTTAAATATTATATATATACATGTATATTTTAATGTTAATGCTACACTGTATAATGTTCAACTTTTTCAGTTGCAAACAACGGAGAGAGGGCATTAAAAATACTTCCAAGGCTTCTTCCCCCATCCATATTTAAAGTCGGTGGAAAGGTGTTCAGGCCCACTGCTGAGGAGTCCCAGAGTGCGTTCATTTACATGCAACCTGTAAGTTTTGCTTTAGATTTTCTACTTGTATGAGGGTAGACTTTTGTACTACAAATTAAGCTCCATAATCTGAGTACCAGCTATACACACAACACTAACTGACTGATGTGTAATTAACAGGTCGGGACCAACATGGTGGAATATATTAATACATCTCAAATAAACCAACCAGGTCCTCATGTTCTCTGCCTCGGAGATGAATTCATCACGAACCAGGCATTCATCATCATCTCCGGGCATGCCATTGAAGCAACCTCTCTGCTGGAGGCTGTGGATGTGTGCTTCAAGGCATTTTTTGTTTTTGATATAAACTACCCAAAGCAGTGCGTGCCCACCTGGGAGTTTATACAGCACGCACTGTACAACATAGATGGGCATGAGTCATCAGCAGTAAAGTTCCTGCGAACAACTTTTTCTTCCACCGAAGATTAGTCAGTTATTATTTTTTTGTTATTTACATATGTAAAGTAAATGTTTATTTGATTTGATTTATTTAAGTACACCTTTATATATCTTTATCTTTATATTATTATAAAAAATATATAGAGATCATTGCTGCTTGATATGTTGATAGTTTAAGTGCTACATTTTGTCATGTTCCTAAATGTCTTCTTGGGCCCATACATTTTATTGTGGGCCACTAACATTTTACACACATATGAAAGCAGAAAAAAGTAAATGGTAACAGAATGTTTCAAAGAGTCAGTTTTTAGTTTGACATTGTTTTCATTAATTCCAGAGTACCTTAGATCAAGCTGTAGGCAAATTATTCCATGCCATGCAGTGTAAAAAAGTGTTATGAGTGAACATACTTATATTAAATCCATATTTAAATGCACATTTACAGTGGTCTAATTGTGTTTGTATGATTATGTGCAAATATTTTAAATTACACAATAATTTATGTTTATATTTTACATCTGTATACTAAATGTATATATAACAATATAATAAACATAGAATAATAACTAAATATTAATATTATATTATAGAGAGCAATTCAATGAGACAAGAATTAACCCAGTTAATGGGTAGTATTTAACCCATCAATATAGTTAATTTCACCCACTAGGTTGGGTCAAATGAACAACCCAGCATTCTGGGTTAAAAGCTATAACCCAGCACTTGGGTCAAATCAACCCAGCATGTGTTCTGTCCAATAGTGACCCAGTAGCTGGGTTAAGGTTGGGTTATTTTTTAACCCAGCACTTTTTACTGTGTATGATTATTAATGAACATATATAATATACGATATTTGTATGATTGATATGTTGTATGTAAACCTTTTTAATTAATAATAAAAATATTTGTAAGAAATATGTAATGTACTGATGTTTTATTGCATCTCACTTGTTTAGAATAGAATGAATAAAACATATTAATACATAATAAATAAATAATAACAAATATAATACCGATATACAGTGGCGTTTCTACATGTAAAATACAGGTGGGGCTAGGCTAATTTTTTATTTTTTTAAATGACGTACCAGTGTCTGTGACGTCACCCGTTTGTTTTCACAGTCGTGGCGATCTTTGTAGAGGTTGACTCCGCCTGTTCCCGGCTATCCTGCACAACACAGGACTGTATGTAAAATCTAGTTCAACATCTGACCTGTGGAAGGCAGTAATACGCTAAACGGCTCTAAACCTATCAGTAAACCAAGCTTATGTGGACGGGGTATTAGAATATATTCAAACAAATTACGGGGCATTTTAAATTTGTTTGAAATTCATTTTTGGAAAAAGTTACAGCCCTAAAATATTACAAATAAAATTGGTAATTTTCAAAAAAGCTAAAGTATTTGAAAATAGAGATTGAGCTTTCTTCATTGGTCTAACTTACGTGTCAGTGTCCCACCATGCTGTTTGTAGCCCTGGCTTGGTGTTTCCCATTCTCTATTCAGCCCTCAGCTCCACCACAAGGAACTGTGGAAAGATAACCAGGACAGCAGGCAGGTACTGGGGCTCAACCATTACAAATAAAATATATTTTAACACTATTCAGTATGCTGGGCTTTTGGTTTTTGAACTAAGTGACTGTTATCCATGTATCATATATATGTAATTAATAAAGTACATTAGTGCAGCTTTTAATGTTTTATTGCTGACATCAAAACATTGCAATAATGAAAGTATAGTTTTTAAACTTTCAACTAAGCTTCCGCAAACCTAAAATGACACTAGTGCAAACAGCTGTAAGAGCCACTATAAGAACCCAATATCATGTTACCATGGAGTACACCTCCCATAGGCCTAGGCAGTGTCCTGAGGAGAAACCAAAGATAACAGCTGTGAAAGAAAAGATTCAGAATGGCCTGTCTTGGTTTAAAGCCCACTCACCACGACAAGGTGCAGGCCAGGAGTGGGGACATATAAGACGGGACAAACATAAACAGACACAACATTGATAAGAACAACGCTTAACTGTCACTGTGTTACGGCAGAAGGTACCGCAGCACAACCACCATCTGTGATTTACAGGAGACATCCGTTGTCTCGTCGGCCTGTACAGCAACACATGATGTCTCGTCCACTTGTTTGGCTGTCCCTGTCCACTTCATGCATGCAGTCTAACAGTTGGTCCTGTATGGTGATGTCCCTTTGAATACGGGCTGAGCGTCATAGTGCCGCTGAAGCCGAGCATCGCCCTCACACACAGTCTCAAAAATACACCGGAGTATCCCCGGATTCAGACCGCCGACTCGTCGTGACCCCGCAGTGCTGTCTCACATTTCCCACACAGTTTAATACAAGTGATGATCCAACCGAGTACATACCTGTTTTCGTTTGCGTACCTCCGACATGCTTGTTAGCAACTTCTCACACGGCGCACACGTGAGGACGAAGTCACTCGAGTCATGACTCATCACGCCGCGCCGCACACTACAGCCAATAGCTGCGAACAATGAAATGACGCTGTAGCGGAACGAACCATATATGTCCATAGCAGTGCCGGTGGGGATAGCCCCACCATAGGAAAATATTTTTCTCCGTCCACTTCAACGGAGAACATGCTGAGCATGCGCAGTTCAATTTTTCAAGTCCCAATACACACTACCATTAGACTGGTGGGGCTAGCGCCATTTTTAGCCCCACCTAGCCCCACCAGTCCCCCTCAGGCTGAAGAAGCAAGCTAGGGTCGACTAAAAATGAACTAAAAGCGCCAAACGTATTATTTTACAGTACTTTATGGGGAGATTTTTTTGAAATATATATATTAAAAAAAAAATTATATATATTTTTTTCTTTTTTTTTTTCTTGTGAGAGCTGCCCCTAATGACCAGTCGCCACTGCCGATATAACCCAAATACTGGGTTAGCACAGCAACTCAACTGTAGTGTTAATATAACTACCAGCTTAGTTAAAATAACCCAGCATTCTGAGTAAACCGGTAACCCAACATATGAGTTAAAACTGGCTACTAGTGGTGGATTTCATGATTCGTTTGCGCGAATCAGTTCGCGTCGTTCAGTTCGCCACAGAGTTCGTCGTTCGTTCGTTCGTTCAGTCGGGTTTCCGGTAGCGGTGAATCATTCACTGAGTCGTTCAGACTCAGCTCCTCCCTCCGTCCCTTGTTCTCATTCGCGAATCGCGAACGACTCGGCTGTCATTCGCGAATGGCGAATGCCAGCCGAGTCGGTCAGACTCAGCTCCTCCCTCGTTCACAACATTCAAACGAATCACGAATGCAGCTGAGTCTGTCTCGGTCAGACTCCCTCGTTCTCATTTACTAACTAATCACGAAATCACGATTCACAATCGTGCAATGGTGCAAATGGTTATCAATCAACACAACATTAACTAAGTTCCTTTCAGCTGAGGAGTGCTTCGTGTTCGGAATCGGGATATTGTTGCCCGGGCCCCGCACGTCAGCTCGAGCTCACTTTATCCTGAAAGGTGGGAGGAGGGGGGTTGATGGTGTTAATAAATGTGTGAATAATAGCAAATACAACATTGTGTCTGGTTGAATATGTTAACATATGTATTTAATTTGAGTTCAACAGATTTATTTAATGTATGCATAATGACATGTCAGGATCAAAATGCCCCATTCCCCCAATTCAACGTAACGTTAGACAAACCAAACGCAGCGGGATGCGGGGGGGCGTAGTAGATTATTGGATGTTTAATATATCAGCAAGATAATAGACTTGATTTAGCAATGATGAGTTTAAAAGTTAATGATGTACAGTTGTGTTTATTCTGGGCATATTTTATTTACTATTGTGAAGATGGCCATTGGCCACCCCCACTCAAGACCAAGATCCACCAAGGTGGGGGTCCCGGCCGGGTCGCGTGCAACGAGACAGATTGACGAGACATTCAAATATGTTATTAATCTGGCATGACACAGAAAACACAAAGACAGCATGCATTTACCATTTCACTGATATTTAAATGTAAAAGGCACGATTGGCTGGCTCTCATGAGTCGTGACGTCTCAGTCCTCGAGTCAATCACAGTCAGCGAACGACTCGCGACTCAGCGTCGCGACTCAGCGAACGAGACGAACGACGACGAACGAGTCGAACGAGAACGGCGAATGAGGTCAGTTCGTTCACTTTAAAGAGTCGTTCGTTCGAACTGATTCGTTCGCGAACGAGCCATCACTACTGGCTACCTATTTGGTTGAGTTATCCTTACTAAATTCTGGGCTGGTCCTATATTAAACCAGCAGTTGGGTTACGGTTGGGTTGTTTTTAACCCAACGTTTTTACATCAATGCATAGAACAACACTGCCACCTACTGGTTGAGGAGGGCGGGCCATTTGTGAATCACGAGCTATTTAGCTTGTGGATTTGTGTGGATCTTCGACAAGAATGTCTCAAAAATGCGTAAGTGAGGAAAGAGATGCGTGTGCGTGAGTAATGATCCACAAATGCTGAATCACACTTCACGAGCAGAATTTTCATTTTACGAATGCCTTTTTTTTTTACGAATACACATTTATTTGTAAAAACCAACACACAAGTTACAAATCCTAAATTTGCCACCTACTTGTGAGGAGGGCAGGCCACTTGCGAATCACGAGCTATTTGCTTGTGGATCTGTGCGGATCTTCGGCAAGAACATCTCAAAAATGCGTAAGTGAGGAAAGAGATGCGCGTGTGTGAGTAATGATCCACAAATGCTGAGTCATACTTCACAAGCAGAATTTTCAGTTTTGCAAATGGCTTTTTTGTTTTTACAAATGGAAAATTGTGTATTTACAAAAACACAATATATTTACAAGTACACCGTATTTGTATAAACCAAAATACAAGTTACAAATTAGAAATTTGTATTTGTGGATAGCAAAACACGTGTGCAAATCAAAAATATTTGTAGATCACCCTCTGTGTGTTTACAGGTATTAATGAGACAAATTTAAGCCCATACATGCAAGGTATGGAGACCGACTTCAAAGGAGACACCCAGGATTTTCCCATGACAAAGCTGCTGTGGAGCTGTGAGTGTACATTCTTCAGGAGTAGGTAGGTCACTGTACCATAACCATTTTCACTTGCGTCTGCAAAGTGGTGCAATAGCCTATATGACACGAACTTACGCTTCACCTCTCAGCCAGCTCTTTTACTTCCGGTGTGTTAGCGTTCAACAATCAGTGAAGCAGACAATATGGCCGCGTTTTTTACCCGATCGCTTCAGGAGTTACCCAAGATTAATTTAAACGACGTGAGTCGCATCATAGCTCACAACTCTGTAACATCGGCGGCGATGAAAAACAAGGGGTTCAAATTGTATGTGACGAACTACATAAACAACTACGAAGGTAAGTTTACAATGTTGTTATTAGCGCTTAGCATGTAGCAGCTAGCGATCGCGATAGGCTAACGGTAACAGCAGTGCTTGTGTTCATTTGTATTTTGTGTGTTATTTGTGTGCATCCATCCATCCATCCATCCATCTTCTTCCGCTTATCCGGGGTCGGGTCGCGGGGGCAGCAGCCTAAGCAGGGAAGCCCAGACTTCCCTTTCCCCAGCTACTTCGTCCAGCTCTTCCTGGGGGATCCCGAGGCGTTCCCAGGCCAGCCGAGAGACATAGTCTCTCCAGCGTGTCCTGGGTCTTCCCCGGGGTCTCCTACCAGTGGGACGTGCCCTGAACACCTCACCAGGGAGGCGTCCGGGAGGCATCCTAACTAGATGCCCGAGCCACCTCATCTGGCTCCTCTCAACGCGGAGGAGTAGCGGGTCTACTCCGAGCTCCTCCCGGATGACCGAGCTTCTCACCCTATCTCTAAGGGAGAGCCCAGCCACCCTGGGAGGAAGCTCATTTCGGCCGCTTGTACTCGCGATCTCGTTCTTTCGGTCATTACCCAAAGCTCATGACCATAGGTGAGGGCAGGAACGTAGATCGACTGGTAAATCGAGAGCTTTGCCTTTCGGCTCAGCTCCCTCTTCACCACGACGGATCCGTGCAGAGTCCGCATTACTGCAGACGCCGCACCGATCCGCCTGTCGATCTCCCGCTCCATCCTCCCCTCACTCGTGAACAAGACCCCGAGGTACTTGAACTCCTCCACTTGGGGCAGGATCTCATCCCCGACCTGGAGGGTGCACTCCACCCTTTTCCGGTTGAGGACCATGGACTCGGACTTGGAGGTGCTGATTCTCATCCCGACCGCTTCACACTCGGCTGCGAACCTGTCCAGCGAGAGTTGGAGGTCACGGTCTGATGAAGCCATCAGGACCACATCATCCGCAAAAAGCAGAGACCCAATCCTGAGGTCACCAAACCGGACCCCCTCAACGCCCTGGCTGTGCCTAGAAATCCTGTCCATAAAAATTATGAACAGGATCGGTGACAAAGGGCAGCCCTGGCGGAGTCCAACCCTCACTGGAAACAAGTCCGACTTATTACCGGCAATGCGGACCAAGCTCTGACACCGGTCATACAGGGAACGGACAGCCCGTATTAGGGGGTCCGATACCCCATACTCCCGGAGAACCCCCCACAGGACTCCCCGAGGGACACGGTCGAATGCCTTCTCCAAGTCCACAAAGCACATGTGGACTGGTTGGGCAAACTCCCATGCACCCTCAAGGATCCTGCAGAGGGTGTAGAGCTGGTCCACTGTTCCACGGCCTGGACGAAAACCACATTGCTCCTCCTGAATCCGAGGTTCGACTATCCGACGGACCCTCCTCTCCAGCACCCCTGAATAGACCTTACCAGGGAGGCTGAGGAGTGTGATCCCCCTGTAGTTGGAACACACCCTCCGGTCCCCCTTCTTAAAAAGAGGGACCACCACCCCAGTCTGCCAATCCAGGGGCACTGCCCTCGATGTCCACGCGATGCTGCAGAGTCGTGTCAACCAAGACAGCCCCACAACATCCAGGGCCTTAAGGAACTCCGGGCGGACCTCATCCACCCCCGGGGCCCTGCCACCGAGGAGCTTCCTAACCACCTCGGCAACCTCAGCCCCAGAGATAGGAGTGCCCACACCCGAGTCCCCAGGCCCTGCTTCCTTACCGGAAGGCGTGTCGGTGGGATTGAGGAGGTCTTCGAAGTATTCCTTCCACCGATCCACAACGTCCCGAGTCGAGGTCAGCAGCGCACCGTCTCCACCATACACAGTGTTGACGATGCACTGCTTCCCCCTCCTGAGACGCCGGATGGTGGTCCAGAACCTCTTCGAAGCCGTCCGGAAGTCGTTCTCCATGGCCTCATCGAACTCCTCCCATGTCCGGGTTTTTGCCTCGGTAACCGCCACAGCTGCGCTCCGCTTGGCCTGCCGGTACCTGCCTGCTGCCTCCGGAGTCCCACAGGCCAAAAAGGTCCTATAGGACTCCTTCTTCAGTTTGACGGCATCCCTCACCGCCGGTGTCCACCAGCGGGTTTGGGAATTGCCGCCACGGCAGGCACCGACCACCTTGCGGCCACAGCTCTGGTCGGCCGCCTTAACAATGGAGGCACGGAACATGGCCCACTCGGACTCAATGTCCCCCGCCTCCCCCGGTACATGGTCAAAGCTCTCCCGGAGGTGGGAGTTGAAGCTCTCTCTGACAGGAGACTCTGCCAGACGTTCCCAGCAAGAACGTATAAGAAAAAGTATATAGAAACTTAACTTTGACACGTATCACTTTAATAATGAATGCCCTTTTATGACCTGGGGGTGCGCGAGAGGAAAAATGTAATGGCGGTCTGGTGTAATATTACACAATTACAGTGCTGTTTTTTAACTGGGATTTTTCCATACAATAAAAAAACATGAACAGTAAACATTTCCTTTGCACAGCTATTTGTGTGCAATATAATATATTAACCCCAGTGTTCATCTCAGTTTCAAACAAGAGTCCAACAGGAGAGATTACTGTTAGGTCTGAGTGCTTCAGAAGTATGGAGAAACGAAAAAAGTCCCACAGTCCAAGTGTAAGGGATCATGCAGGTTCAGATCAGGTTCATGATAAATGAGTTAATCAAATCAAGTTTCTGTGAGTCATGGCATTGCTTTGAATTAAATTATGACTAAAAAATAAATACTCAACTAGGCTACCCAATAACTAGAGGCTATATTTTTCAGAATGTGTATTGTCACATTTGTTCCATGTGATCTGAGCCAGTATTGGAAAACATGTAGAAAGAAAATCTCACAGAAACTAGATTGTGTTCAGAGTTCTCTTACTTCTTTACTTTCTTTATTCTACTTCACTCTTTCAGTAAATGAGTAAAGTGAGCGTATTCATAAAATTGGACTTTTGGAATTTTGCATAATAAAGTAGGCTATAGACTAGGCCTACTACACATAAGTTGCGCTTTTATAGTGTCTCACTTTTCTCATTTCTTCTTACAAGTTCCCAGCCTAGGCTAATTACAGTTCATTACAGTTCAAAACAGTTCTCAAACAGTGTTCAAGACTGTCTTATAGGTGCAGTTAGTGATTCTGGATGAAATTGTGCATGTTTAGGTGTATGTTTACATTAGTTAGCAAAAGCTGTTGTCCAACACCTTTTTATGGGGTACTCAAGAGAATATAGGGGAAGTCCATCATGGGGACATGGGGTTAGTTGAATTATTTAAAGTTTCGCTCACTGCACCTGTAATGTTTAATTGCTCTTGCAACTGGTCAATTTTCTATCTCTAACACATGTGTTTTTGTAACAGATTGTGCTGAGGGATTCAAATCCTGTGACGCTCGAAAGCTGTACATGTACGTGTGTTGCTTTTTTTTTTATTGCTTTTTATTACATTCTAATTTGTATTTCAATTCTTATTGTTCTATGTAAAGCGCATTGAGTTGCCATTGTGTATGAAATGCGCTATATAAATAAAGCTGCCTTGCCTTGCCTTGCTGGCACTGCCCTGTGCAACCATGTGGCAGCTCTTCTGTACCAAACTGCACATTATTCGCAGCTGGAGCTCAAGGCCGTTCCACCGGTGCACAGCTGCACAGAGACAGAGCAGAGGTGGCACAAACCAAGAACCATGGTAACTCACCTTTTAAACATACGCTAACAGTTTCATTAATGGATGTTAGGTTAACTTTTACTAAAACGTGTTTGGTTTCATTGCAGGGTGTTAAACCTGGTCTGGTGAACAAGATGTTGATCCTCTCAGCCCGACCAAAAGAAAGAAGGCTGTTAGAAGGAATCAAGTTTGTATTGTTACTGCATTATTGTATTGTTACTGCAGACTCTCTCTCTCTCTCGCTCTCTCTCGCTCTCTCTCTGTGTGCACACATTCATGTCCCATTAATGCATGTTACTAAAACACTTCTTCCCCGGAGTTCTTGTGTTTTCTCGTCTCGCAGGTTCTCATGGATCCTGGCGGAGCCTCCATGGTCCTGCTTGACTGCCATTGCTAATATCAGTTACCAGTTACTGTTGTTGCTGCTCGCTGTCCCCCATCATTGGTGCTGTCTTCATCATCATCATGTTCATTAGTGTATTGATGTAGTCTCTCTCACTCTCACTCTCTCACTCACCCCAACTGGTCAAGGCAGATGACCACCCACCTAGAGCCGAAGGGTCTGTCCAAGGATTCTGCCTTTTAACAGGCAGTTTTTCCTTGCCCCCGTGCCAAGTGCTTGCTCATGGTGGTACTGTTGGGTCTCCGTAAATGTTATTAGGAGTTTGGTCTAGACCTGCTCCATTTGAAAAGTGCCCTGAGATAACTTCTGTTATGAATTGGCGCTATACAAATAAAATTGAATTGAATTATTGTATTGCTATTGCATTAATGAAATGCTTAAACTTAAAACACCATCACTCTAGGTCTTTTATGTAGTTGTTTTTACTGCTACTTCACTTCTACTTATGCTTTAGCATACAATAATTAGATTGTTTTTGTCTTTTGTTCTGTCTTTTTCACAGAAGCAACCTGTATAGAGGAGTAACTTCCCCCTTGCCTGAACCTGCCACACTTAATGTCGGAGCAGTGTACCAGGATATTCCTGCTGATCTGGCTCCCATGATCACAACAATGTCAATATCAAGTGATGTACCTCTGGTTGACTCCATGTTCGGGAAAGTTCAGGAGGGAAGCGTGCTGTCCTATCAGATGCCTACAAAGGAAGTGCCCCGAACCTTTCCACATAGAGATGCTCCTCCACCCCCACAGCTGCCACTCTGTGATTACAGACTTGGGCCATCAAACTGTGCTTTTGTCTACACTGAACAGCAACATCACCACATGGCATCCCTCGAAACGTCACTAGAGATGGCACACCAAATTGAAATCTCTACTAAAGAGCAGAGTACCTGCACTGAGTGGCACCAACTTAGGCGCCCCCGCATCACCTCGACCAGATTTAGAGAGGTCTGTCACACAAAGGCACAAACATCTGCTGAAAATCTAGCCAAACGGCTGCTCAGACCTTGCCATCAGACAGCTGACATGAGGAGCATGTGAGGAGCAATAGAGGAGTACTGCAGAGTAAGGGAAGTAAACCACTATCAGTGTGGGTTCCTTATCCATCCTGATGCCCCATGGATGGGCTCGTCCCCTGATGGGATGGTCTATGACCCCAAGAGCCAGCCTGTCTTTGGAGTTGTTGAAGTTAAGTGCCCGAACGTAGCAAGCTATGTGGACTGTCCATACATTGTACTCCGTGACGGAACACCAACTTTGAGGAAAACCCATCCTTACTTCTGGCAGATACAGGGCCAGATGCTGATTTCTGGATGTGAGTGGTGTGATTTTGTTGTTTACACACAGGAGGACATGATTGTAGAAAGGATTCCCCGTGACAATGAAATCACTGACATCATCAAAGAGAGGGTTGATTACTTTTTTTTCTATGTTTACCTCAGCACTTTCTTGTGTAGCAAAGAGTGAGACGCAATGTTGCACTATTTTGCATGTTTTGAATTTAATGGTCATGTTTAAAGAACAATAATAATAAATTACTGACTAATAAAAAGATGACTAGAATTCAAATAATTTGGTGTGATGGTATTTTTGCTACTGTTGCAGAAGGTCACAAATACTTAATGGTTAGACATGAAATTGGTGCATTAAAGTAATCAGAATCAGAAACACTTTGATCATCCCAGGGGGAAATTACTTTTATTACAACTCCAAATCTACATACAACATATTTACATACAACATATTAATTAAGAACATATCTATATATAAACAAATATATACCTACCATATATATAAACATATATATAAACATATATATACACACATATATATATATACATACATATACACATATATATACACATACATACATACATATATATACACACATATATATACACATATATATACATACATATATATATATATATACACATATATATATATACATGCATATATATATATATACACATATATATACATACATATATATATACACACATATACTGTATATACACACATATACTGTATATACATACATATATATATATATATATATATATATATATATACATACATATATACATATATACATACATACATACATACACATATATATATATATATATATATATATATATATATATATATATATATATATATATATATATATATACACTTATACTTACTATACTTACTTACCGGTATATCTTCAAATCGTTTTTTGTAATGACCTGCTTCTTAGAACATGACAAAAAGCAAAGGAACACAGTTTTAGACAGTAGTAATAATAATTAATATATTTAACAACCAACATGTTTCTTTTCCCTGCTAAAATAAAGGTTAAATACCTCCTTTTTTGCAATTGATTCCTCCCCATGGCTCAGGCTTCAGGCTTCTTAACCCATGCTTTTACAAGAGGCCCATTTTCATAATTGGTGAGGAGACACGCAACAGTATAGATTTGGTTGATGCTCCCAAAAAGCCGTAGAGGGATTTCAGTGTCAAAAAATGTGTGCTCTTTCACTCGACGAATGAGTCGCTCCACATGCACCCTAAGACGTGCTATGGCCTGGGTCTCTCCAACTTCAGCAGCAGACATTTGAGAGCGCCCAGCGAGGAATGCTGGCCTGTAAATTTTGCACGGTACAATGTCTTCGATCAGAAAACCTCGATCTACCATGACAGCCATGTCAGGTTTTAAGAGGTTGATGATACCAGATTCCTTGGTGATCTGCTTATCGCTTATGGAGCCGGCATAGAGAGCAGAGACAAATGTCACTGCTCCATGTGGAGCAATCCCAATTAGACCTTTAAGTGTGCAATGGGATTTGTAGGTGGAAAAAACCTCACTCTGGAGGAGAGGGGAAGATGGGCACTGACACTTGAGCTCGGTGCAGTCGAGGATAACAGTGGTGTCAGGGTAGTCCTTGAAATCCACAGGCAAATATTCTCTTATCTGCTCCTGTGGTGTCCAGATCCTGACTGAACCAAGTACCGTGTAAAGGAAATTACTCCATGATGATATAATGCGACTGACCGTGGACTGATGGACATTGTACCGGTCAGCAAGGTCCCGGGTCCCGTTGTTTGGAGCCGAGGGCGAGATAGTTCAAAAACATGAAGCACTCATCAATGGGCTGGAGGGAATGGGCTGCAGACCTAGACTCAGTGAGATTTCCTCTCTGAGCCTGCCTCACACTGACCATAGATGGCACCGCAGGTTCAATCTGGGCCCAGAACCGCATCAGCAAGGTGTATGAGGCAAACCTTAAGAAATGAGATACAGATATTTGATTGAATATGTGTAAATGATTGTCACAATTAACTATACAGCAGAATAAACAGCAATCACTTTAATTCAACACTGCTGATACTGCATTCAGTATCACTTATTAAAATAACTAGGCTAATAGATAGATAGATAGATAGATAGATAGATAGATATACTTTATTGATCCCAAGCTGCGAAATTGCAGTGTAGCAGCATTACACACAGTAACAACACACAGACATATAAAAAAGCAATATAAGAAGCAGTATAAAATGCTAATGCTAGATGCTTTTTCGAAACTGACTACTCATCTTACTTTGTGAAGAACCGGATGTCCTTGTCTGAGGCAGCAAAGCGATGAATCCCAAACCTCTGCTTCATCGTAAGGCTTTCAACTTGTTCCCTCAGCAGACGAACCTCCTCTCGTAGAGCTGTATTTTCGGCGGCGATTGCGGAGGCAGGATCTGGACCGGAATCTTCCTCCATGACTTCATCTTGTCCCGGGGCGTGATCCTCCACCAGCAGCGGTCTATCTCTCCTCTCCCAAACACTTGTTCTTACAGGTGGGAGGGAGAAGATTCCACTCGAATAAAGCTGGGATAGCTCCCTTTTTCAACAGACGCCGTCCTTTCTCCGATGCTGGCTCACGAACATCTTCTTTTTTAAAATGCCGGCTACACACCCGTGTGTGAGGCGTTATCACAAAGTCGTCCCTACGAATGGCGACAACCCACTTGCGTCTTATTTCTTCATCCGTGGGGAAAGTGTGGAAACTAGCAGAGGCCTGACACATTGGCACACAACAGTGTTCAGCTGTTGTGCCAATAGATCACTGGTATTTAAATACTTTCGTCATCGTTTACCTCAGCACCAAACTAGTCAACGGCGGTAGGGGTAGCATTCCGGTAGTAGCTACGGTGGCTGAGACGTAAACGGAAGTACGTCAGCACTAGCGTTGGCATATAGGCTAATCTGGGGGCTTTAGGCACCAAGCAATCTGGAAATGCTCTAGCTCAGGCATTCCCAAAGTGTGGTGCGCGCACCCCCAGGGGTGCGCAAGCTATGACCAGGGGGTGCGCGAGAGGAAAAATGTAATGGCGGTCTGGTGTAATATTACACAATTACAGTGCTGTTTTTTAACTGGGATTTTTCCATACAATAAAAAAACATGAACAGTAAACATTTTGGGTTTTCGCCGGAATTGGGCTCGCATTTCTCACTATAGAGCTCCCCCTGCAGCTTCGGAATAGGCCTACAACACTGTCGTAAAAACTCATTGACAACGCCCCCCACCCCCCACTTCGATAAATAAATAGTAATACACAACGAGAACCTGGATTCGGACCGCAAACAAACATGTGTGGTAGCAAGTCACTGCTAGGATAAACCCTCACTAGCTAGCAAGCTAGCCATGAAGCAACCAAGCTAAACACATACAGGGCTCACAATAAAACGGTCGAGCAAAACACATTGTTCAACAGACTCTCAAACCACATTACAAAAACGAAGTTCACCCAAGGGTAGGATACTTACAATTTCAGCAGCAAGACAGCCAAGTCGGCGTCCGTTTTGCATTCTTCCGAGTCTCTCAGTTGACGCCATTCCGCATAAGCTCGCCCTATGTTCACTCGTGTCTGGTTTCTTTGTTTATCATAATCCTTTCTCTTATTCTTCGATTCCTCCGACCTTCCCCTCTTGGGTCTTGATGGATCCATAGTGGATTTGTCGATTGATCCAGAATTGCCTTGCAACTGACTCTTTATATTCAGCCGGACCCATGTTTGGCACCCCCGCCCAGGTCTACCGTAAAGCAGTGAAACTACAATCTGACTACATTTTCGAGGCGCGATTGGATACTTCCGCTGAGTCACATCCGTAAGTGGCCGGGACGGCCACATGAAGTTGCATGTTCTGTTTTTCCGCGGGGACCCAACAGGGGGAGATGAAACACCCACCAAACAACCCAGAAAGTGTTGTAGAACGATCAGAACGACTCTCAACCTGCATGGTTAAGGTTATTTTTGATAAACGAGTTGCATAGTGCTTCTTTAAAAGTGGAAGCTTGTGCGTAGCTTTGGTGCATTATAATGAAACTTTGTTGATGTTGTTATTGTAATGCGTGTTCTGGTTATTTGCGCATGATTAAACATGTCTTTATATGGCGATAAAACAAAGCTTTGTTGCGTTTTTTGTTTTTTTTGCGGTGGGGATTGGGGGTGCGCCAACCCAGTTGGGATGTAGAAGGGGGTGCGCAGGAAAAAAAGTTTGGGAACCGCTGCTCTAGCTGATGGAGCTCCTTTAACCAGTTTGTCCATTCCTGGGCAGCTGATGGTGATATGGGGTCATCCCAGCCGAGTTGCTGCCTACACAGCTCCTGCAGGATGATCTTAGCAGAAAGGACAATGGGACTCATGTAACCCCTTTTTCCCTTAGTGTTTATAATCTACACTGTGGTCACACCCAATAAAATAAAACAGGTCCTAGGTTCTCAGCTAAAGATGGTGAATTTGCTGTGGTTCTTATTTAAACAAGGGAATTTATCATTAGAGTGGGAAAAAGGAAAATAACTAGCGCAGTGCCTCCACTGAAAACTTACTATGCTAGGTGTTAGCAAAGATTATGTAAGCCCTCAGAAATACAAATTACTCTTAAAAGAATGTTAAACCACAATATGTAAAAGGTAAGACACAAATATTTATTTTATTAAACCCTTTAGATTTTTGTAATGCTACCTTTAAATTTAGCAAGGCTTCAGCAAATAGAAAAGAAAATAGAAAATAATAAACAAAAGCACTTCCTTAAATCAACACAGTAGTACCTGAAGCTTCAAAATGCTTTAATACTTCAACTGCATTCACACCTTTTAACAATAACCCAAACGCATAGAAATATCAACCATAGTGCTTTTGTGCATTCACAACACAGTAATTGTACCCACACCTGTACCACAGTATTTTTCACAGTTCACACAGATGATAATGATACCAGAAAAAAGTCTAACCCAAGCGCTTGGATAATTTTCCCTAACCGTTGGGGCCCATTTGAAGCGTTGGTGCACATGAAGTTTTATCCAGTTGTGAAGAGTTAACTTTAAAACCGAGTGTGTTTTAACACAGTCCCGTGCCCAGGGGCGCTTTAACACCACCCGAGGCCCTGGGCTAAAAAAAAATGTTGAGGCCCCCCCCCACCAGGAGCGTTGCTAGCAATTGAAAACATTCTGAGCTGTAGCCCAGTGCTGAGAGTCCTATTAAGACGGGGGTTCGGGGGTTTCTCCCCCGGGAAATTTTGAAAATCAGACGTATGAATATGCAATTCTAACGTAGTTTGAGAAGGAAAAGAAAGACCAGTCGTCATGTCCAACTCACGTCAGGGCAGGCCTATATGAGTATTTAAAGTAAGACTTTTTTTTTTTGACGTCTCAGAGATCCGTGGCTATTCTGAGAGATCCGAATGCCCAGGTCTAACAACGCGCCTGCCCTCCACCCCCAATAAATACAAAAAAACAATGTGTGAACTTCGGCTGTCTTGCCATTTAATGAAGCAGAATACATATAGGCTATTACATCACAGCAAATCAAAAGAACTCAAAACATTTCAAAAATTGAAAACTGGGAACTTTTTTTTCGGTCAACTTAACTGAGCCTATAGCCTACTAACTAAACAATAAAATAAATGTTAAGCACTTGATCAGAAGTGCTTTCTCCTGGCCTTTCTAACGGCAAACTCTTTTATTGTGACATTAAAGTCAAGAGCCCGAAGAATGTCATATTCGATGGACATGATGGTGAGATGGCTCAGCCTGTCTTGCTGCATAGTTGACCGTAATCTGTTTTTTATGAGGGATAGCTTGGAGAAAGATCGCTCTCCACTTGCGTTAGTGACGGGTAGGGTAAGGAAAAGGCGAAGGGCAATGTCCGTGTTGGGAAACACAGTATGCATGTTCCTTTTCCTCAACAGTTTGAGGAGATCACCAGCCGATGGCGATGTGTTCACATCCTGTTGTACGCCTAGACCTACTACAAATTCACGAAACTGAATAATTTCTTCCACAAAGTCAGCCTCCAGGTCCACGTCATATTTTTTTTGCAATCTAGATGCTGATAAGCGGAGCTCCTCAGAACACGTTGTCAGCAAATTGTTTAAGAAGCCAAAGCTTTGCAAAGTGCTGTTGTATGACTGGTAGCGCCTGTCTAGCTCTGCCACCAGCCTGTCAATTACGACATTAAAAACGCTCACTGAAAACCTCTGTCGTCCTGGCAGATGAGAATCTGGTTCAGAGGAGTCATCAGCTTGCCTTTTGCGTATTTTCATCCGTTGTTTATCGGCTTTATAAACATCGGATACTGTTGGGGACATATTGGAGCCTGCCATCTCAAATCGGTCAAACTGGTCCCTCAACCCAGAAATATACTGCTTCAATGACCGGACCAAGCATACTGCATTACAGAGGTCCAGATCGACAGCCTGTAGTGCTACGCTCACCCTGTTAAAGCGCTGAAGGATATCGTTCCACATGTTGCAAAGCACCGCATTTTCTAATTTGTCCATATTTTTACACAGTGATTTGGCCTCATTTCGTGTACTTAGGGTCTGATGTTCATCGTCAGCTATGACTCGTAAGGATTTCTGAACTGCCTCATAATTCAAACATAGGGCTTTGGTGGCGTCTGCGTGCGCTGACCACCTTGTATCGGATAGTGTTTTCAATGTTTGGATGCGGCTATTCTCGTTTTCATGCAATCCCGCAGTAACAACTTGCCAGCGGGAGGGTGACTTTGAGGAAAAGTTAAAGAGGGCCTGAACCAAATTAAAAAAATTATCTGTCTCTTCGCAACAATTTGCACTGTTATTGCCAACCAAATTCAATGTGTGAGCGGCGCAGGGTATCCACTCCGCCAGTGGATTTATCGCCTTGATACGTGACTGTAGACCTTTGTATGTACCTGACATATTGCTTGCATTATCGTAGCACTGCCCGCGACAATTGCTTATGTCGATGTCCATCTCCCTCAACACTTTTAACACAGAGTTAAAAAGGGCTTCTCCCGTGTGAGACGTTATGGGGGAGAAATTTCAAGAAACGCTCCTCTATTTCACCCTCCGGTGACACATAGCGCAGGATGAACGTAAGCTGGTCTACGTGGGTCACATCAGGAGTGGAGTCCACACTGATTGAGAAATATTTAGCAAGTTTTACTCGGCTGACAACTTCAGCGAGGACTTTCTCTCCCATTAACTCAATGAATTCTTCGCACACACCTAAAGACAAATATGACGGATTTCCCCTGCCGGCATTCCCAAATCTCTCTATATGGGCTTTGAGGAATGGGTCGAATTGGCTGACAAGCTCCATACTGCCTAAATAGTTTCCATTCCTTACATCTCCAAATACGTGTGTGTGTCCCCTCAGGGGAAGCCCACGCTCTGTTAAATGCTTAATTACAGCAACAACTCTTTGAAGTACCTGCCTCCAGTACTCACACTCGGCATTGAACTGTTTTCGAAGCTCAGTGTCCACCACCCCAGAGTCCGATGACTGTCTAATGTACGCGACCATGGCTTGTCTGTGGGGGACACTGTTTTCGTGTTCTGCCAGCACTTTACCAGTGTGCTTCCAATCACAAAACCCATTGGTAGCAAATGCGGATTTATGGTTATGACCAAAAAGCTTACAGGCAAAACAAAAAACATTACCCCGAGAGGGCGAGTAGCATAGCCACTCTCGGGTAACACACTCTCCATTAACAAGCTGCCGTTGGAAATGAACTTGAGAAAGGAATCTCCTCTGCTGTTTGTATTGACGTTCAGATGCGGAAAAGCCACCGTCAATATTTTGACAGGTTTCGGGCCCAAATTTGGCCCAGTAAGACCGCACCTGTTCATTTAAGCAATCACCCCACACACCAGGGTCGGTACTATAGGGGTCTGTTATCGCGATTCGTCGTTCCAGTGTATCTGGTGGTAAAGCCTGTTCCGGCTCCTCTGCTCCACCCACAGTTGTCCTCCCTCGTCTGGCCTGTCGTCCCTCCTCCTCACAGGTTCATTTAAGAACCTGACACTCTCCTCTCCCTCAGCACAGTTCGTGTGATCTTCTCTTGCTGCCTCACTGACCTTGTTCTCCACCTTCACAAACGTAAAAATAGTGTCCCTGATGAAATTCTGTCAGCTAACTCAGTAGCCTCAGTAGATGGATATGATAGCTACTGGTGCGGATATGATAATGTATAACTAGCTGACTCTTCACATAATTATAAGCCTACATTAAATACATAGGATGATTAAGATATTCATATTCATGTTCATGAACAGACTGGTGACCCTTACCAGACTGAGCACTCCAGGACCATCATTAGTGGGGAGTGAACCTTCTGGTTGTTTGCCACCTGTATGTTTTCCATCCATGCTGAAAAAGTCTGTGACTTTAGGCAATGATTCTTTCATTACCATATCATTTCTTTTTTTCTTTCTTTTCTGGGCACCGCTAACGTGGAAACGCTTCATCTCGCTCTCTTTCTCAACTGCACTCGCTCAATCCAGCCTCTCGCTAAAGTTGCTTCTTTCTGTATGTGCGTGTGGGACGTTGAATTTTGTTACATTTTTGATACAAAACAAGGGGGGGTGGGCGGGTTTTTTTTTGCCTCGCTCCACTACAAAGTCTTAATGTCACTTGTATGTAACAACTCGTAATTGCAGTTGAAAGCGGTTTAGCGGTTCAGAAAAAAATATATATATATATTACGAGGCCCCTGATTGGCTGTGGCCCTGGGCTTCAGCCCGTGCAAGCCCCTGCGTTAAAGCGCCACTGCCCGTGCCTGTATCCTGCACTCGGTATCGTTCCAATGTCAAGTACTCACGCAACCTCTCAGTGTAGAAGCAACATGGCGGTCCGGTCCCCGCACGAATGTCCGGTGGCGACTTCCTCGTGTCCGTGTTGTGCAGCAGTCTGGTTTCTCTGCCGAGGAGCTAACTGATAGCAACACTGCTAAGCTAATGTACGGAGATAATGGCGGAGACCCCGCCGTCGCGGCCCGTAAAACTTCGCCGTTGTGTAAAGTAAACACAGTCAACTGAGATACGTGAAAAGAATATTCTGACCGGTTAAAGTCTCTCTGGCAGTGCAATATCTGCGCCAACCGAGTCTCCAAACATCGACTTCTTTCTCTCTGCCGAGGAAAAAACGCAGGCAGCTCCCCGCCGTCCCGGTGAACTCTGGGATACTTCCTCCCGGAGAATGTTCTAGTCTCTTTTTTTTTTACAGGAAAAGTTAACCTTTATCATTGTTTTAAAGACCATAGAATATTTTTAAACAATATAATACATGAATTACAGAGTTAATATATGAACAATATTTATTTATACACATTTTTAGAGGTTTTTAGAGAACCCTACACTCAGGATTCCTAGGGGATCATATATTGAACTGATGACAGAGAGGATCCCCCTTCTCGTCAAAGGCCTGTCCTGCACCACAATCTTAAACTTGAAGTCATCAGACTGAATGCACCATTGTACCCCAAGCACTCTCTCCACAGGCAATAGGTTGTGGTCCAAGTCCAAATTCTTTATGCCCTTCGCTCTTTGATTTTCTGGAATCGCTGCCATTACTGCACATCTGTTGCTCATCCATTTTGTCAGCTTGAAGCCTCCTTTTGCACATATGCAGACCAGGTCCTGGTAAAGCGCCACTGCTTCTTCCTCACTGGATGTTGACACCAGACAGTCGTCCACATAGAAGCAGTGCAGAAGCTTCTCAATGGTCTCCCGACAGAACTGTGTTGTCTTCATTGTCCTTAGCACATTGCCTCAATCAGGGTGCGAGTTACGGGGGAGCTGGGGGAGCCATGGCTCCCCTAGTGGCCACCTGAGCTCCCCTGGAAACATGGTTTGTGAAATTTTGGGGGAGCTCTAAAATATTGATATGATTGCCAAATACACTGGCGTAACTATCGACGGTGCAATCAGACGCCGGGGGGGCCCCATGAAGGAAGAAAACAACAATCGCGCAGCACCCCCCCCCCCCCCCGGCTCCCCCGGGGACCGTGGTATAATTCGCACACTGGCCTCAATGCAAAGTTAGCACAACTTGGTGAGGAAGTCGCACCAAAAAGATGTACTAACATTCTAAAGTCCACCAAGTCTTGGGTGCAGTCACCGTCAGGCCACCAGAGAAACCTCAGCAGGTCTGCGTCTTCCCTTGGTACCCTCACTTGGTGAAACATGGACTCTATGTCTGCCATGATCACCACCGGTTCCTTCCTGAATCTGGCCAGGACACCAATCAGACAGCTAGTGAGATCCGGTCCTTGTAGCAGTTGAGCATTAAGAGATGTTGACTGGAAAGTGGCTGCACAGTCAAAAACCACACAAATGTTTCCTTTCTGAGGGTGGTAAACACCATGGTGTGGAATATCCCAAAGTCTCCCATCACTACGTGCCAGCTCAACTGAAGGTACTTGCTCTGCATATCCCTTGGCAACCATGTCATTCATAAAATCTGTGTACTGTTGCTGAAATAATGAGTCTCTCTTGAACCTCCTCTTTAGGTTTAGGGCACGCTGCTCTGCAACCTTCCTGTTATTCGGCATGTTCACACAACTTTTCCTCAGAGGCAATGCAACCTGGTAATGGCCGTCTACAAGTTTGGCTGAATCCTGGACCAGCTTCATGAACCTTTGATCTTCTCTCGACTGACCAGGTTGTTCATCATGACCGCATTCTGGGAAATCTGTTCTGAACTGCTGCTGCCAGAGCTCCTCCAAATTCAGGACTGAGATTCTGTTAACGGCTGCAACATCCATTCCATCACCACTGCTTCCTCCCAGTGGTCCGTTAACAATCCAACCCAGAATAGTCTTAATGGCATAAGGTCCATCGTCCACACTACAGATGACTTGTAGTAGGTTCCAGTGCCTTTGGTACATTTGTTCCGATCAACAGCTCAACTTCGGAGTCAATCTCAGGTAAGTGAACATCTCCCAAGTGAGGCCACCTCTGAAGATCCTTTTGACATGGAATATTTCCCTTATGCACTGGCATACACTCCTGTGTATAAGTATTGGGCAAATCACAGTATGTCTCCCCATCTAAGCCAGCCACCTCCAGCCCTGTAATCACGCAGCTACTAACAACCTTCTCTTGACCCATTGTCCGTAAAACAATTTGTGTCCTTTTTCCTGAGAGGTTGAGCTTGTTCGTTAGGTTAGCTGTGCAGAAAACAGCCATGCTACCCTGATCCAGGAATGCATAAGTAACTAACTGTTGGACTTGCTTTCAACACCATTTTCAAAGGCTCTCATAAATGTATGAAACTGCAATGGATCACCATCAAAGACCTGAATATCTCTTTTGGGCAAAGATGAACATTGCTGCTGTTGTACCAGTAGTGTTGTTATTTCATTCTGCCTTTTCATGATATCAAGAACGTTGTTTTGCTCCCCCTTGCCTTCAGTGTTGAGAATGACTCCATGTTGCATTTGATCATCATGAGCACTGGACTCAAATGGATGGCGCTGTATAGCAGGAGGCTGAAAGTGAGCAGCTTGGGTCAGCCTATCTGATTTAGGCCTTGTCACCTGATCGCTGACCATGTTTTTCGATTGTTGCTTAAGTGTTTCCAGCCTCTGAGGGACAAAAGGAGCGGCGTCGATATTGAACTTTGTCTTTCCTTGTTCACCTTTAAGGTAAGAATTCATTGCATTGGATCGGTCTGTTGCGGTGTTTTTAGAACCAGATATGCTAGCAGCCCTTAGCACCCTCACTTTAGCCAAGTGCGCAGCAATTTCTTCGTCCAACTTGAGCTTTTCCTTACGTTTCCTTATTTGTTGTTCTTCCTCCTCCAGTGCATGTTTATCCTGTAAAAGTTGTTGCCGTGCCATCAATGCAGCTAAATCAGCTTCTGCCTTTATGCGAGCAGAGGAGGTGCTTGATACAGAGGACCTTTTACCACTTCCAGAGCTTTTCCCACTTGCAGCACTTTGTGCAGATTGTCTGCTTTGCACATTTGATATGCTATCACTTGGTTTCACATCATCCTGTGGGCCTTCCGAAGGTATTATGGAGCTGGTATCCTGTGCTGCTGCCTGTGAGGCATCATCCATTTGAAAGTGACACACATCCATTGTTGCTGCAACCAAATCATTTTCAACAGGATTGGGAACATGTTCCTTTTCATCCAACCACTGAATTACGTCATTTTTGAAAGCACTGCTGTTTTTTTCAATACTTGAGAACCACTCATTCTGTTTCACCTTTTCATCCTCAGGTAACAGTGGAATTATTGTTTGATGCAAGTTAACAGCAGCATCGAGGAGCTGAATGAGAGTTTGCAACTGGGATTTCAACTCTTGTGCATTTCCATTTTGTCTCATAAGCCCTTTCATTGCAGGTATCAAGCCTTTTATTTTATGCACATGTGCTTTACGTTCCTTTTGTAGATTTTCACGTTTATTTGCCAAGGCTTTTGCAGTAAGTTTGATATTTCGTTTAGCATCCACTGCTTAGGACCCATTGTTTTCCACTCGTTTATTTATTTCACTCATACTGCCTTTTGATGTTCAGCAACTCAGTGATTTGCACATTGAATCAACAATACACCCAGCATAATTTTCGTTTTTTTTCCACAGATCGTTTTTTCGCATCCATAAGTCTTCATAAACGCCACAGATAATCACTCTTGACGCACAGGACAATGTCTCAGTGGACTTTCACATACAGGCAGCGCTCCCCAATAGACCCGCTGTCAATCAAACTGCGTTCAATCCAACATACACAGCATGAATGAATGCGAGTGATACAGGCCTACCAGTCTGAAGTCTGCAATGCGATCGGTCACTGGCGTTGCAGTTATGCACCGTGTGGCGTGATCCGTGTGTCCACATATGCCATATGGGTGATTATGCAACAGTCCCCTAGTCTGTTTACCAGTAACTCCTCAGTAGTTACTGAGTAACTGTCACTTGGTCGTTCATCATTCGTTACTCATTCGTTCCTCAGTAACTACCCACGTTTTGCGTACCTTATTGTAAAGTGATACCGAATCACAATTAATGAATAAGGTTTTTACATTGCAGGTCATAACAGCATGTGCCGTCTTGCACAACATTTGCCTGGGTGTGGGTGACATCATGCCCCCAGAGGATGAACTGCAGGACACCGTGCCAGAGGATGAGGGGGAGAACGGGCTGGAGGCCGTCAGTGGTGCTCCGTGGCGGGACCGGCTGTCTGTAGAGGTGTCTGCCCTGGAGGAGGTTATCCCTGACCATGATTATCTTTAGTTGGCAAGTAACATAATTTTAAAGCCATTATTCCTATTTAAAGTGTTTTGTAGGTAGTTTTTTTTGTAATAATTTTATTATTATTATTATTATTATTATATTACAATTCTTGCCTCTTAAAAATTCTTAGTGACATGGCAGCCGTCGATCAAGTCAGCCCTGCAAACCCACTTGATGAACGATGTGGTGGACATTGGAGACCAGACCCCCAAACACCCTGAATGATGCCCAGATGATGTCCCACTACAGAAGGTATTTATTGGGGCATCCCACAAGCCAAGCAGCACTGCCAGGGACTCCTCCTCAGCCTATTGTACATTGTGGAGTGTGTGTTGTTGATGGCTGGTTTACAGCCTCACCTGGAGTCAGACTGATTGGACCAGCCATCAACACACACACTCGAGGAGGAGCAACCCTGCCACACTGGCGCCCAACGTGGGGCTCCTCCAACCAGGAAGGGACATGGAAGGGCTGCCCAAAACCGCACTGGAGCCACCAGCCGCAGTAGAGGACAGCCACCTCAACACCAGCTCCTCCTGAACGGCAGCGACGGCCAGTGGAAGAGCGGGGAGGCAGCGCAGATACCGCCACTGGCAGCCGTCTGCTGCTAGCCTCCCTCGGATCCAGCCTGGAGCAGCCCAGGCCAACCGCCCCTCTGCCAGGGGACCAGGAGTACAAGGCCCCATGCTCCAGGAGGAGATGGGGGGGATCGTGCACCGGTGCCCTGGTGGAGGGGGGGGACCTACGGAGGGCTGTTCCAGGCCCTCCGAGGAGCTACCTCTGCGGCCAGGGCTGGACTGGCCATTGGGCATACCGGGCAATGCCCGGTGGGCCGATGCACATCTTTGGGCCGGCCTAGGACTGTCATAATAAAATAAAAGGTCCGGGGTGGGTTGCGATCGCGCCCCCCCCCCCCCCCCCCCCCCCCGTCAGTCGTCGGTCCTGTGGTGGGCCAGTCCAGGAGAAAATTGCCAGGGCCGAATTTTGTTCCCAGTCCAGCCCTGTCTGCGGGGCCTCCTCCGGAGCCCATCCAGCCAGCCCCTGCAACCAGCCAGCCCAGAGACACCTCAGCTGATGCAGCAGCCCCAGGCCTCCGGTCTCCGGGATGGAGGGGGAGGGTGGGGTTGGCGTGTGACACTGGGGAGGTGTGGAGGTAGTGGGGTTTGGGAGGTTGTGTTTATTATTTGTTTTAGGTATGGCAACCCTGTACAGAGTCCAGGTTTTGTGTAGGTATGGTGGTAACCCTGTTGAGAGTCCATTTTGTTTGGTTTTTTTGGCGTTTTTTTAATTCTCCCCAGCCTCAATTTGGTGTAGGGTCTGTGTGGAGTGTGTGTTGTTCATGGCATTAGTTATAGAAGAGCCTCTCCATTCTTTCCTTGCTCTCCTTCTCCCTCCTCTCCTCTGCCTCCCTCTGAAGCCTCATGTCTTCTTTAATTAAACTTAAGAGGTCATCCTCCCTCCTCCTCTTTCTGTTAGGCCCTGGCTGGCTCTCCTCCTCATCCCCCTGCGGCACTTGGCCCTGGTGTGTCCTCAGGGATGGAGGCAATTAAGACAATAGAAGAAGGCCTCTGACCTAATGCCTCATCCATGAGGACAAACCAGGGCCAATTAGCAGCAGTGGGCTTCCCACTTGTTCCCTCCCCTGTGCCTGGATATTTGCAATCCTAATGCAGTGGAAATCAATCACATCAGCAATTTTCAGCAAAGTATTTAGTAACTTGCATGGGAAAAACAAATCCAAACCTGCACCTACTTTATGTTTCTTCTTCATGTTGTCCCACTTTTTTTTGGCCTGGTGGGGCTGGACCTTCCCCCCCAGGCCTATCTTTTCCAGAATTGTTCTAAACACAGAGAGAAGCAAGAGAGAAGGTAAACACGAGAACACATGTACGCACATCAGCCTTACCTCCAACCCACCGTGGCAGAGTGCTTGGCCCCTGTAAATAGTATGTCATTCTGACTTCTTATTTTAATAAGTTGCTCCGTCTGCTCCTTGCTCCCTTTTTGCTATGTCAACAGACAAAAGGGTTCTAATATAGCAAAAAATGATCATAATAATGATAATAATGAAGCATAACATATAATAGTGATAATCGTAAATGTAGCTCTTTATTCAATCCAATCGTTTAACTAGAGTTTGCAGTTTTACAGTCTGAAAATAAAGCAGGGATAATAAAAGTAATAAAATATAAGTAATTGGTAAAAGTATAAGTAGTAATAAGTAAAAGTAATTAAATATAAAGCCAATACTTACATTTAAATGTAAAGTCATCGCTGTAAAAGTCATTAAATATAAACCCAATACTTACATTTAAATGTAAAATCTTCTCCACTTGTGTCACCATTGTTCTTTTCCCGCCACTTAGCAGCGGCGCGCAAAGGATCTTGGGATATGCGAGGCAGCGAAGGATAGTTGCGGTGCATCCTCCAAAAAGAGGGAAAAGAAGTACGCATTTGAAGGCTGCATTTGAAGGAGCCTTTGAATTGGGACAGCCTTCGCGCCGCGTTGTGATGTAATCGGCCTTCAAATGCATGCTTTGAAGGATGCAGCCCCTGAATTGGGACACAGCTTCTGTCTCACCGGCTGTGCGCGCCACGTCACCTCCAGAGGAGGATCACGATAACGCCGTCCTGCATGTCGGCTCTCCTCCTGTGAGTCGGTGACCTTCATGCTTTCTCTGTGCACCCCTCTTGTACCCAGTTCACTCCGGATGGATCTAAGGTTACATTGCGCCTGAATGCAGCGTATTTGCCCAAGATTATCCCCGCAGCCTATAGCTCGGCAGCAGGGGTCTTCCATTACCCCAAGGTGTGAGGGCGCATTCAACCAGGGGCATTTCTATGGGTGATATCTGCGCTGCAGCCAGTTGGTCATCGCCGCACACTTTTGTTCGGTTTTATTGTTTGGACGTGGCAGCCCCTTCGGTGGCTCACTCCGTCCTTTCTGCTGGGTCTACAATGCACTAGAGCAGTGGTTCTCAACCGGTGGGGCGCGGACACTCTCCCGGGGGGGCGCGGGTTCAAAAAGGAGGACAAATACGCGTCCGGTTTTTCAAAGCCCTGTCCGGCGTCCGGCGCAGCGTCAAGCCGGACGCGTATTTGTCCTCCTTTTTGAGAGCGCAATAGTAACACACCGCGCACCCCCCCCGCCGGTGGCAGGTCCGCGGTGTGTTACTATTGCACGCACCACCCCCCCGTCGGCCGGAGTGTTACAATCGCGCGCGCCCCCCCCCCCCCCCCCGTTGGCCGTAGGTCCGCGGTGTGTTACTATTGCGCGCACCCCCCCCAGTCAGCCGTAGGTCCGCGGTGTGTTACTATTGCGCGCACCCCCCCCAGTCAGCCGTAGGTCCGCGGTGTGTTACTATTGCGCGCACCCCCCCCCAGTCAGCCGTAGGTCCGCGGTGTGTTACTATTGCGCGCACCCCCCCCCCAGTCGGCCGTAGGTCCGCGGTGTGTTACTATTGCGCGCACCCCCCCCCCCCCCTCCCCCGTTGGTCGTAGGTCCGCGGTGTGTTACTATTGCGCGCACCCCCCCCGTCGCCACCCCCCCCCCGTCGGCCGTAGGTCCGCGGTGTGTTACTATTGTGCGCACCCCCACCCCCACCCCCCCCCCAGATGGGGCCTCACATACGTCACCACAGGTCATCTGCCGTAAAGGCGTGATTAGAGGTGTCTTCAGTCAGGCCACGCGGGGGCGTGATATCCCATACAATGTGTTGTACCTCGTTCCTCTCCTTCAGGGAACAGAAGTTATATTCATAACATTACGTTTTCACAGGCCTGGTTGCTATATTTTTGTCTTTTCCACCCTGCCTTTGCACGTATGGCACCTGCGGCCGTCTGCTCCGCTCCAGTTCCTCCCTATCAAGAGTGGTCGATGCAAGGTAAGCTGTTGGACGGTATTAGTTGCTACTGGCGAATTATTGCTTGTTTTCGTAATGTCACAGCCATTTGTTATCTCAGTGTCTGAATAAGCTAGTCTACACGTTAAGTAGTTGCTACTGGCACCTGACAAAACTAGGTCAGGCGAAGGCTGACGTTAGAGACTGAGACGGCTTTGATTACGTTGTTGTTAATATTGTTATTTATAGCTAATTGTTTTTGTCAATGTTTAAAATATTTCCCCAATAAAGTGGTGCAGGGATGATGGATTTTTGTAGGCCAACCTGGAAGTTAGCACCGCCCTGGGTTCCCTCAACAAAAAGCTAATGGGTTTTCCCCACTGGATTTTGGAGGTCCAGCCCCACCAGGCCAAAAAAGGTGGGATAATTTGAAAAAGAAATGTAAAGTAGGTGCAGGTTTGGATTTGTTTTACCCATGCAAGTTACTAAATACTTTGCTGAAAATGACTGACGTGATTGATTTCCACTGCCCAGTATTGCAAATATCCAGGGACAGGAGAGGGGACAAGTGGGAAGCCCACTGCTGCGAATTGGCCCTGGTTTGTCCTCATGGATGAGGTATTAGGTCAGAGGCCTTCTATTGCCCCCCCTGTCCTAATTGCCTCCATCCCTGAGGACACACCAGGGCCAAGTGCCGCAGGGGGATGATGAGGAGGAGAAGGAGGAGGAGGAGAGCCAGCCAGGGCCTAACAGAAAGAGGAGGAGGGAGGATGACCTCTTAAGTTTAATTAAAGAAGACATGAGGCTTCAGAGGGAGGCAGAGGAGAGGAGGGAGAAGGAGAGCAAGGAAAGAATGGAGAGGCTCTTCTCTCTGCTCGAGAGAATTGTAGTTAAATATTTTTTGGTGTTTATTTACTGTTTTGTTATTTAGTTAATTAATGAATGTTCAATTCAATTCAATTCAATTTTATTTGTATAGCGCCAATTCATAACAGAAGTTATCTCAGGGCACTTTTCAAATGGAGCAGGTCTAGACCAAACTCCTAATAACATTTACAGAGACCCAACAGTACCACCATGAGCAAGCACTTGGCACGGGGGCAAGGAAAAACTGCCTGTTAAAAGGCAGAAACCTTGGACAGACCCTTCGGCTCTAGGTGGGTGGTCATCTGCCTTGACCAGTTGGGGTGAGAGAGAGAGAGAGAGAGAGAGAGAGAGAGAGAGAGAGAGCGAGCAAGCAACTACATCAATGCACTAGCACCAATGATGGGGGACAGCGAGCAGCAACAACAGTAACTGTATATAACTGGTAACTGATATTAGCAATGGCAGTCAAGCAGGACCATGGAGGCTCCGCCAGGATCCATGAGAACCTGCGAGACGAGAAAACACAAGAACTCCGGGGAAGAAGTGTTAGTAACATGCATTAATGGGACATGAATGTGTGCACACAGAGAGAGAGAGAGAGAGAGCGAGAGACTCAGTGCACCAAGGGAAATCCCCCGATAGTCTAGGCCTATAGCAGCATAACTAAGGGATGGTTCAGGACTCACCTGATCCAGCCCTAACTATAAGCTTTATCAAAGAGGAACATCTTAAGCCTACTCTTAAATGTGGAGAGGGTGTCTGCCTCCCGAACCACAACTGGAAGCTGGTTCCACTGAAGAGGAGCTTGGTAACTGAAGGCTCTGGCTCCGGTTCTACTTTTAGAAACTATTGGAACCACCAGTAGCCCTGCATTCAGAGAACGCAGTGTTCTAGTGGGGTAGTAGGGTACTATGAGCTCTTTGAGATATGAAGGGGCCTGCCCATGAATGTTCTTTTTATTTTATTGATTGTTGTTATTGATAAGATTTTATGTTTTTATGTTACTGTTATAAAATTAAAATATTGTTAATTGTTACACGTTCCATTTAGTATTAACAACTTAAGTACAATTTATAACAGGATTAGCAAACGGCATAAAGTGCTACTGTTCAGGAACAACAAGGGATTTAATATTTATATTTTTTTTTTTTCATTGAACGATTTACAAAATTATACAAAAAACTATTACTATTTACAGATTATTATTAGAAAATTATTATTAGAAATACAATAGGCTGAGCAGGAGTCCCTGCCAGTGCTGCTGGGCTGGATGGGATGCCACAATAAAGACCTGTGGTCAGTGGGACATCATCTGGGCATCATTCAGGGTGTTTGGGGGTCTGGTCTCCAATGTCCACCACATCGTCTATCAAGTGGATTTGCAGGGCTGACTTGATCGACGGCTGCCATGTCACTAAGAATTTTTATTTGTAATTGTAATATAATAATAATAATAATAATAATAATAATACTCTGGAGTCATGCACGGACCCCGGCCAGCCCACGTACACGTCCACAAAGTGGCCCTGATGGTCACAAATTGCCTGTAGGATAACAGTTTCCTGTTCAGGTAGCAGTGACCATCAGGGCCGCTTGATGGCTTGGCAGCCGTCGATCACTCCAGCAGCCTTTAAAAAGTCTCTGTGTCTTGCCAGCCCTGCAAACCCACGAGTTACTGCCGCCAGGTCTTCAGCGGTCTTTGGGAAGTGGATGACCTTGTGGCGAATGGCCACAACCTCCCCAGTAACTCGGTGGACGATACGGTGGACAGTGGAGCGAGGCATCCCAAACACCCTTGAGACCACCCTGTATGATGCCCCACTCGCCAGCCAGAACAGGAACACCAAGGTCTCTATTGTGGCACCCCATCCATGTCTCCGATCCTGGTGGAGAAGGTTCAGCAGCACTGCCAGGGACTCTCTGCTCAGCCTGAAGTCCTGCCTGGTGTCGCCATGATTGGAAAATGTGTCCAGGACAGGCACCGCCAGGTTTACCTCTCGGTCCTCTATCCGCAGATATACGAGCCGGGACGGAGCCGCTTCTCCCCTTCCTCCACCAGCAAAGCAATTAAAACATTTTTTTTTTTTAATTCATGAATGTCCAGAAACATGTTCGTCTTCTTCTTTCTTCTTCTTTCATCTTATTCTTTCTTCTGTCTTCTGTCTTATTCTTTCTCTTCTTCTTTCTTCTTCTGTCTTATTCTTTCTTCTGTCTTATTCTTTCGTCTTATTCTTTCTTCTTCTGTCTTATTCTTTCGTCTTTCTTCTTTCTTCTGTCTTATTCTTTCTTCTTTCATCTTTCTTCTGTCTATTTTTTCAACTGACGACAAACTGACAGGCAATGGCTACGTTACAAAGTACCAACTGACGCAGCTGGTGACGCAGCTGGTGACACAACCAGGTAATGCTTCGAAGGCGAGGCCTTTCTCAATACCAAGTACGCCAAGTTCGGACTTGTGTACTTGGTAGTTCGGACTTGGTAAGTCCGACTCAGGAGTACAAACTCCCGAGGACGGGCACTATAGATAAAATGTACTTTACTTGATATCCCAACTAACCTGTCGACACTCCACACTCTGCTCTCTGCTGGACATCCAGAAACATGGCATGTTTTATCAGAGGCTCTTTCATGGGGAGTTTCTTGATGGCATACTCCACAGCCCTTTCCAGAAACGCCACTGCTGCCTGCTGGAGCCTCTGCACTTGCTGCGGTGTAATGTCTCCTGCTTCAAGGAGCCTGTTGATTGTAGCTCGAGTACTGAAGCCAATCACCAACTTTTCTCCTACAAGAGACACAAATCAACAACTTCAGTTAATCAGTTTTATTGTTAACACCAGTATAATGTGCAGAGTTTTACAGACATCTGGGTCCCACTACATTTCCCTGACAGAACAACAGTTCACGAAGTCTGAGCACCAACTATCCCTGACCCAGGAAGTTATATACACAAACAGTGAAAACGACATAAAGGGCTGGCTGTTGACGTCTTCCCCCCTCGTCCTTGTGGTGTCTGGCTCCAGCGCCAGATTGTCGCCTCCGGGTATTATCTAAAAGATTCTTTACACGTACAGCAACAAGCCTGCCTGTTTTTCGCCATCATCTGACCTCACACTATCTACTCTACACATGTCACCAACAACGCACTCATTCCGATCCTGAGGAGCTGCCCCCATGCTTACATGCCTCTGCTCATAGCTCATGACTCTGTCCTTCATCAGCAGAAAGGCACCGAGGTTAGTGTGACCCTAATTATTGGTCATATGGTAGATATAAAATATAACCATACCTTTAGTATCTTCATCATATCAGTGATTGATTGAATAGTTTATTAGACAGAAATGCAAACAGCATAGTCAGTCACACATTTGGGCTAAACAAAAAAGTCCTGGGGACTTGTTTCCAGTGTGGTCCCATGTGTGTGACGAGATGACTGCAGCCCTCTAACAAAAAGTGTGTTGAGTGAGATCAGTGAGTGGATAGTGCATGTGCATATTCTGATGTAAAACTTGGACAATTACTAATTACCTGGCAGTTGGTTGGATGGCTCCTTAAAGCGGATTTCATGCAGTTCCCGGTGCTGCAATGCTGTGGGCTTCAGAAACTTTGAGAGCAGCTTGCGGATGAAACCCCTCATCTAAAAATTTCAGAAAAGATTTACAAATTTACATTTATTTCGTGCTAATAAAAAAGGAACAAAGATAGTACATCATGCTAGCAAACTGTATCCCAACCTTCCCAATTTACCTCATCATTTAGAAGGAAGATGGACGACTTCTCTCTCTCGAGGTTGAAGGTGGAGAAGACCGGAAACGTTGCTTGATAGAAGAGCAGGTACACCTCTGTGATTGGGTCAGAGAATGCCTCCACAAGCCTCCTGAACCTTGGCTGTTTGTCATCTGTGGGAAAAAGAGAAGAAAAAAAATGGTTGTGCATACTACATACTACATTTACTTTTCAGTCTGTTCTAATAACCATGCATTTGGATCATTAAAATGTGATGCCTACTTACTGACTTCAAGTAGCTGGCCAGTGGCTCATACTGCTGCAGGATACAAGTCAAACAATTCTCCAGGCTCAACCATTGAATGGAAACGTGCATGAGCATTTCCATATACTCACTTCCATGGAGCTCACAGAATTCTATGACAAGAATGGAACATCTTAATGCCAATTTGATCAAACTCTTCTGGATTTAATTTGTACTACATTGGGACTGCACATACATACCTGTCAGGTAACCTTTACGATTGGTGCTTCCTTTAAACCAATATCCGACATCCACAGCGAGATCCTCTGGATCAAATCCACACACCTGCAATACATGATTATTTATAGTCACAAGACATTGTTGTAATTGGTTCATGACACCGCACAGCATAACAACCTGTTTGACTTGACATTACCCATAACGGATAATACGGTAGGTCTTAAGCATACATGATTCAACTCACCTCCAAAAAGGCCTGGCCAGCCTGTTTGGCAGTGTTGTGGATGATGTGACAAGGGCACCCATGGATGTAGATGCTGGCATGATGAATTCTGGATGCGATGGAGTTCCTTGCTCCTGTATTGACAGGAGCATTATCAACAGACAGACTGACACAGTTTCTCTATGGTATGGCGTTTTTCTGCAAGGCCTCATCCATCTTCTTGTAGATCACTTCAGCCGTGCCGCAGTTTGTCCCGCTGGTGGGGCACATATCCAGGAACCTGTGGACAACTTTGCTGAGGTCACTGTCATATACCCGCACAGTGAGCAGGTTCATCTTCTCACGTCCTGTAACGATAGGTACATATATCATATATGTCAGATTAAAGGTACACATCAGACTGAAATTGTGTGTGTGTGTCTGTTCTCTGATTAATATATCTAAAATGGGTGCTGGAAATGTGATGTGTTCGTTGAGGAAGAAGGCCGCCGACTCAGGAACGCTTTTAACTCACTTTATTTGTTTAGTTTTAGGTATTTATCTATGAAGCAAAGGGAGGGGTATTGTAAAATTCATGCACGTGGAGCTCCCCTTAGCTGGGTATCTGTCCAGATACGCTACCTGGGGTTTCTGACCTTCCCCCGCATGTGTTGTTTGGTAGTATCTGGGCAGGCGTGGCCTCTATGACGCATAATATGCTCTGATTGGCTAGTGTTGAGCGCCCGCCCCCAGTGCATTATGTGTGCCGCCATTTGGGGCCAGGTGCGGTTAATACAACTTATATTTATATTTATAGTCCTTAGTGGCTATGTGAGGATATTATAGTCTGTTGATACATATGTGCGGTTATCCATTCATCACAGAAAGTGGAACATTTAATGACCTGTATAATTTGATCCATCGGTGATCAACGTGAAAGGATTGGTCCTCATCTTCATGACCAGTTCCTTTCTAAAGTGAGGAGCCACTGCTTCATTTATTATGCAGGATATTTTTGTGCGGGCAGACTTGAAGCTCTGTGCAGTAGGGGAATCTTTGAAGCATTCTTTTAGCAATGGGCTGAAGTGATCGGCTACTGCAAATGGCACATTGTGTTCCACCATTGACACTGCTACCTTTACCTCAGCTCTCCTTGTCTGCAACAGAAAGGAGGTAATTAAAAAGCAAATCATGTAAAAACATTAATAAAACATTAAGTGTTTTTTGATTGAATGAATGTCTTAGCAGCAGACTCAAGGTCCATAGAAAAACACTATTACATACAAAAATAAACAAAGTACAGTTCAAATGAACATTAGATTAGACAAGGCATTTGTTTCATTTACTATGTATTTATGCTCATATAACCTACAAGTGCAATTCAGCTACTAGCAGTGTTCATAACACTGGTAGTAGCTCAATAGCATGTAGTACCTTGACTTCCTGAGCTGTCATGCCACCAACAGTGGCTGGGCCATAATATGGTGCAATGCTGGCTGTTGACTGTACTGCCTGTTCTTTGGTACAATGCACTTTGCTTTTTATATGTCTTGTGACATCTGCCTTTCCTTGATAGGCACAGCTGTTCTCGTGTCTGCATATAGAGCACCAAAAGTAGGAGGTGGTTGTGCCTACAGTGATGAAGGACCATTCTGCTGTCCACTCCCTTTTAAAAGTGCACCTGTAGATGGCTGCTCCACTCTTGGCCTTCTGCTTCTTCCCTGTGTCTACTCTCATCTCCACTGTTTTCTCTGCCGGCTCTTCTGTCTCATCCTCTATCTCTGTGTTCTCAATTTGTATCTCTTCTACATCTTCGTCCTCACTGTCCTCAATCTCTTCATCTTCTGTCTCTTTTGTGCCCTCTGCACTCTCATTTTCACGGGGTGAAAGATAGCTACATGTTACTGTTTGATTGAATACTGTGTTACAGTGGTTCTCAAAGTGGATTCCAGGGACTCTGTGGGTTCCTTTAGGGGGGGTCTAAATTGAACCTTACAAGGTCTGTAAGTTAAGGATAGACCTTGAAATGTAAAAATTTTGAGAAACACTGCTTTAGGGTGTGTTCACACGTAGCGTTTTTTCCCCGCGTTTTTTCCCGCTTTTTTCAACTTTTTGACACTCGGTGCGGGAGGAAAAAAACGCTGAGAGAGGCGTTCAAAAAAACGCTGGGGACTTTTTCCAAAAACGCTCTGCTACATAGGAATATAATGTAAAACGAGCGCTGGCAGAACAAAAAACGCGTCTGTAACTCTGACACACACACACACACATTGAGACTAACATTAGAGTCTCTTTTTCAAGTGTGAACTGGGCAAGAGAAGAGGCAAATAAATGTTACACAGCTCTGCAACAAATACAGGACAATGATAGACTTATAGCAGTTCACACCTAGCGTTTTTTTCCCGCTTTTTTCCACTTTTTTTACGCTCAGTGCGGGAGAAAAAAACACAGAGAGAGGCGTTTAAAAAAACGCCGGGGACTTTTTCCAAAAACGCTCTGCTACATAGGAATATAATGTAAAACGAGTGCTGGCAGAAAAAAAAAACAAGTCTGTAACTCTGACACACACACACACACATTGAGACTAACGTTAGAGTCTCTTTTTTCAAGTGTGAACTGGGCAAGAGAAGAGGCAAATACATGTTACACAGCTCTGCAACAAATACAGGACAATGATAGACTTATAGCCTTAAAATAGTACATATTAACTAGGAAACTCAAGGAGAAACAGCAAATCAACAGTGAACAAAATTGGGTAGTTACCTACCGTCCGTCTTCTAGCAAGCAGGAGAACGTCGAGTGGGTTTTAAATGTCGGTGCTGTTGTGTGTGAAAGATAGTTACTGTGCGTTCACACCGAAAGCGCACAAAGAGGAAAATGATCCCGGAAGTCATTCATTGTGTATTGGGAGCCAGGCGGACAAAGAGGGAAAAGAGGAATAGGCGGAGGCGGGTGGACTAGGCGACTTAGGGCGTGTTCACACCTGGCGTTTTTTTTTTTTCTGCCAGCGCTCTTTTTACATTGTATTCCTATGTCAGGGTTTCCGCTACATGTAATTGATCGTGGCGCACCGCCACGGCAAAATAAAAGCCGCCACACTTTCAGAATAATGATTATTATTATTATTTTTTTTTTTAATGTTGTTTCATGTTTATATTAATGTAAATGATTGTATTAAATGTGATTTCGGCACAAAACATGGTGTTTTCCGTGAAATATGACGCTACGCTGCAAATAGCATATCCTTATTTTGAAAAACCAACACCGGAACACCGGAGTCACCACCTGCCTGTCTAGCTGCGGCGCGCGAAAGACGAAGAGAGTAGGAGAGACAATAGTCCGACGTGGAGGGAGAGAAAAGGGTGAAAGAAAGGTACCTAAGCTAGGTTATATTTGATACCGTTTTGTTAAAACCAGTGAAAAACGACCCTAATGTATAGTAGGGATGGGCAACGATCGTCGAATAGTCGAATAGTCGGAGTCACGTAGAATATCGAATAATAAATGTGACTATCGTTATTTATTACACGGCTCTTCTCAATGCTGTTGAACGCTCCGTTGACTTGCATGGGCCTTCACAACTTCCGGTGGTGAATAGCGTCCTCGGTTGCTAAGCGACGTCAACGTCTTTGGGGGACTATTTCTCTGCTGATCAACACTACGAATGCTAGTAACAAATAAATTGTAAAAAGACACACCGTGTGAAGTTATATTTTTGACGTGTCTAGTTCACCGTCATGCAGGCTGTGTTTAGTAAGAAAATAAAAATAAATTGCGATCCGTTTTCGGCGCATGCAGGTCTATCTGCCTAACCCCACGTTGAAATAATTTTGATGTTGAATGTTGGCGCAGTTGTTGAAATAAACAGATTGATTTCATACACGTCATAAAAGCCTCTCCCTGTGTCATTGCACTTGCGTGTATCCGAGGTGCGTGTGTGCGTGGGGGTTCTTGATTGAGCGATTTTCGAATATTATTCGATTATTTCTCAGCGAATATAGAATAATATTTTTGCCAGAAATGCACATCCCTAATGTATAGATGGATTAGGTTACAGAAAAAATCCAGAGTCGGGAAAAATGTGTTATTGATTGGTTATACGCATTATTTCTATCATTTTTTAATAACGTTTACTGTTGTTGCCACAGCGCTAGGATAAAGCAAGGCACAAGCTCTGTGGCACTGGCAGTATCTGACAGATTGACGCCTCTTCTAGATGCTGCTTTAATTTGTTGTTGTTGTGTTTGTTGTTATGGCCTAGTGATTCTGCAAGATCCTCTTTTCGATTATTATTTTCAATTAATGTACCGGAAACCCTGTAGTAAATAATGTATTTAGAAAAACATTCAGTTTGAAATAGTCATAATTTCACATTTCAAAATTCATGTTGTTGTCGCCGTCGTCGTCACCCCCCCTCTTCCACTCGGGCAGACCTCCCCCACGGTTTAAAAAAATCCTGGAGGAAACCCTGTATGTAGCAGAGCGTTTTTGGAAAACGCCCCCAGCGTTTTTTTAAACGCCTCTCTCTGCGCTTTTTTCTCCCGCACCGATCGTAAAAAAAAGGTGAAAAAAGTTCAACTGTCAGAAAAAAAAGTGCCTGACGTCAGGCGCTTTTTTGACAATTGACCAATCACAAGCGGAACATTGACACTTCGTCATGAAGGAAACTCTCAACTGTCAAAACAAGAAACAATGGCGGAAAAATCACTCTGGAAAGTACCGGTGGAGCGATTGATAGTTTTAATTACGGAACATGTCGAGATCTACGACATGTCTAATAGGCTCTACCACAACACCCACCACAAAGAGTCCATATGGAAGCAGATCGGGTTGATCCTCCCGATCTGCCATTTTGTAGGTACATAGTAGGCGACTAACGTCGGGGTCTAGAGTGGGTTCATTGCTAGGCGATAGAAAAAACGCTCTCGCCGCTTTTAGGACAAAAAGCACTGCCAGCTTTTTTTTTTGTTGAAAAAGCGGTCGGCTCAACTTTTCCCTATCACAAAAAACGCTAGGTGTGAACACGCCCTTAGGAGGATAAAAAAAGTTTAAAATCCTCCAACTTTATGTAAATGAGCTATGACGCGTCTAGGAGGGAAAGGTGGAAAATCCATCGATAGCCAATGGGGATGTCTCGTTCTGCTGTCGTCCCTCGGTCAGATCTGTCCCAGAGAACAACCCGCGTAACTTTAGTTCCTACCAAACATTCGTTCCAAGATGTCGCTGGAAATGCTGATTGCTGCTGTAGCAGAACACCCAGTCCTCTATGATTTGACAACACTACATTTGGCAAAATCAGTGTTTATTTGGGATGATCATTTCCGTAAATATGATTGGGGAGTAAGTAAGGGATAATGCCCGACGAGGTGTACATTAACAGAAATGAATGGACGTCGCGGAGGCGTGACGGTTGCTTCCGCGAAGTACCATGGTCACTTACGAAAGAATGAAATATTTAATCAATTAATAATACTTTAATGTGTTTTAGAGTTAAAATCGTGAGGGTTTTTTTATTTTTACAAGTCGAGCAGACTATTTAATATCTCCCGTATGCAGGCGTTGCCAAGCAACGTGACCATAGCGTCTTCATAGCGTCAACGTCTTTCCTAGGTGTAAATAAACACTTTTTAACCTACACCCTCCAGCCAATCAGAATCGAGTATTCACCCAGACCATGATATAATTGGGGAGTAATTCTGTTTTTAATGACTTTATCAAGTAACTTTCCATCAAGTAACTTTCCGTGATCAACGAAGTTGGTAAATGGGCTGTGCTACAGCAGTAGTTGCGTGGTGGTGTTTAGCGCGTGTGGCGTGCTGGCCCTTTAAATTAAAAAAAAGCAAGAACGAACATTCTGAAGGGGGACAAAAGCGACTGTTAAGACTCTGCATAGCCTGGCCGCCCTGCTGGCGTATGTTTGTCATTTCTGTGTTTCCCTGTCATCCCTTACATGTGCGTCTGTTATTGTCCTGTCTCCGCCCCCTTTGTTACATGTGCTTTTGTTTTCGTTGAGTCTGCCCTTCCTGTCTTGTGTTTCCCACCTGTTGGCCCTTATGTGTAATTGTCCCTAATTGATTTCCTCCCGCTCCCTCCCCTATTTAAGTTCAAGCCTTTGTGTTAGTTCTTGTCGCGTCTTAGCCCATGTAAGTTGTCCCTATGTGTTTGAGGTCTGAAACTCTCGTTTTTCCTTAATTGTTTTCCGTGTAGGATTCTGCATTTTTTGGTTTGTTTTTTCTATCGATCCTCTGAGCGTTCTAGTTTTGATTTGTTTAGTTTTGGCCTTTTGCCTATTGTTGCCTAGTCAAATAAAAGACTCCTTTTTTCAAAAGAACTTTCTGCATCCGTCTCCGCTTTTGGGTCCTGGCCTCCGGTGAATTCCTAACAGTAAGACGCGACCAAGATGGACCCAGCGGATCCGAACCAGGTCAAGACCGTGCTGGAGCATCAGGGAGCCGCCCTGGGAAGACAGCAGGCCTTGCTGGAGTCAGTCACCACCACCATTGGTAATCTGTCCGCTCAAGTCCAGAGGCTACAGTTAGCCCGCCCTGCATCTCCTTCACCTCTGTCTACCCATGAACCCCGACTGCACCCTCCGGAACGGTACTCCGGTGATCCGGGCTCCTGCGCCTCTTTCCTCAGCCAATGCTCCCTCGCTTTTCAGCTCCAGCGCTCCGCCTACCCGTCTGACCGGGCGAGAGTGGCGTACATCATCACTCTGCTCTCTGGCCGAGCCAAGGAGTGGGCCACCGCGAAATGGGCAAGGGGAGCCCCGTGCTGTGAGTCCTATAGGGACTTCGAGGCTGAGATGAAACGGACCTTTGATCGTTCCAAACAGGGTCACGAGGCCGCACGGGAGATGCTCCGGATGAGGCAGGGACACCGGACAGTGTCCGACTATGCCATAGACTTTCAGACCCTCGCCACCAACACGGACTGGTGCGCAGCAGCACAGTTCGATGTCTTCCTTTACGGGCTGTCCGAGGGGATTCAGGACGAGCTGCTCCGTCATAGCCTGCCCCGTTCCTTTGATGAGCTGGTGGAGACCGCGGTCTTGATTGACACAAGACATCACCAACGCCATCGCCTGCGAGCCATGGGGAACCCGCCTGGGGCGCCTTTGTTCCTCCCCGCCGTTCGACCTGCCCTGCCGTCCGCTCCAGACCACACGGGACCGGAACCGATGCAAATAGGCCGCACTCACCTCACCTCAGTCGAGCGGCAGCGGAGGATCGCCGCTCAGGTCTGCCTGTACTGTGGGCAACCGGGGCACTTCATCGCCGCCTGCCCATTAAAAGCCAATGCTCGCCAGTGAATAGAGGGATACTGGTGAGCGTGACGCAGGTTCTACCCTCTTCGGCACCCCGCACTCTCCTCCCTGCCACTCTGCAGTGGGGTAGCAGCCGTCAGGAGGCGGTTGCGTTTGTCGATTCCGGGTCCGAGGAGAACTTTATTGACTCCCGCCTGGTGGCTCAGTGGGGCTTACCTACCACGGTCCTCGGGACGCCTCTAGTGGCCAACGCACTGAACGGCAAGAGGCTGGCCAACATTAGTCGAACCAGCATTCCGGTGAGTCTCTGTCTCTCTGGTAATCACCATGAAGTTTTAACCTTTTTTGTCATTGATTCTCCTCAGACCCCCGTTGTCCTTGGGCACCCGTGGCTAATTAAACACAACCCCCACATTGACTGGGTGAGTCAGAAAGTTGTGGGCTGGAGCCCATTCTGTCACTCCTCCTGTCTCATGCGAGCCCACTCGCCCCTGCCCCAGGACACCAGAACCCCGGAGGAGTATCCGGACCTCTCAGGTGTTCCCCCGGACTACGAGGATCTCCGGGCTGTTTTTAGTAAATCCCGAGCGTCCTGCCTGCCCCCCCATCGACCTTATGACTGTGCCATTGAGCTTCTTCCCGGTGCCTCTCCCCCCAGAGGCCGACTTTATTCCCTGTCCCAGCCCGAGACCGCGGCCATGAACGCCTACGTCCAGGAGTCCCTGGCTGCCGGTCTCATTCGCCCATCCTCCTCTCCTGCGGGGGCGGGTTTTTTCTTCGTCGGGAAGAAGGATGGTTCCTTGCGCCCCTGCATTGACTATCGAGGCCTCAACGACGTGACTGTGAAGAACCGGTACCCCCTCCCTCTGATGTCCTCGGCCTTCGAACTGCTGCAGGAAGCATCGGTGTTCACCAAGCTGGATCTGCGTAACGCCTATCATCTGGTCCGTATACGCGAGGGCGATGAGTGGAAGACCGCCTTTAACACCGCTTCTGGTCACTACGAATACCTCGTCATGCCCTTTGGTTTGACCAATGCCCCAGCCGTGTTTCAGGCATTAGTCAACGACGTCCTCAGGGACATGCTTAATTTGTTTGTGTTTGTTTACCTGGATGATATTTTGATTTTTTCTAAATCCAAGTCTGACCATGTCTCCCATGTCCGTGCTGTCCTGCAACGACTTCTTGAGAATCAGCTCTTTGTAAAGGCGGAGAAATGCGAGTTCCATCAGGACACTGTCGCCTTCTTGGGCTATGTGATCTCGCCTGGGGCTATCCGGATGGACCAGAACAAAGTCAAGGCAGTGCTTGAGTGGCCGGTACCTGTTAACCGCCGGGAGCTCCAGCGGTTCCTCGGTTTTGCCAACTTCTACCGACGCTTCATTCGGAACTATGGCGTGTTGGCCGCACCCCTCACGGCACTAACCTCGACTTCGGTGAAATTCCTCTGGTCGCCTGCGGCAGATGGAGCATTCCGCAGCCTACAGCAGCGTTTCACGTCAGCCCCCATCCTCACCCAGCCAGACCCCACTCGGCAGTTTATCGTGGAGGTCGATGCCTCGGATATTGGCGTCGGGGGCGTCCTCTCCCAACGCTCCCCCGAGGATAACAAGGTCCACCCCTGCGCCTTCTACTCACACCGCCTTACCCCAGCTGAGCGGAATTACGACGTAGGGAATCGGGAGCTGCTGGCAGTTAGGCTGGCCCTCGAGGAGTGGAGACACTGGTTGGAGGGGGCCTCCATTCCGTTTTTGGTCTGGACTGACCATAAGAACTTGGAGTACATCCGTACGGCCAAACGGCTCAACCCCCGCCAAGCCCGATGGTCGATGTTTTTTGCCAGGTTTGATTTTACCCTGTCCTACCGCCCCGGTCACAAGAATGTGAAGCCTGACGCGCTGTCTCTGAGGTTTTGTCCCTCTGAGAGACCCCTGGAACCGGACACCATCCTTCCCACTCGTTGCATTGTGGGCGCTGCCCGGTTCGCCATAGAGTCCGTTGTGATCACTGCCCAGGCTAACGAGGCTGGGCCAAGCCTCTGTCCCCCTAACCGTCTGTATGTTCCGCGCTCGGTCCGTGCACAAGTGTTGCAGTGGGGCCACTCGTCTCAGCTCTCCGGGCACCCTGGGGGTAGGCGAACTCATGCCTTCGTCGGCCGGCGGTTCTGGTGGCCGTCCATGAGAAAGGACGTAAATGACTTTGTTCGGACCTGTGCTGTCTGTGCCCGTAATAAAACGTCCACTCAACCCCCTGCCGGGCTGTTGCAACCCCTGTCAGTACCCAAGAGGCCCTGGTCCCATATTTCCCTCGATTTTGTCACTGGCCTGCCCCCGTCTGATGGTAACACCACCATACTCACCGTTGTTGACCGTTTTTCCAAGGCCGTTCACTTTATCCCCTTACCTGACCTTCCTTCTGCTAAAGAGACTGCTAGGGTAATGATTTACCATGTATTCAAACTGCATGGGTTGCCCGTTGAGGTGGTGTCAGACAGGGGGCCCCAATTTACATCCTGTTTTTGGAAGGCGTTTTGCAAACTTCTCGGTGCTTCTGTACGTCTGTCGTCTGGTTTTCATCCACAGAGCAACGGCCAGACCGAGAGGGCGAACCAGCAGCTGGAGACCGTCCTGCGCTGCGTGGCATCCCAGAACCCCACTACCTGGAGTCAGCAGCTGCCATGGGCGGAGTATGCCATCAACGCCCACGTTTCATCCTCCACTGGTCGCTCCCCGTTCGAATGCTCCATGGGCTACCAGCCGCCGCTGTTCCCGGACCAGGAGGGGGAGGTGGGCGTGCCGTCGGCGGAGGCATTCGTCCGACGCTGCCACCGGACGTGGAGGCACACACGTACCTGCCCTGCTTCGCGCCACGGCCAGTATGAAGGCGCAGGCTGACCGTCACCGCTCTCGACCCCCACGGTATCGCCAAGGCCAGCGCGTGTGGCTCTCGACCAAGGATCTCCCCCTCAAGACCGATTCCCGCAAGCTGTCCCCCCGCTTCATTGGGCCCTTCCCGGTGGCCAGAGTCATCAGTCCCACTGCCATGCGTCTCAAACTCCCGTTCCCCCTTCGCCGCATTCACCCCACCTTCCATGTATCTAAGATTAAGCCTTTTCTGTGCAGCCCCATGCATCCTGTCCCCAAAGCCCCCCCGCCTCCACGCCTTATCGGTGGTTCGGAGGCATACACCGTCCGGCGTCTGCTGGACGTTCGACGCCGGGGCCGGGGTCTCCAGTACCTCGTGGACTGGGAGGGCTATGGCCCCGAGGAGCGGTGCTGGGTCCCGGCTCGGCACGTCCTGGATCCTGCGCTCATCCGTGATTTCCATCGCCAGCATCCACTGTCATCCATAGGAACGCCTGGAGGCGCTCGTTGAAGGGGGGGGGTACTGTTAAGACTCTGCATAGCCTGGCCGCCCTGCTGGCGTATGTTTGTCATTTCTGTGTTTCCCTGTCATCCCTTACATGTGCGTCTGTTATTGTCCTGTCTCCGCCCCCTTTGTTACATGTGCTTTTGTTTTCGTTGAGTCTGCCCTTCCTGTCTTGTGTTTCCCACCTGTTGGCCCTTATGTGTAATTGTCCCTAATTGATTTCCTCCCGCTCCCTCCCCTATTTAAGTTCAAGCCTTTGTGTTAGTTCTTGTCGCGTCTTAGCCCATGTAAGTTGTCCCTATGTGTTTGAGGTCTGAAACTCTCGTTTTTCCTTAATTGTTTTCCGTGTAGGATTCTGCATTTTTTGGTTTGTTTTTTCTATCGATCCTCTGAGCGTTCTAGTTTTGATTTGTTTAGTTTTGGCCTTTTGCCTATTGTTGCCTAGTCAAATAAAAGACTCCTTTTTTCAAAAGAACTTTCTGCATCCGTCTCCGCTTTTGGGTCCTGGCCTCCGGTGAATTCCTAACAGCGACTTAGGTGGAGTGGACAAGGCGGATTCCTCTTTGTGCGCTTTCGGTGTGAACGCACAGTTAGAGATGCCAAGACCCGCGTTACGTTGCTTCTGATTAGTTTATTGCGTGGTGCCTTCCGTGGTTGGTTAGATTTGGGCACAAAGAACTGATGGATTGGTCTGGGATTGGTTATCTCGGTCAGTCAATCAGAGTTACTTGAACTATGGCAAGCCACGAGGACCAAAGTTTATTATCATGAAAAAAATAAATATAGATACTCCAGAGTATTGAATGGGGAAATAAGCGTGAGAAATGTCAAGTGTGGCGTGTGGTGTGAGAATGGGTCAAATTGCTTCACACTCAAAGCGTGACGCTTGGCAGCTCTGACCCTGCCTATTTTCATTTTCAAAATATGAATGGTATATTTTTTGGGTTACATTCAATCATTCTCCAACGTCCACTACAAGCTTCCATACAACCTTTTTCCCGCCACTGGCTTTTTATATGTAGGCTACAGATCTTGAAACACAGAAAAAATATATTCTGCAATCCAAGGTCCAGTCTTCCCATTGATTTGGCCTGGACATTCAATGATAATATGTTGCTACTATGCTGAATGTATCTAATAAGTGTGGAGAAATATTAAACAATCCAAGGACTGTCCTCCCTCTGCTGTGGCCCAGGCTGTGTAGCATAATTTCTTCTTATGGATGAAGGACAAGTCATGTACATAACAACCCCATGAATGGAGGCCATGCTACCACCTAACGACCAGCTGTGGAAATGTTGCTTTTGTCTAGGATAAGATAACATGATTTGAGGGATGAAGTGATGCCCGTTAATTTACGGGCATGGCGGAGTAGTCATTAGGCTATGTCGCACGACAGTCAAGCAGGACATCAAGTTTACAGAGATACATTTTTAATGATATAATTTTTCCTGGCGTGAAAGGGGAACATAAATAGAATGAGAGGAAGGAAGAGATTGAGAACCACTGATGTAGGCCTAATAGGAAATGTAGACTGTTGGGTGCTACACATTGATGGTTAATAAAGGTCCCTGTGGAGGGTGTATGTGGAGTGTGTTGTTGATGGCTGGTTTACAGCCCCACCTGGCCTGAGTCAGACTGACTCCGGCTGGGTGGGGCTGCACATCTGGGGTGCATGAGCAATCATGGCACCCAGGATAAACCAGCCATCAACACCATAGACATAATATACGTAGACGCCTCATAGACTGACGCTGCCTGTTGGAGCTGACGTATCAGCGCGGCCGCCATCTTGGATGGGTCCCCAGTGCGCCCCCAGTGCATTTATTTCTACTGAGGAAGGTGTATCCCCCAAACTACAATAATAAGCATAACTCCCCGAATTTTTACCGGATTTTCACACGGTTTGGTTTGTCACAAACGGCAGAAATTTATTTATGATACAGGACGAATTAATAAAAAAATTTAAAAAAAAAAAAAATTATTGTTCAATCTTACTTGTAAAAGGTAATCCCACGCGATCTGGTGTCAATACTGCGTAAGCTGCACAAAATACTGGCATAGCTTGCTCTCCCGTTGACTCCGATGCTAGACTAGAGTGAGGAGACCCAACCAATATGGCGGCGACGCTGGGTTACGTTCCAGCACATCATGAGGCGTCTACGTATATATGTCTATGATCAACACACACTCGAGGAGGAGCCACTGTCATGGCAACTTGTAACACCAGCTCAGCAATACCACCTGCTCTCCAATAAATATGTTGAACATCTACCCGTGTCCTGTGTCAGAGGGCCCCAAGGAAAGCCAGTAGGTGGCGTGTGACAGGAGCAACCCTGCCACAGTCCCCTTCCACTAATAAGTCCCTTTGAGTGCTTTGAAAAGCTCTATATCAATTATTATTAGGCTATTATTATCAACAATAACACTCAGTCTTATAGGTGCAGTACTTCTATAAGGCATAGTTGTATTTACGCTGGAATAAACCACACAGTCTTTGCAACACAATATTTCTCACAATAATGTCCAGAGTTTTGATGATTCCAGAGGTCCGTTTCACAAAGCAGGTTTAGTGAAAACTGAGTTTATTAACCCTGAAATGAGGGAAACTCTGAGTTTTCCATTTCACAAAGGGAGGTAACTCAAATCAGAGAAAGAGGGGTAACTCTAGCCTGTTTCAGAGAGAGAGGTAACTTAAGCTCTCGGGCAGTTACCATAGTAACAGACTATGAACCTAACCTGAAAAAATCAGTCAGTAGTAGAGTCAGTAGGCTATATCAGAAGTCCATTAGGCACAGTAGGAGGTGACTTTTTTCAAGAACATGGCATGTCCTTTTGACAACGATCCCGTGGATGAAGGTGCAGCATTACTGCGCAGAGAATTAAATATTCGTCGGGAGATGGTTATCAGAACACGCATAGATGTTTTAGCGTTTCCAGACAATTATCTTTTTGAGCAGTACCGTTTCACGTCACAGTCCATCATTTACATACACAACCTAATCCGTCCTTACATTTGCAACATTACCAACCGTAGTCATGCTCTCACATCCCAGCAGATATTGTGTGTTGCACTGCGTTTCTTTGCAAATGGAAGTTTTTTGTACAATGTCGCAGATGCAGAGCACTTGAGCAAGGCAACTGTATGCAGGGCGGTCAGAAAAGTGTGCCTCGCCCTGAAACGGCTTTGTCATTTCCCTGGACATAAACCTGTCAGAGCCATCAAGGTTGTGGTGTATTCTTCTCGGCTGCCAGAATGCTGGTCTGTGGATGACGAAATGATGGATACCTTGATGATGATACCTTCAGTAGTTCACCCGTCAACGCCATGTTTTTTTTTAGGCTGATAAGTTGATTGACGAACACAGAGCTTGCGTGCGATCACGCGAGTGCGTTAATGCGCTTCTCCCCCGCGGGATTGCATCTAATTGAAATAAATGAATAGGCTACCATTCAAGCAGTTTTCCCCTGTAATATTATTGTGATTGCAAAGGATTACATTTAAACTTACGCATTGACCCGAGCAGCAATGTTCTCCCACGCCGTCTCCCTCTCTTTTGCAGCTGCAGCGGTGTTGCACTTCTTTCTAAAAACGTGTTGAAACTCGCCATATGAGCGCATTAGGATTTCCAATTGGAGGTTGGTGAAAAACGTAGCCCTCCTCTTCCCCGTTGCCATGGTGACTTGTCGAATCGGGGCTCCATTGATGCTGGCTTTTTATAGATGTGGTGCACGCGCTTAACTCTAGGAGAAACTACTCCGAGTTGATTAAACTAACTCAAATCCGCTGTTCTGGAACCGGAAACTCAGAGTTTTCTATCTCAGAGTAGATCAACTCAGAGTTTAGGATTAGACTCAGAGTTTGTTGAACCTGCTTTGTGAAACCCCAGTAGGAAACTTAAGATACGTAGAAATGTTAATGTTTGTAGAAAACTAAAGAAAATGACAAAGTGAGTGGGAACACTACAGTTAAAATGTGTGTGAGTGCTCACAAAACATCAACAAGTCAGCAGTGTGGTACAGGGTGATAAGTTCTGATTGATATACAAAAGCTTAAACTATTAGCCAGGAGTGGGAAAGATGCAGAGGCAGACGTGGGAAGCAATAAGACACACCAAGACACAGTTGCATGTTGCAAAATGGTTCAGAGTTTAATAGAAATCCAGGGTATGCAGGAATCTTGTGGGTAAATTTAATACTTTTTAATACCTTTTTTATCACTTTAATACTTTTTACAACCCCACGGACACCCTGAAATCAGACACCTGTTTCAGTGTGGGGGACCACACACGTTTGTGTTAGGGTGTATCAAGTGCCCCTTTTTCCCTCAAAAACTCTTCTATGGTGGATAATATGCCATTTGATGAATAAACGCTAAATATGAAGTTTGGTGAAGACTGATAATGATCTAGGGGTACCACAATGCACCTTCATTTTGACAATATTTCATATTTTATGGCCGATTTTGGTTATTTTCCAATAATCTTCTTTACACTACATTTAAACTTAATGTCAATTAATGACATATCTAGCTTCTGTTTACAAAAAACATAACAGCTGCATGCATTTTGAAACTTTTAATTCAATACATGTATGTCTAACATTTACATTTGTTGGTGAACATTGTACATTTTCCCTAGCACATAATCCGTATTGAGCACAAACATTTCCTTAGCATCTCTAATTTTCAAAAACTCTGCAGTTGGAATTAAATTCATGATAACATATCAACACAAACTAAACTATTTGGAACATAATTATACAGTCTAATACAGTACAAACTGGACAGTGGACACTTTATACACTCCTTACAGATGCAAAATCCATGTCATGTTGTCCGTCTTGAATTTTTTTCTCAAATTTGGGGTTTGCTTGTAACTGTGTTCAACAGTTTGTAGGATGTTTTGGTAACGTTGTTCATCCTTAGCAGCTGCAAGGTAATCACAGCTGAGCTTAACCGCACTCTCAGCTGCATTATTGACAACATGTATCTGTCGTACAACAAAGCAGGCCAACTGGTAGTCATCACTCTTATCCCATTGACTGACCTCAGTCTTCAAGAAGCCAGGATCCAACTTCAGTGCTTTGAAGAATAACCATGAGTCTGCATTAACAAAGTCAGCAAGTTTGATTCTTGAGGACAGATCAACTGGCTTTGGTTTCCCAAAGCCATTACCAAATCGACCAGAAAGGTTTGAATTGTTTTCACACGCCATCAGAGCAGTTGCAATTTCATGTTTGTCAGCAGGTGTTTGAGAGCTAAAGAGTGCAAAAGGAACCAGCTCTCCATGTATGTACCATGTATGTTGACGGAAGGACTTCAGTGCAACCTCACCCAGAAGTTTGTCATGCTCCTTATAGCTCTGTCGATCTTGAATACATTTCAGGTCATTGTTTGGGGCATTGACCTGTGATGGAGCCAGAAACCAGTACCTTACATAGCAGCAGAGTACAAATTTGGCCAGCCTCTTGAGATTCTCAATTCGAGACTTCATGCAGATTTTGTGTTCAACTAACTGAGGTGCCAAAAGATCAATTTTCAAACAGTAGATGAGTTTGTTCATCCACCTGGCTTTGTGTGTAGCCCCAGGTTTTCTGAGGGGAGCTACCAATTTGCCTTGCACTACAGACAAAACCTAGCCTGGTTCCGCCCGCCTCCGTACTTCCGCTCAATTTTCATTTCACTTCAGTACTAGGTCTGGGAGTGCTGTAGGTTAGAACGATTTCTTTTCCCTCAAATGTGCCTTCCAATCAGCGAACAGGAGGCGCGGCCTGAGAACAGTGACGTATAGGTTGTGCGCGAATTTCAGTTATTGAGCGGATGTACGGAGGCGGGCGGAACCAGGCTAATGCTAATGCTCACTGCATCTGCCGTTTGTATACTGCGCGCAACGTGGTTTCTGGCGCATGAAATACGTCACGACCAAACGTTAGCGATTGGTTAAGGCAGATCCAGAGTGGCACTGGGCAGAGCCAATAGGTTTTAAACTTCAACAGCACCCGCCTTCAAGTGAGAAATCGTTTGTCTCTATAGCAGTTCTAGACCATGAGTATGAATGAAATGAGTACGAAGGTCTAGTTAGGACTAGGCTAGACAAAACCAATTCTAGTAACTCTTTGTAGTCGCCTCTTGGCAAGTAATCGTCATCATCACTGTTCAGGAGATTTTCTAGAAGCATGTTTAATTCAGTTTTCACATTGTCTGGAATGTCATTGCATGTTGTGAAATTTAATTTTGTTTCATCTGACAGTTGATGGAACTTACTTCGCAATGAATTGAAGACTCTTATCTCTGGGGAGGCATCTGTTTAAATTTTCAGTGCTTTAAATACATGTGACATAACAATTTCAGCTACATGATGTCGACATACCAGCCACAGCAATGGCCTTCCAAGCAAATTCTGGAGACTGATACAAACTGCTGACAAGTGGCCTGTATTAGAGCTAGTTGTGTCAAACACCATTGCAGCAATTGCATCAGTACACTGCCAATCTTCCAAAAGCTGCCCTATGTTCTCAGCAATGTTTCTTCCAGTCTCACCCTTGCCAACTTTCTGAAGTGGCATCAGACTCAAAAGTTTTGTGCCATGTTCACCTGACACCAACACAGCACATCGTTCCTCCTTATGGTAAGGGTCCTCTAATGTGCCTACTAGTTCTCCATCCCAATGTAATGCCATGATATTGGAAGGACTCCAGGATTCCTTAATGTCTTCTGAGATTTTCAAGCATGCTTTTCGATCAAACCTGTGCAAGCTGGCATATGAGAGAGAAAACCTGTCAGCGGTACCACCTCCAACCTCCACTATTTTAGACATGAGTTGCGATGATATTGATATTGATATTTTGCCCCTCTTCATAAGAAAAATGACATCAGGATGGGCAGCAAAATCATGGGGCAAAGTGATAGTTGTCCTTGTCCTGCGATGTAGCTGACTGGAGTCTTGAAAGTCAGGATCAACTTGAGGAGAAGTTTCTGGAACTGTTTTTTTACGACCTCCTCAACAATATCACTGCTTACTATTTCTGCTTTTTTCTCAGCTCCTCCTTCTCCCTTCTCCTCCTTTCTTCTTCTTCTCTCATATATTTCCTCTTATGTTTGCCTTGAGATAGCACATCTGCTCCTGACCAACATGCCTTCCTGTCTGTCTTCATGGACTCTAGAAAAGCCCTGTCTTCTTCATCTCTGATGAACTTTTCTGCTTCATGGTGCCACAACTGGCAGGTCTTTGACAGAAACTCTTGGTGTTCTTTAAATTGGTTACTGCTTCCCCTATTATACAGATTCTTCAGAAAATGTAGACAGTTGTCATATTCCTTGATCAGTATATCTTCCTTTAGGTAAAATGGCAGTATTTGGTCATACACATACTCTGCGGCTTCTTGGATGACGATTGTTTACCTTTGCATTCAAATTTGATAAAGCTGTACATGCACTTCAGCACATCAACATTGGATGGAAGCCGAGTTCCTCTCAAAATTAAAGTATCTTCAGTTGTATGTGAATCCCCAAGCCAAGGCACAATAGTTTTTGACTTGGTATTCATCTTAGCAATGGCAAGTTAATGCTCGCCTTTGTTGCTCGACTGCTTGTTTTAACTAAAATGTTGCCATAAATGATACAATATATGTAGTTCATGACATGAAGAGTTTCAATATTTGATATACCAACACTTTCTTAATGACATTTGGCAACCTAGCTCTGCACTTTTTAGCATGGACTCTGCATCTCCCATGACTACAAGGCTTGTACCAACATGTAGTTAAATGGCGAAAATGCCCCAAATCTGCCTAAAATCATCATAATTCAATGCATTTGTGGTACCCCTAGACAAAGTTTAATCTTTCTAAGGTTTCACAGATATACTCTGTGCATCAAATGGAATATCAAAAACCACAATAGAAATTGCAAAAAGGTTTTGAGGGGCATTTGATGCACCCTAGTGTGTGTGTGTGTGCCAAAAGAACAGAGAGGACCACTGCCAAGCTCCATGGCATCCTCAGGACTTTGGGTGCAGGACAGCAGAAGAGCTGTGGCCCAGTGTCTCCTCACGATGTTGGATTAGGGATGACAAGGGAGCTGTACAAATAAAAGATGTAAAAGAGGACAGAAAATTATAATGAGCAGAAGCTGTTTTCTAGAGTTGAGCCGGATACTCGGCTGAAACGAACGAGTATCCGGTACGGATAAAGCACTTTTGCCGAGTACGAGTATTATACGAGTAATACGAGTCAATATCTGTGCTCGGATTGAATGAAAATCCTCATTGGGTAGCTGACTGTGTCAGCGTTCTGTGATAGGCTACAGCGCCCCTCCCGGGGTCCGCCCTTTATTACGACAGCCCCTTATTACGACAACCCTCCATTACGACATCCCGTCATTACGACATGCCTCTATTTAGACATGCCCCTAATCCGATCTTTTTTGGTACCGCTATTACGACAATTTGGTACCGCTATTACGACAATTAGGCCTACTACAATTTGGTACCGCTATTACGACAATTAGGCCTACTTTTCATAGAAAGTGCAATAGAATAATAATAATAGTTATTAATATGACAATTAGGCCTACTTTTCATAGAAAGTGCAATAGAATAATATTAATAGTTATTAATATAGAATAAATGTAGGCCTACCTCTATCATCCCGCCCGCATCCGATCTTTTTTGGTACCGCTATTATGACAATTAGGCCTACTTTTCATAGAAAGTGCAATAGAATAATAATAATAATAGTTATTAATATAGAATAAATGTAGGCCTACCTCTATCATCCCGCCCGCACCCGCAATGAGCTTCCATTTGCATCGCGAGTGCAGACCTCTACTCCAAACAATGTTTTTCACAATAATTGATATCGGCACACATTTCAGTCAAAAACTAGGTGATTTTGAACCGGCCATGTGAATAAATGTTAGGCCTACACATTATGTAAAAGACAGGGAGCTCTCCTCATTTTTATTCAGCTCTCAGGGGGAAAAGGTTGAAACTCCATGCATCAAACAAACTCTGTGCGTGCAGGCCAGCAGTCTACTTAAAAATATATAAGAAGAAGGCACGAATAAAGCTCTAGGACCTGAAATTTGGACTTGTTCGTTAGAAATCAATTTAATTAGAATTATGGACTGCCTTTGAATGAAGTTTAATCGGACTTTAAGTTGATTGAACAAAGTTTCAAGGTGTAGGCCTACCTTTTTTGCGCTGTGGAAGCCTAATTTAAGAACGGCGAAATAATATTTTTTGAAAAGGATACTCTGATTTTGTTATGAAGATTGTTGCTTTTGGATTTGATATGGATAGGCTAGTCCTATATATTACCAACTAGGGGCAGCCTCGAAGTTGGATGATTGGCTCTTTTTAGAAATTGTTTTCCCATGTATTTGTCACACCCATGCATAAGCTGCGTGTATGCTAAGTCCAGAACATATGGGTATAATCACATTAATTAATTAATTTAAAGTACAATGATAATGACAAATATTAATGGCCTCATGTCGGAATGGCAGGACGTTTGAAAAAAAGTAAAGTGCCGCTACTCAGACAATGGGGAAAAAAAATTGTCGCAGTAGTGGGACGCTTGGAAAATAATATTAATGCCGCCACTCCGACCACTAGACGTCAATGTCTAAGTAGCGGCATGTCGGAATAGCGGCATGTAACCGCCCCTCCCCTACACAATGCAGATGTGTTGTTGTGTCCCGATCTGATCACTCACACACAGAACAGCTCTCTGTCTCTCCCTCAGTCACTCAGGTTCGCGGGTCGTTTTCCGTTAATGTTTAGGGTTTCTTCAGCTTCAGGTTTGTTATTACTTAGGTTGGTACTTACTTATGAACCAGTAGAATTCTGGTAAATGTGGGTTTGTTCAGACGTGGTGCCGACTCGCGTTGCGTCTCTGCCTGTCGGAGATTTTTTTTTTCTTTTTCTTTTTTTAACCGTCATCTGGCTGCCTGGCTCTAACCAGTTTTTTTTTACTTCACGCACAGTGTCCGACACTTTCTTGCTGTATTTCGTGAAAAAATAAAGCTAGTATAAGGTGACCAGATTTCTGAAATGAAAATCGGGGACATTTTCAATGTGGCGGTGAAAAATCATTAAATATTATCATTATGAAATAAAAAACTGGGACAAGTACTTTTTCATGTATTTTAACCAGCTTTTATTACACAAAAGGTTCCACTGATGAAGACAAAAATATCAATATCAAAAAAAAAAGTTTCTACTCGCAACTGAATACTGAACTGATGGAACTGACGGACTCCTCATTCATCCACCTCAGGAGCCTGGGTAGAATAAGAGCAGAGGAGAACATGAGAAAAACTGCAAGAACAGAGCCAATAGTAATAGTTTGTTTCTTAAAGAAATAACATCAGTTTTGGTGATATACTTATATCATTTAGTCATTGTGCTCTTTTTTTATCTGCTCTATGTAATTGCCTCTGTTTTGAAATGTGCTACATCAGCGGTTCCTAAACCTTCCAGACCATGTACCACTATGTTCCATGCAACACTCCCTGAACTCACAAAAGTCATTCATCAGGGGGACAGACTACATTCACAGTTCCAGTATAGAAATTGGGCTCATATATTATCTGTTTCTCCTTCTGTCTCCTCTCCTCTCTCACTTTGTCTCTCTGTCTCTCACTCTCCCTCATTCCCTCTTTCTCTCCCTCCCTCTCCTTACCTGACTTGCATATTTCTCAGAAGAATGTATTTTCTTCTGGATGGCACTGTCTTTGGCCAGCATCTCCATGAACTTCTCACAAGGGAGGTTGATGTTTGTCTTAACAATAAGAATGGCCTTGATGGAAGGAACAGTGAGCCTATTTCTGCTGTCTGTCCATATATCATTCATTTGAGAGAACACCCTCTCTACTGGTGCATTACTGCCGGGTAAGCACATGACAACAGACACTAATCTTGCCAGGTTAGTGTGCGGGATGTCATTTTCTTTGAAGTGGGTAAATACTGTGCTCCATCTCTGACTGAGTGGTGTCTCAAATTCTCTCCATTTCATGAGTGATTCCCCCTTTAGGAACTCTTGCAGGGCAGAAACCTCATCAAACAAATCATCTTCTTTGATTTTCACATTGGGGCACTTTTCCTGCTGTGTGGCTGTTGCGTTCTGGATCTCTTCGCGCAGAGGTTTCTTGCAGTGCAAGTCATTTAAATTGTCTGTGTGCATTCCCCAAGCTTGCAAGTAGTTTACAGCCGTTGTGAAGAAAGAGTGAGCTGTCTTGAGAAAGTTTTCTCTAGTAATTACTGCATTTCCCACAAGCTCCCCCAGCAGTCCTCTGGCCAGTACTGGAATGAAGCTGTCGTCACGTCTTGCTGTCAATTTTACCTCCACCTCTCTCAGGATTGCAGCTGACTCCACAGCACAGCGGTCCTGGCCTTCAAGCTTCTTGATGGTTTCACTAAATATGGCCAGGCTTCCATGGGCAAAGGCAAGCCACAGTTCAGTCAGTGGATCTTCAAACATTCTTCGCAAGACAACAGGGCATTTTTCTTCAGAAAGAAAAAAGGCTTTAAGTGGTGCATACATTTTAAGCACTCTTTCTAGAGCAGGGAGCATGGACAGCCAGCGAACGTTGCTGTGTCCTAAGATGTTCTGATACTCTTGGCCAACAAATTCACAAAAGCTCTTCAATCTTTCCACTCTAGCAGTGTAAATATGAAAATACCCAAATATCTTTGTGAGCACATACTCTACATCAATGGGAAGGGTATCCATAGCTGTTTTGGTTGCATTATGGACGATGTGGGCAGGACAACCCAGGCCAATCACCTCCCGCTGCAGTGCATTTTTCCACTTTGGTGTGGACGTTGACTCTCCCCACCCTATTCAGCCCGCCAAAGTTGGTGTTTGTATTGTCAGCAGAGAATGCCACTACTTTATTTTCCAGTGAGAATTTTTCAATCACCACCATGATCTCAGCTGCAAGTTCCTCTGCCTTTTCTCCTTTAAGTTCAACAAAATCAAGCAATTTTGTTTCTATGGACATGCTGCCATCATTTGCTTTGCAATACCTGACAATTAATGGCAGCAGCTTCACATGTCCATGATTGAATGAATCAATAGACAGGGAAACAAATTCAACCTGGACTAGGTCCTGTCTTACCATATTGGTTGCCCATGGTGCAAAGACGTTATTCACTATGGCTTCACCTTTGGTCCGGGCACATGTAAACTTTGGCTCATAAAGCTTCGTTGTCAGTTGTGCTGTGCAGTCCATAGACCGGTAACTATGATTGTGTTTCATAGTGTGGTACACCAAGATGCCCTCCTGCACAGCTAACTCAAACTCCTTTTGGGAAGGCTCTGTCTTCTTATAGAATGTGGTGATAGTGGGCATAACAGCATTGGCAGTCAGACCTTTTTTATGTTTTTTTTTACTGCTGATGCTCCACCACAGAATATCTCCCCCCACTGGCAATTGAAAAAGACTGGCAAAGCGTGCAGTGGACCACTGTGTCATCTTGGCCTGGGCGACAGGGGCGTATAAATGGAAATTCTTCCTGGATTTGTTCGGTAAAATGGCATTTGTGCTTCTTTGAAAGAGCCATCTTCTCCTCTACTCTTCTTGCCTCTCCTTGTCTCTTTTCTCTTCTCCTGCAATCAGGGCTGTAAACTAACGGTCGCCACTCGCCAAATGCGACTAAAATATTCCCCTGGCGACTTAATTTTGGAGGGATACACGCCACTGGGGCGGGTAAATGTTTGTCCCGAATGGTCGTGCTCTTGCAATAAATTGATTTGTTGTGTGTCACACTGAAGTCTCTCCCCCGACGTCACCGCTGTAGAAAATAGTTCCCCCGAAGCAACGTAGCGTGCGCGTTACCGCTCTTTAAAACTTTGGCGGCGCAGTGAGTGAGACTCGAGCGCAGCAATGTGGCGGCATATCCCCGGTGTGACCGAACCAAAGAGGAAAAATACAGAGGAGATAGGTGACAAAGAAGGCGAAACGTCGACGAAAAAAGCAAAAGTGAGAAAGTTCAGTGAGAAGTGTAAGACTGACAGGGAATGGCTTCAGTACGACGACTCGACGGGTGTCATGTTTTGCTCCGTCTGCCGGACACACGCCAAAGAAAAACAGCGCGGAAATTCATTTGTGGTGGGCAACAAAACGATGAAAGTGGAGACCATCCGGGAGCACGAGGGAAGCCGGTGTCACGGTGTCTGTAAATCAGTGGCTCGGGCTCAGTCCGAGCCACTCTTTTCTCAACCCGCTGTTGCTGCCTTGACATGTTTATCGGAGGAGACGAGAGCCAAACTGAGGGCCATGTTTAGGACAGCTCATGCCCTTGCGAAGAAGGGGAGACCGTTCACGGACTACGAGTGGATTTGCGAGTAAGTGAAAAATGTTATTTGTCAATGAAATGATTCTGATTCCCGGTACCCTCATCATATTGTTTACATTAATGTTAAGCTAAGGCCAAGGCTTGCTAAATTAGCTAACGTTACCTAGCTAGCTCTATAAAAATGTATTAGCCCCACAATGTTATGGCTTTTTTTTTCTTTCTTTCTTTCTTTTTTTTTTTTTTTTTTATACAATTGTTTGATAACGTTAGCCCCGTTTGACCTCAGATACAACGTTAACGTTACCTCTGAAGTGAGCAGGGCTAGTTGTCCTCATTGGTGGTGAAGACAAATTTAACACACCTGTAAACTGTTCACCTTTTTTATGTCAACCAGGGTAGTAGAAGTGAATGAAGAGGGTTTTAGTTTTGCATGGTGTTGTCACCTTTTCCACTTCTCCAGAGTTTGTAGGTCTGAATAGCAATAGCAAAACTAGATGTATTGGAACATTACTGTATCTGTGTTATTAATATTATTGGATTAGTGTTAATGTTTGGCATGATTTTTGATTTGATTTTTGCAGCTTGGATGAACAGAAAGGCATTGCCTTGGGTGCAACCTACCGGAACAAAACACAGGCGAAAGAGTTCACCCAATACATCGCCGAGGCGGAGAGAGATGAAATCAGGCAGATGCTGAAAAAGACTAGATTCCTGTCTATCATGTCCGACGGCTCCACTGACAGTTCGGTGAAAGAGGAGGAGCTGGTATATGTGAGGTGGAGTCACATGGGCAAGATAGAGAGCAGGTTTGTTGGGATCAAGTCAGTCGAGAAGGCAGATGCAGCACACATAACCAGCACCATCAGAGAGATCATGGTGCGTGTGTGCGAAGAATGGGAGAGCAAGTTGGTCGCCCTGGCAACAGACGGCGCTGCTGTGATGGTGGGAGCAAAGAGCGGTGTGGTCAGCCGGCTGAAGGGGGACCGGGCTTATATCATTGGTATCCACTGCATGGCTCACCGGCAAGAACTGGCTTTCATGGATGCTATCAAGTCCCATGCCATGTTCCAGCGAGTAGAAGAATTCCTCAGTGGCCTCTACACTTTTTACCATGCCAGTCCACTGAACAGAGCTAACCTGGTCAACAGCTTCCAGGCTCTCGGGCACAAACCACTGGTGCCTACAAGGATCGGTGGGACCCGATGGGTAGGACACCTCCTACGCGCCCTGGACCACTTCCTGCGGGGCTTTCAGGGGATTGTCCAACATCTGGAGCAGGTAGTGGCATTATTAATATATCAAAGGAATGTGTGACTGTGACAGTGCCTGTCGGTGTTCTGATAAGTGTTTTTGAAAAGCTAGTAATTTTATTGTATGTGTTTGTTCTTGATGTGTTTCAGATTCAGTCTTGTGATGCTGCAAATGTCAGAGGAGTCCAACAGGCCAAAGCCAGAAAGTACTACTCCACTGCCAGGGAGGCTGTCTTCATCCGCTTCTGTGGATTCCTTCATGACACACTGACACACCTGAGCAGCCTGTCCGTCTCGCTCCAGAGGTCTACCATCACCATCGCCGAGGCCCACAGCTGCTTGAGCGCAACACAGGCAGTCCTCAAAAAGTATAAAACCAGGTATGGTCATTTAAGAAGTAATAGGAAATAACTGACTCTGAACTTTATTAATAACAATGATTCCAACAAGAGAGGGGTAGAATGTGTGAATGTGTTGTAAAGGTTTATTCTGATAGGATAGTAAAAATTAGCCTTTTTTTTCCACCAGAGAAGGGCCCATGCAGGCCGCAATGACAAAAGCTATGAGGGACAACAACAACAGCTATGAGGGAATTTCACTGACAAGCAGTGACAGCCAGACCCTCGTCGCCTCACGGGTTAAACTGCTTGACAGGCTAGTCGAGAGTATGACCGACAGGTTCCAGGATGTCAGTGTAGGTGTGCTGTGTGCCACTAAGCTCGTCAGCTTTGCCAACTGGCCAGAGTCAGGAGATGCAGCAGCAGGTGTTTTTAAATTAAGTACACAAGCAGAGCACTTAAATTCAGGGTCATGAAGATTATATTTTAATTTTGAGAAATAAAACATGCATTATGCTTGTTGTAATGTAGACCTATGTGTACAACTCTTCTAGATTTTGGTGACACTGAAGTGGAGACACTGGTGAACCACTTCAGGCCTGTCCTGGAGACCTGTGGCATCCATGCTGAGAACGTGATGGACCAGTGGACTGTCTTGAAGTCCTTCATGTACCAAGAGCCACAGTTCCTGTCACACCCACACGTGTCCTGGGCCACTGTGAACAGGAGCCATCAGCACTCCTGCCCTGACCTGCTGGCTGTCATCGACCTGGTCCTGTCCCTTCCTGCCTCCACTGCGGACTGTGAAAGGGGTTTTAGCACCATGAAGATGGTGAAAAGTGATTGGAGGTCCAGCCTTCTGTCTGACACTCTGTCAGATCTTCTGATCATTCAACTCTGCTCCCCAGACATAAAAGACTTTGATCCGAGGACAGCTATGATGCTGTGGCACGAGAGCTCAGTTAGAAGCAGACGGCCTGACTATATGGATGGTGGTGCAAAGAGGGTGTCTGAGAGGGTGTCTGCTGAAGACAGTGATGAGGAGTTCTGATTAGAGATGCATACTGGATCGGATTGGTCCCATCTGTAGTTCTGATGAGTAATTAATGAGTGTTTCCTTTGTCGCAGTTTTGCACTGTTAAAGTTTTCAATTTGCAATGTTTGAGATGAAATGAATGAAATTCAATTAATAATATTAAAATGTATTTTTAAATAATACTTTGGCCTCTGAGTCATTTCTAAGCATATACTGCTATATAATACTGTTATCTCAATGAAAAGTACTGAAACAGATGTATATTCAACAAAAAGAGGCAATTTATTATTTGGCCGGTAAAAAATTTACTTGACCGGTAGATTTTTTCATCTACCGGTCCCCTTGGCAGGTGAGCCAAAAAGTTAGTTTACAGCCCTGCCTGCAATTCTTCACCCTTCTTTCTTCTCTCCTTAGCTTCACTCTGTTGTTTACTTCTTTATTTCTGCCTTTCCACACTGTTCTCCTGCTCTTTTCCTCTTCTCTCCTTCACTGTTGTTTACTTCCTTATTTCTGCCTTTCCACACTGTTCTCCTGCTCTTTTCCTCTTCTCTCCTTCACTGTTGTTTACTTCCTTATTTCTGCCTTTCCACACTATTCTCCTGCTCTTTTCCTCTTCTCTCCTTCACTGTTGTTTACTTCCTTATTTCTGCCTTTCCATAGCCTAGAACTCTAGACACCCCCTAGCGGCAGCACATTTATTTGGCAGCTAGGTAGGTCTAGCACGGCTCCGTCGGCTTTTTGGTGCTGGAAACACCAAGTATGTCAGACCAATCACAGCGTGAGGGGCGGAGTCGAAAGCCGGGCTACCATGACGACAGAGTTGCGACGGTTCCGTGTTAGGTAAACAATGGCTGCTGCTGCTGGCGAACGGCTGTCTTTCGACTCGGCTTTGGCCGTGACTCTTCAAGACTTGAAGTTAACATTTTATTTGAGAAAAGAACAAAGAACGGCACTGAAGTCTTTCCTCGAAAATAAATATGTATTCAGAGTTTTGATTAATTACGTAGTCAGAGCCGTCGCTCTGACTACGTCACCTTCTTCGTTGCTCTGATTGGTTGTAGCGCTATCCTATTGCGTGCAGAGGGAACTTGAAAGACAACCGTTTATCCCGCCCACACTGCCAATGGAGCTGAGCCAGACCTTACATCTTTCTGATGTGGGTCTGGCTTGCCAGGCTAGCCTTTCCACACTGTTCTCCTGCTCTTTTCCTCTTCTCTGCTTCACTGTTGTTTACTTCCTTATTTCTGCCTTTCCACACTATTCTCCTGCTCTTTTCCTCTTCTCTCCTTCACTGTTGTTTACTTCCTTATTTCTGCCTTTCCACACTGTTCTCCTGCTCTTTTCCTCTTCTCTCCTTCACTGTTGTTTACTTCCTTATTTCTGCCTTTCCACACTATTCTCCTGCTCTTTTCCTCTTCTCTCCTTCACTCTTTACCATCAGTCTCTCCTCTACTTGTCTTCTCCCTAATCTACAACAGAGCAACATAGAGATGATATTGTCATCTCATGGTAATCTAATATAACAAGTTACACCTTTACTAACAACAGTGACATCAACAGTGACTCAGGGCATCAGCTAATCAGATGGTCTGCATTTATAACTACTACAGTCATGGTTACACACACAGCACTGTCTGGTGCCAGCCCGACACAAAATACAGCAGTTAGCCTAACACACAACTATAAACCACTGACTTATTATTAATTAATTTATTATTTTTAACAGAGTCTCATGTCCCCTACAGGAAAATCATATGCTACCAAAGCAGTCTTCCACCTCCCCCTCTTCCATAACAGACCCACAATGTCATCACCTGGTAGGCTAATCTCATGCTAATATTAACATTACAGCTTCACTGACAGATATGAAAACTGTCATAATGTTAACGTTCACTGACTTTTATAACGTTACGTTAGATCTTCAGACTAGTTCAGATAAACAATCATACTTACTTTAACGTTAAATCACTTCACACACACACACACACACACACACACACACACACACACACTCACAGCCAAGTCTTCTGCCAGTTACACAAAATAAATGAGTTCATACACAACATACGTTCATGGCGGCCGCTGGTCTCCTTTTCTGTCCTTTTTGCCGCCTCTAGATTGTGTTGTTGTTGACGCTGCTGCGTCTGTACGTCATACGACGTCTTCTCTGGCGACGCGTTAAATGGCTACCGTAATAACTGGTGTTTGAGTCTGCGCGCATTTTTCCCCCGTTCAGTGTCAATCGGGGACATTTTCGGGGACAGCTTTGACCGGGGACAGGTCACCCAAAACGGGGACTGTCCCCGGAAATCGGGGACGTCTGGTCACCTTGTCACACACACACACACGCACACACACTCTCTCTCTCTCTGTCCCTCTACCTGCCGGTCGTCGGAGTTTTTTTTTTTAAACCGTCAGCTGGCTCTAACTGTTTTTTGACTTCACGCACTGAGTGTCTGACACTTTCTTGCTGTATTGGATGAAAAAATAAAGCTAGTAGTGGTATAACTATCGCAAATTAAGCTAGTACACACACACACACACACACACTCTCTCTCTCTCTCTCTCTCTCTCTCTCTCTCTCTCTCTCCCTCCACCTCCCTCTCTCTGCCGTCGGGAGTTTTTTTTTTTTTTAAACCGTCAGCTGGCTCTTTTTTTTTACTTCATGCACTGAGTGTCTGACACTTTCTTGCTGTATTGGATAAAAAATAAAATAAAGCTAGTAGTGGTAGCCTATAAATAATATTAAGCTACACACACGTACCCCACACCTCCCCTCCCTCTCTCATGATCAGTGATACAGAATAATGAGTGATACAGAGAGTACTTCAGCTGGCACTGAACCACCAGTCAGAGTTTCCTTAACCTTGCAGGACAGTGAGGGTCAAATCAGTGACAATGAAAACAGTGGCAGTAGCACCCACCTTTCCCCCACTGAGACCAATATTGCATCTGGTGATGGAGGTCCTCCTCCACCAAAGACCAAGAGGACTTCTACAGTATGGGACTCTTTCACTGTTTCTGAAAATGATCCCTCCAAAGCCATTTGTAAGCTTTGCAAGTCCAAGCTAAGCAGAGGTAGAGATGCAAAACATTACAACACAACATCTTTACATAACCATCTGCTATATGTCCATCACATGAGAAAGCCCACTGTATCAGCCACCTCCTCCTCCTCTCCTCTTCCTTCTCGGGTCACTGGTGTTCAGCTGGGTGCTGCTAAGGGCTCACATTCATCTTCCTATTCACCAATACTCACTGCATTTGCAGCAAAGCAGCCATTCTCGGCAAACCATCCCCGATCAAAACAAATTACAGACATGATTGGTAAAATGATCTGCACTGATCTTGAACCTTTCTCTGTGGTGGAGAGGAGAGGCTTCAAGACACTTGTTGGCTTTCTAGAGCCCAGGTATAAGATCCCATCGAGGCACTATTTCAGTCGAACTGTAGTGCCTGAGCTGTATGAGGCAATGAGAGGGGAGCTGGTCCAGTCACTTAAGGCAGCTGAAGGAGGTGTCATCAACCTCACTACAGATCTCTGGACCAGCAATCACAACGCACATGCATATCTCTGTCTTACTGGGCACTGGTGTGAACGTGTAGGGGAAGCTTCAGTACAGAGGAAAGCAGGGCTGCTAAATGTCGGTGTGCTGGACATTGAGCACACATCAAACAACATTCTGTGCTGCCTTAAGGAAAAGATGAGAGAGGGGAAGAGTCTGTTGGTCAGTCTGTTACAATACGGTTTGTTGTTTCAGATAATGCAGCCAACATGGTAAAAGCTTTGACTGAATATGGGCACATCCGTTGCGTGTCCCATACACTTCACTTGGTGGTGGTCAAAGCACTGGAGAAGGCCAGGGTTGTGACATCTCTTCTCTCTAAAGCCAGGAGCATATCTGGCCATGTTCATCATTCAAGCAAAGCCAGCAACAGACTACATGAGCTGCAAACACAGGTGAACCTCCCCCAGCACACGCTCATAACATATAAAAACAAGGTGGAGCTATACGTTCTACATGCTCCAGCGGCAGATTATGACTCAGGAGTCTAACATGGGTAGAGCTCCAACAATCATCTATCCAAATGAGTGGAGGTTAGCATCAGACATGCTCACTGTTCTTAGTCCTTTTGAGGAGGTCACACAGGCGATCTCAAAACACAGCGCCTCCCTCTCTGAGGTCATCCCCCTCCTGCATGGCCTGTGCTCCATCATCACTGCATGTGGGAGGTCTTGCAGCTGGTGAGGAATCTGAGGATGAATCTGATCAGTTCATGGCTGGTGATGATGATCAGGATGCCACAGTGGGGCTGGGCCAAGATGTTGCAGCTGAGTCCAGGGAAATGTTAGGTACAGCAGCAAGGAAACTGGCAGCCAATCTGAGCAGAGAACTAGAATGGCGTTTTGAACCAATTTTTGCAAACTCCACATTTCTGCTTGCCACTCTCCTTGACCCCAGATATAAGGCCAGCTGTTTTCCAAACAATGTTGATGTGGAGGCACTGAAGAGGACATTACTCCTCAGGATGGAGCTCTGTGACCCTGTGGCTACACCTGCAAGAAACACAGAAGAGACACCTGCTACCAGCAGCACTTCAGTCTTGTCTTTCCTGCAGAAAAAGAAATCGGCCATTCCAATGAGGACACATTTACCATCAGGTGATGTGGAGGCCTACCTGGCAGATGGGGACATCAGCCTTACCGATGACCCAGTGAAATACTGGTCAGGCAAGCTTCAGTGCTGGCCCAATCTTACACGCTTTGCACTGCAGCATCTCAGTTGTCCACCTACAAGTGTCCAGTCTGAGTGTGTTTTTAGCACAGCTGGTAATGTGGTCAGTCCACAGCGTGCAAACTTAGACCCTAGCCATGTGGAACAACTGGTCTTCATCAAAGTCAATGCAGATCTGAAAAACAGCGTCGGACTATTTGAGCCGTAGAACACAGTCCCCCGCCCCCCTCTCTCTCTGTCTCTGTCACTCTCTTATTCACTCACACACACACACACACCTGGTGTGGAAAAAAAAAAAAAAAAAAAAATCACACTGATCACACTGATCATAAAAAAAATAAAGTTAAAAGAAGAAAGTTATTGTTGAGTATGAAAAGTCTTGTTCATTACATTTTACTTGATAATTGCAACCGCATGTGTTGTATTCATTGTTGCAAAACTTGTTCTGTAAATAGTTTGTTTGCTATCGTGATCAAAACCATTGATCTGAAGCTCAATGCTGATGCTGTCCTGTAAATAGTTTTTTAATCAGCAATAAATAACAATTTCTGATCAACCCATATCAATTGCATGCTTAAAATAACATACCGGTTAAAACCTCGCTCATTTCAAGACAACCCGACCCACTTGCGGGTTAAATCCCGCCCACTTCCGGGTTAGGCCCCGCCCACTCCGAGTACAGATACAGATAATGCTGTACTCGCCCATCCCTACTGTTTTCTTTAGGCGTGTCTGGTTCACGGTCTTCTGGATTCCATGTTCCAATCGCTCCGTCATCATATCAGTCAGATCTTGTAATGCAAAGATGTTGCGACCTCCAGCAATTTCTTCCTGTATGAATTGGAGCAACTCATTTTCGGCTGTAACTTTAAACTGTAAAGTCTGCACTAGCTGTATCTCGTTTACAAATCGCATTGTAACGACGTTTGAACCCTATGTAGCAATCTCTATGATACTTGGCCTCAATAGCTACAAGATCTCCCTCTGAAAGGAGTGCCACAATACGATCTTCCCCCAGTGCAACTGCCTTGTCATGTATCTGCTGGGATAGTTCTACCTTCTGGAAAGAATGGTCTGCTGCATTTGTTTCATTACCACAGAAGATACATATTTTATGATTTACAGGTGCACCAGTTCGACAGGATCTTCTTGGGGCAGGAGACAATCCTTCAAAATAACGTTTTTTTGCATTGTCAAGTGCTGTCAATGCAAAAAAAAAAACGTTATTCTGAACGTTATTCTCACCCCTCTACATCAACTTTGTGGACTTCAGGAAGGCCTTCGACAGTGTCCACCGAAAGACCCTCTGGAAGATACTGCACTCCTATGGAATACCATCAAAGATCATCTCAATCATAAAAACATTCTATGAACATTTTGTGTGTAGTGTCATCATGGGAAATGACCTCACAGAGTGGTTTTCCGTGCAGTCCGGAGTGAGACAGGGGTGCATCATCTCCCCTATTCTCTTCCTGGTCGCCATAGACTGGATCACAACCAACACCACAGCAGACAGACCAAGAGGCATCCAGTGGACTCTGTTCTCCCAGCTGGAAGATCTTGACTTCGCTGACGATCTTTCCCTCCTATCAACCAACCAGCACAACATGCAGGCTAAAACTGATCTGAACAACTTTGCCAGACAAGTTGGGCTCAGTATCAACACCTCCAAAACACAAGTGATGTGTGTCAATTCCATCCCCACAGCACTCATCCTTGTTAATGAGAAACCACTTGAGTTTGTGGAAGATTTCACCTATCTGGGTAGTCTCATCAGTAAGGACAATGGGGCATCAAAAGACATCAAAGCAAGGCTGGGAAAGGCTCAGGGTGCCTTCTCCCAACTCTGTCCCATCTGGAGATCAAAACAATACAGCCTTAAAATGAAGATGCTCCTATATAACAGCAATGTAAAGTCTGTTCTGCTGTACGGTTCGGAGAGCTGGCGAGTTGTCCAAACAGACATGAGGAGAATGGAAGTGTTCCATAATGGATGCCTCCGACGACTATGCCAGATCTTTTGGCCTAATAAGATCTCCAATAATGAACTGTACAAAAAAACAGGAAGCCGGACCATCACCAAGGAGATCACGCACAGACGCCTGAGATGGCTGGGACATGTGTTGAGGATGGAGCAGGACCACATCACAAAAGTGGCCTGGACACCACCAGGCAAAAGAAAACATGGGAGGCCCAAAACCACCTGGCGCAGAACTGTGACACAAGAGCTGGAACAGATGAACCTTTCATGAGGAGAGGCCCAACATGCTGCCAGGGACCGAATGCAATGGAGAGAGCTCATTGAAGCCTTATGTCCCATAGGAGACGAAGAGGAGTAAGTAAGTATGTGCTGTTTGCTGGTAAAGCTTACGACAGGTTTTGTGCCAGGAAGCACGATTCTGATGCATGGATTCTTCATCTGGAAGTTCTACATCTGGGTGGGGAGCAGCACCAATTGCTCTGAACTGACGTGCAAGGCTGATAAATTCTGTGTATGCTCCCTCTCTACGACTGACAATTGGATTAGCAAGAGGGCAAACAAGTTTTTCCTCTATTTGTTTTTGACAAAGAATGCATAGCTGACAATTCATTGTCCCAGCCATCTCCCTTTTAGGGTTGGTTCAGCAGTAGCAGTAAAAGAAGGAATACTTACTTTTAATGTTCAGTGCAACTTATGCAGTCTCTTCTAACAGTACCATGAGAACTTATTCAGTAACAGCCAAGTGGTTCAGTGAATTGTGATTACTGAGGGGCGTTAATAAAAATGCCTGATGGAATTAATTCAGGCATTTATTCACTCTTCCTACTGAATGGAGGACACATTAATTTAATCTATCTAAGCAGTAGAAGAGTTAATTACTGTATATGAAATGGAATAAATAAACACTTTCCCTTATTCACAATACCCAGGACATTCTCCAAAGTTACTATAGCTATTAAAATTATTTATTTAAAAAAGGTATGAAAATTAGTAGCCACCTTAAATTTTTGCCATACCATGATTTTCAAAACTTCCATATTTGAGCAACAGTTAATTCCCCACATAGTACTGACTTGCAATACATATTTGAGCAACAGTTAATTCCCCACATAGTACTGACTTGCAATACAATAATATTACATAGCAAATGGAAGAAAATTAAGACCTTTTAAAAATATATATAATTCCGATTTTCGCCATTTTATCTGGTTTCTTGGCCCTCGGACCAAAATTGTTCTATAGACCCTTATCTTCAATTTAGAAAACAAAACAAAACTTTGGCATCAATTTTAAATGACTGCCTAGGCACCCCATGATTTGCAAGATTCTCCTGATTCAGAGGAGAGTAACGACCAGCCACTAATGCCATGTGAATGTGATTCAGGATAGTCTTTACACAAGTCATTTAGCACATACTGCTTCAAGGCTCTCTTCACGAAAGCTATATTAGTTATCCCTTGTCCGACCATCACCTGAATTTTGTTTTTTATTTTTGGATTGATCAGTCTTGAAAAACAAGATCCTGCTCCAATTGTATGATTGTGAACTTCCAATAGAGGAATTTTTAGATGAATGAATGTAGAGGTTGGTGGGTTTTCAGAGTTTTCATGTGTTTTCTTAAGATTTTTCATAGCGTCTTCTTTATGGGCTCTGGTAGCATCCCCTCTCACACTGAATGAGTCATATCTAAAAAGCAAAACAAACTAGCAAGCAAAAATGAATCTACCCCATAACATAAAATGTGACTGCTGCACAGGGCAGGAAGCACGCTAATAAACATGGATCATGCTAGACATCATTTAACAACTGTACTTAAACACAGATCTGTGGGCAAAGGGTGCGTACGATCATCCGTGTTTATATCGGGGAATATACAATGGCATTGAACGTGATTCAATCAATCACAGTCAAGGACCGGAACTATCCGTTTTAGAAGGTTAATTAGGGGTGTTTCAGGATGCAAATTAACCTGAGCGTGCACAAGACAGGACCAGCAAACTGTCAAAACAGTAAACTCAATGTCTACACAAATGCTATTTTTATGCACATATGCCAATATTCTTTTTTGCACAAGATCATACAAGTTTACAATACTTATTTATCTCCATGCTGCTATTCTGCACTTTGCACTTTACCATACTGCACCTTGTATTGTTGTACCTTTGTACTATTGCACTCCAGTAACATACCTCAAACTTGACTACATTTCTGAAACACTGAATATTCTGGAAACTGTATGACCACTGTTTGTCTATATGTTGTGTTAATTTGCTTATCTGTTGATATCTATGTGCACTTTTATGTTTAGTGTGTGTCTTTTATGTTTAGTTTTATGTTTGGTTGTGTGTCAAATTTTTAATACTGCACATTTGGAGTGTGGGGAAACGCAATTTCAATCCTCTGTGTAATTACCGTTACGTGGTCTGATTGACAATAAAGTTCACTTTGACTTTGACTATTGATCAATTCACACTGGATTTCTCCTGTAAAGGAGACAGATTGGTTGAACATAAAAGCTTACCTCAGCACATGCCGAATGAAAAGTTTAGCTGGGCAGTCCAACTGCTTCCCTTTTTGGACATGGAAATGCTTCTTGGTATACACATGCTCTGCTGAATGCTCCTCCTAGACAAGATAAATAATGATAGACACAGACGTGTAAAAAAAAAAATTCAATAAAATCTAAAGCCAGGATATTCAATGTTCAATAGGCGGACCCTGGTCTGGATAAGGACCCAGATTACTCTGGATACGGACCCAGACCTATCCCATCGTGGATAATAATCGGAGCGCTGATATTTTCACAGGGCACAAATAACAGATTCCCAGCTAATTTTGTGAATTGTAGACTATGCATGTGGGTTTTCAAGTTGTACAAGTGCAAGACAAGTCAGGTGTAGATTTTGCATAGGCCTGCACCTATTAGACATCCAGTCAAATTGAAGACATTGCAGCAAAGAATGATTAAAACCACAAAATGTAATGTAACTCTGTTTTTCATGTAATTTGAACAGTTGACCTGTGCCTGTCTGGACCCTCGAATCAGAGAAACTTTGGTCTGTGGACCCTGTAGACTTATGTGGCAGGGTTCGTCCGGCCACACGCCACCGAAGTGGCTTTCCTTTGGGGCCCTCCGACACAGGACACGGGTAGATGTAGTTCAAGGTGTTTATTGGAGTTTTACAGGCAAGATGTTATTCGCCGAGCTGATGGTACTTCTTGTCATGACAGTGCTCCTCCTGGAGTGTGTGTGCTGATGGCTGGTTTATCCTGGGTGCCATGATTGCTCATGCACCACAGGTGTGCAGCCCCACCCAGCCAGAGTCCAATTAGTCCGACTCAGGCCAGGTGAGGCTGTAAACCAGCCATCAACAACACACACTCCACATAAACCCTTCACATATCCCCAACACCAGATTGAGGCCGGGGAGAATCCCCAGCCTCGCCTACTCCCCCCCCCCCCCCCATCCCCCATCCAAGCAAACAGAAAAAAAAAAACACATACCGGACTCTGAACAGGGTTACCATACCTACAAAAAACCTGGACTCTTTTCAGGGTTGCCATACCTAAACAAAAAATAAACACAACCCCCCAAACCCCACTACCTCCACACCTCCCCAGGGTCACACGCCCACCCCACCCTCCCCCTCCGTCCCGGAGACCGGAGGCCTGGGGCTGCTGCTCCGGCTGGCGGAGGTGTCTCTGGGGGTAGCTGGCTGCAGGGGCTGGCTGGATGGGTTCTGGGGGAGGCCCGGCAGCTGGGCCGCGGAGGTAGCTTCTCGGAGGGCCTGGAACAGTCTGTCGTCACCCCCCTCCACCAGGGCGACGAGGCACGATCCCTCCCATCTCCTCCTGGAGCATGGGGCCTTGGGCTCCTGGTCCCCTGGCAGAGGGGCGGCTGGCCTGGGCTGCTCCAGGCTGGATCCGGGGGAGGCTAGCGGCAGACGGTTGCCGGTGGCGGTCGCTGCGCTGCCTCCCCGCTCCTCCGCTGGCCGTCGCTGCCGTTCAGGGGGAGCTGGTGCTGGGGTGGCTGTCTTCGCCGCGGCTGGTGGCTCCAGTGCAGCTTGGACAGCCCTTCCGTGTCCCGTCCTGGTCGGAGGAGCCCCACATTGGGCGCCAGTGTGGCAGGGTTCGTCCGGCCACACGCCACCGAAGTGGCTTTCCTTTGGGGCCCTCCGACACAGGACACGGGTAGATGTAGTTCAAGGTGTTTATTGGAGTTTTACAGGCAAGATGTTATTCGCCGAGCTGATGGTACTTCTTGTCATGACAGTGCTCCTCCTGGAGTGTGTGTGCTGATGGCTGGTTTATCCTGGGTGCCATGATTGCTCATGCACCACAGGTGTGCAGCCCCACCCAGCCAGAGTCCAATTAGTCCGACTCAGGCCAGGTGAGGCTGTAAACCAGCCATCAACAACACACACTCCACATAAACCCTTCACAATTTATAATTGAATACCCCTGATTTAAAGTAACAGGGGGGTGGGGGTCTGTGGGAAAGACTGAAGGAACACAATCAAATCCTTACTCATCCTAACCTTTTGTGTACATTACTGCTTACCAATGTACCTTTTGTTTTCTCTGTGGAGCTTTGCTGTGCTGACAAGCAGGGATGATTCTTCTCTTCACACAGAGAGGGGTGTCATCATCATAATCCTCAACCTGCCATAGATAACTGACTTTGCGGACATCTTTTATGTGGTCAGACCTAGGATAATATGAAAGGGGCTTTTAGAATCACCCACACTTCATTACATTAATATTTATTAGAATGTATATTTACTTATTTGTTCTTCTTAATGTTAATGGAATTAAAAATCCTCTCTTTCGACAACACAAACCATCCATCAAATGGCTTTTCCTTCATACATCACACTCTGGTCTTACGCTGAATATCCACTATACGCGAATTATCCGCGTGACATCGCGCCACCTTGAAAACTCGTTCGCTTAGGGGGCGTGTTGACTAGTGGATCAACTAGCTCCCGCCCGCATTGTGGGTGGAGTCTGAGGGAATTTCTGAGTATAAATGTTCAGGTGCAATGCATTACTTTTATGATGTTATGTCATGGATCGTAGGAGGAGAATAATTGCTGTTGCTGTGCTGTATCATCGGAGATGCCAACGCCGTCGGCATCGGTTCTGGGTTCACCCCATTTTGTTGGGCCGTGAGACCCACAGGGAGTTCCATCGGCTGATCCAGGAGCTCCGTCTGGATTTCATATCTATCTATCTATCATCTATCTATTATCATGCCAGTATCATTGCCATACATGGACTATCTGTCTTTTGTGTGTGAAATGGCCTGGAATGAACGCTACTTGAGCATATCAAATATGCTGGGCCATTTCACATTATAGTGGATTGCGACACCCAATCCCACACAATGACGACTTATGTCAGTTCTTTGTAGTATGGAACTGGCTAGCAGTATTGTTTCTTCATACAATGTCACGTATTCCTTGTGAATATGGTGGTAGTTATTTTTGATGTATCCAGATTAATGTATGTATCTAACATGTCATTTGTTTATCTTATGATCCATTATATAATGTGATGTTTGTGACCCACAGATGCTGCTGTTCTGCTACACTTACCCAGCCTTTAGATTTAGAATAGCATCAGGTCTATTACAAATGTAGGATTATGGTTGAGTTTAGTACTTTGTAAATAAAGTTATTATTGGTTGAGATGGAGATCGAGGAAGGGTCAATCTCTAGTGTGTTAAACTGAATATAACGTCATTAGCCTATTGCAGAGATGCTAATAATTATTCTCTTCTTTTACGTTATCTTGCTACTGGTGACTCCCTCCAGACCATTTCCTTCAGCTACCGAGTAGGTACAGCAACTGTTGGGAGGATTGTCCCTGAAGTGGCTGAGGCCATCTTCGAGTGCCTGGTGGAGGAATTCATGCCTCAACCTACCAAGGAGGACTGGAAGAGCATTGCTGAGGGCTTTCATCATCGGTGGAATTTCCCGAACTGCCTTGGAGCCATTGATGGGAAACACGTGGTCATCCAGGCTCCACCAAACTCAGGCTCCTACTTCTACAACTACAAGGGGACATTCTCCATTGTCCTCTTTGCAGTTGTTGATGCTTACTACCGCTTCCGTGTCATTGATACCTCTGCGTAGGTACCTGATGCGTCCCTTCCCTGGTTCCAACATCCCTGCAGAAGACCGGGTGTTCAACTACCGCCTCAGCCGTGCCAGGCTTACTGTTGAATGCAGCTTCGGAATCCTGTCCTCTCAGTGGCGGATGTAATAATAATAATAATTATACATAGAATTTCTATTGCGCCTTTCAATGACCCAAGGACGCATACATACATACATACATACATACATACATACATACATGTATCGGCGGGTCATCTATCTCAGCCCTGAGAAGGTCGAGCTGTGTGTGAAGGCTACCTGTATCCTGCACAACTTCTTGAGGGTCACCAGCATGATGGCGACAAGAGGGAGACAGCCCACAGAAGAGCTGCCAGAGGAGACTGCCCGTGCTCTCAGGAATGTTGGATCCCACCAGGCGTAGGCACCAGGCTCTACGAGTTAGGGAGGCGTTCAGGTCCTACTTCAATGAAGAGGGTGCTGTTCCATGGTAACACCAAGCAGTGTAGTCTGTCATTCGCTCTGGACAACCAGAGGCTCGTTCCCTAACATGCTAATTAATTGGTATTAGAGTCCATTCTACACCCTAGAAATCCCACTAAGATGAGCATATGGAGTGTTAAAATATTTTGGGAGCAGCAGTTCCAAAGATGACAAATATTTGCAATAATATTTTGCGTGTATTGAATAGTTCTATGGGAAAAAAATGAAGGGATACATGAGAATAGTGACAATATTTATTCAAACCCCTTCCCCCTAAAAAAACAATAACACAAAGATGCAACCCATTCCCCCTAAAAGGGGGAATGGCAGCCAGCCCGCTGACGCCGGCTGGCTGCTGGTGCCCGCTGGCGCCGGCTGGCTGGCTGCTGGTGCCGGCTGGCTGGCTGGCTGGCTGGTGCCTAGCCTTCTCCTCCTCACTAGACCAGCCTGCCTGGCTGCTGGTGCCTACTGCCTGGCTGGCTGGCTGGAATGCGAACCAGGTAGGACTGGGGGGGGGCTGAGGAGCTGGGTGGCTGGGGCGGCCTGATGTTGGTGGTGGTGGGCCTGTGCTCCAAAAATGGAGTGAGAAATCCCATCACAGCCATGAAGCGCCATGGCTGCTTCATGGTGGCACCAGCCCCGATGGTGTGCTTCTCTCGCTCCTTTTTTAGTTCTTTCAGATAGGTGTCCCTCAGGTTTTTCCACTTCTTTTTATACACATCATCTGATGAAGAAAGCAGAAAAAGGCTGTGGACTTGATGTGCTTATAATAATAATAATCATCATCATAATCATAATTACAAAAAATAATAGAAAGGAAAAAGAAATGCTAATAAAAAAATAATCATTATGTAGGCTACTTGGTTATTTAGTCATCTGATATAATGGGTCTACATACAGTATATCAAGAGTTTAGATGCTGTATGAACAGTTTATAGGTGGAACATGAAGTTGAATGTACCAAATTAACAATTCATCATCCACCTTACATTATCTAAATATGAATTATACCCACCGGTGAAACCGACAATTTCGGCAACCTTCCTCCAGGCAGCATTTCTGCGACCACTATCCCTGTAGGAAGGGAGAGACGGATCATAGAGTTGGGGATAGGCCGAAACGGCAATGATGAGGCTGTCTTCCATTGCCATTTGGTCAGAAGTAGAAGCAAAACATAATTGGGATGGTAATTAACGCAGGTGGTAAACAGAAGAAGGATTCGGAAGGGTCAACGTCACGCCCACCGCCCACATCCAGTTTGTTGATTGGTGACCGCGTGGATTCGCTCCGCGCACATTTGCATAAAGTTGAAATTTCCCAACTTTATGCAAATTCAGAAGCGGAGCCAGGCCGCCCCGCAGCTGGCTCCGCGCCGCAAGCAATCCCAGCATGCTTTGCGCAGCAAATTGCTCGCGTCCCATAGAAAGTATGGAAGAATGGAGGCGGCAATTCGCGTATAGTGGATATTCAGCGTTACACCTACCATTTGATGAAAGATGTCAGTGTGGCCCTTGAGTGGATCTCAAGCAGACTCTCCAATTCTTTTTCTGTCAGGACAATTCCAGAAATGTAGCCATTGCTTCTTTTCAGAACATGAAAGTAGGACGGGACCCAGGATGGATCTATAAAATGTTCGAGAAAAAGAGTAAAGATTAATGTTAATTTAATATTAATGGACAATTTCAGCATCGACAGTGTTGCTGTCAATGGTTGATATGGTGGTTGACACTGACGTTCATACTCCTGTAGGGGTTTGTGGAGTTCGGGCACAGTTATCTGAATCGTGCACGGCTACGTCCAACACAAACCACGCCCATCCGGGCGAAATGCTGTGCTTGGCTCAGCTGCAGCCAGAGCCAAGCCAGAGCCGCTACAAACCACCCCCCCCTACAAACCACGCCCCAGGTGGCTGTAGAGGCCCATAGCACTTAGAAAGTAAACAGATACCCCCCCCCCACACACACACACACACACACTATGTAAAGCGCTTTGAGTGACCTCCAATAAAGCGCTATATAAAACCTATCAATTATTATTATTATTAGAAGGGAAACAAAGCAATAATGGGAGCAACTTAACTTTAACGGTTGATTCACAACATTAAATGCCTTTCAATGCAAACAATGCGCTTGAAACAATACATTTATACAAAAATAGAAATAGTAAAGGACCACACTAGTCCTTGTATGTTTTTTGTTTTCTCAGTAGAACTATCTAAATGTGTCTTGTTTACATTCTGTTCTTTTCTACAAACATAAACTTTAATCAAATCATATTTCTATTTTGTATGTACTTTAAATGGTTGGTGTGTGTGAAGTTGTGAGTGATATTGTATGTGTGTTAATCTTGAATGACTTTGGGTGTTGAATTTTGTCCTTTGCCTGACACCGTAGCTCCACAAGAGGGAGATCTGTAAAGGTAGCAGGTGTAGGTAATGAGGCAGCTGCTTTGCTTTGTTTGAGCCTCAGCCACGAAATGTTTGAGCTCCAGACTTCAACTTAATTTATGCTACATTTGCACACAAAAAAGGATTTTTGACGCCACAGAAGAAAAGATTATTAAGCATCCTTGGTGAGCGCAGTGAGGTATGTTTGTTTGTGTATTTGACTGTCATTCGAAACATTGTATTTGTAACATGTGACTTTGAATATGTATTTGACTAGGCCTAAATGATTTTGATGTTTTAATATTGATTAACAAAATATGACAATTGTACTGTGAAGATTGTATGGTGATTTGGTGTATTGTTTGTATACCCCAACACAGTTTTCACGGTGCTAAGGTGAACCTGATGATTTTGCTGCAACAAAAATAAAAGACACCTTGAGCATCTGTCGAGACTCTCCTTTGGAATCCAAGGGTTGCTACAGTGAAAACTCAACGCTACATCTGGGTCGTCTGCTGGGTCGTTCCTGCCGGTTTCGGCCTGCTGTGTGTTACCATCTTAAACAGAGACTGCAGATGCGGTGAGAGAATTCTTATGAATGGACAATTCCGGATGAACTGAACTTTCTCGGCGCAGTCCTTCATCTGATCCAAGCAATGGGTATAATGGCTTTGGTTGCAAATTAAGTTTTGAGTTAAATGCTTGAGAAGACTGGGTTATCTGAAATGCTTGAAACTCTTAAAGTAAAGTGAATATTTAATGGCGTTATTTCAAATGCAAATTCTTAATGTTTGAAATTACATGGTTAAGAGAAGCCTGTGTTTACATTCTGAGTTTAATGCAAGCAAGCGAAGGCTCATATTGAATCCAGTTTAAACAGTAGCCTAATGATTTGTGATGGGCCCTTTTTCTCTTTTCTCTTCATTTAATGTTTAATGTGAGGTACAACACAACAGTCATTAAGACATTTCAGTGTATCACTAAGATAATTGCAATCACATAACATCCTAAGGTAAAAATGTCAGTGACTGAAGAAACTGGTAAATCCACTGGTGAGAGAGACGTCTCTGAAGAACCTCCAGCACTTGAAGGGAAATCAGTTGGTGCACAATTAGTCTTTGGCTCTCGTGAAAGACAACTAACTGAAAAGGGCCAACAGGTGCGTGAAGAACAGGCAAAGAGGCATGTAAAGGCATTCTTAAAGTCCTATGACTCCTGGAAGAGTATAGCAAAAGAATGTAGAAAAAGTCTAAAGCAATTCTGTTCACAGGAGGATCTTGATCAAGTATACCAGTACATTCAAAGAGGATATGATCATGTACATCAAAATTATGAGCCACTTCAGCGCAATTCAACTAACACTTCAGATGTTGTGCAGAAGATGGATGCCTGTAATACACTGACAGCAGAAATATGTGATATAGTGAGTAAACGATTGGAAGTGGGCGTCGCCCGCGACACCTTTGAGCCAGAGGTTGAGAAGCAAAGAGTGAGAATGAGTTTAAACAGAGATGAACACAAATCCATTTTTGGAGAAACAAACACTGAAACTGTCATCTCAGATGGGCTGGAAGGATTAGAGAATGTGTCCATTGCCAACTCTAAGGCTTCTAGTAAGCGTGCAGAGGCAGAAGCAGAGCTCGCAGCCAAACAAGAGCAAGCAAAGTCTATGGAAGAGATACAAGCTCAACAGAGTAAACTGACGAAACTGGAAAGTGAATGGAACCTTCATGAGTCACAGGTGATGGCAGAAATGAGGCAAAAGCAAACTGAAGTTCAGTTGAAACTAGAGGAGGAGAAATCAAGGCTGAAAAAGATGCAAGTAGACATGGATGTAAAGGTGGCTGCAGCTCGGGTTCGAACATATGAGAAGTTTGAAGGTGGAGTGGAAAATGAAGCAAGGGAGCGCCATGAATTAGCCCCTCTTAAAGCTACCACAGTTATGAATTCAAATCGACCCTTGAGTGCAGGAGCCACAATGTTGCAATCACAGACAGCATCCCATAGTGAAACAGCCAGATTGGCTGAAGCAATTGCAAGTTCACTAAGCTTAAATCGCCTTCCTGTTCCTGAACCAGCTGTCTTCTCTGGTGATCCTCTGAAGTTTGTTGACTTTAAAATGTCTTTCCTAACTTTAATTGGTAGAAAACCTATCCCTGCCAGGGAAAAGATGCTTTATCTGAAAAACTACCTTATAGGAGAGGCACGCAAAGCCGTGGAAGGGTTCTTCTACCGGAGCTCTGAAGATGCATATGAGGGTGCCTGGGCAGTTTTGGAGGACCGCTATGGCAACCCATTTGTTGTACAGAAAGCATTCAGAGACAAACTTATGAAATGGCCTAAGATTAATTCATATGACTCTTCTGCATTAAGAGAGTTTGCCGATTTCTTAAAAAGCTGTGTAGAAGCAATGCCTCAAGTTAAAGGACTGGCCATACTGAATGACTGTGAGGAAAATCATAAGCTCTTGAAAAAACTGCCAGATTGGATTGTACGGAAATGGAGTAGAATTGCTGTAGATGAACTTGATAAATCAGGAGAATATCCAGCTTTCAATCGCTTCACTGAGTTTGTGTCGAAAGAGGCTCGTATTGCCTGTAACCCCATAGCCTCTCCCCTCTTTCTAAATTCTAGAACCCCAGATGAGAAGCCATCTAAAAGAGCAAAGGCTCTGAGCACAAGTGCCCAATCCAAAGATCACACATCAAAGGTCTCAGAAAATGTGTCATTTCCTAGGCCCAGGGTACCTTGCCTCATCTGCAAAGAAGAATCGCATGGCATAGCCAAGTGTCCAGGCTTCGCTGCCAAGCCTATGGGAGATAAAAAGACATTCATACATCAGAACCATCTTTGCTTTGGATGTTTACGTAAAGGCCATATCACAAAGGACTGTAGAACAAAGCATATCTGTGGAGTGTGTGGCCGCCGCCATCCGACCTGTTTGCATGACGATGAGAGAGGAAGGAAATCAGGAGAAGTCACAATGAAAAGTTCATCTACAGAAGGACAGGTAACTCAGATCCATAAAGTCAACTCCCATGCTGTCATTAGAGAGGCATCTGCCACTTCAAGTATCGTTCCTGTTTACCTGTCATCTGTAAATGAACCTGAAAAAGAAATTCTCACATATGCTCTTCTTGATACACAGAGTGATTCAACTTTTGTCCTGGAGGATCTTGCCAGAGAACTGAATGTAGCCACTCAACCACTGCAGTTGAAGCTCAGTACAATGACTGCTGTAGATACAGTTATCTCCAGTCAAAGTGTAGTTGGCCTGCAAGTTAGAAGCTTCCATAATGACAATCATATTCTGTTACGGCAAGCATATACACGTGACTTCATTCCAGTTGACAAATCCTGTGTACCAACACCATCTACAGCTTTGCAGTGGTCTCATCTCAAACATCTGGCACAGGAGTTGCCATCACTTCAAGACTGTGATGTGGGCCTTCTCATAGGCTATGACTGTCCTTCAGCTCTAGCGCCTCTAGAGGTAATCACTGGACATGAAAATGAGCCATTCGCACAAAAGACTGAGCTAGGATGGAGCATTATAGGTGCAGCAAACCCACATCTGGACAGACAAGGAAACCGGAGGTTCGTGCACAGAGTTGCAGTGAAGGAGATTGCCATGCCAACTGCTGCAGACATCCTAAGAGTTTTAGAGTCAGACTTCAGTGAGAGAAATTCAGAGTGCAAGCTTGTCTCCCAAGATGATGTGCGCTTTATTCAGTTCCTTAGTGAAACCATCCGACAGAGACCAGATGGTCATTTAGAGATGCCTCTCCCGTTCAAGGGCCAAAGTCCTCCCCTACTGCCAAACAATAGGAAACTGGCCACAATTCGTCTTCAGCATTTGAAAAGAAAGCTAAAAGCCAATCAGCAGTTCCATGATCATTATAAGGCCTTTATGGCGGATGTGATAAGCAATGGTGATGCAGAGCCAGTTGTTGGTTCATACCTCATCATGGCATATACCACCCAAAGAAACCTGGCAAGTTGAGGGTGGTCTTTGACTGTTCAGCAAAGTTTCATGGCATCTCTCTCAATGACACCTTACTGACTGGCCCTGATCTCATTAACTCTCTGGTGGGAGTTCTCTGCCGGTTCAGAAGGGAAGCAGTAGCCATCATCTGCGATATTGAGAAAATGTTCCACCAATTCCTTGTCACACCTGAGAACCGCAGTTATTTGAGGTTTCTATGGTGGGAGCATGGAGACCTTGAACATGAGCCCAAAGAATATCAAATGGCTGTTCACCTTTTTGGTGCTGCATCTTCCCCAGGTTGCGCCAACTTTGGTTTGAAGTACTTGGCTCAACAGTATGAGTCTGATTATCCCTCTGCAGCTGCCTTTGTTGCAAACAGTTTTTATGTTGACGATGGGCTTTTGAGTGTTCCCTCCATCAAAGAAGCCTCTGAATTGATCCTTGAAGCCCAGCAGTTGTGCAAAAAAGGGGGCCTAAGGCTCCACAAATTCAACTCAAATGAGAGAGAAGTTCTCAGCTGTGTGGATCCATCTGAGAGGGCATCAGGTGTACAATGCCTGGACCTCAATCAAGACTCCACCTCAGTGGAACATGCTCTTGGCCTTCAGTGGTCAGTTGAAAGCGACCACTTCAGTTTCAATGTAAACATGAAAGACAAGCCTGACACCCGCCGGGGCATTCTGTCAGTAGTGGCCTCCTTGTATGACCCACTGGGGTTTGTAGCCCCATTTGTTCTGAGTGGAAAGTGCATTCTCCAGGAGCTGTGTCGCAGAAATGTCCAATGGGATGATCCACTTTCTGATGACTTGCGTCCACGGTGGGAGGAGTGGAAAACTGGCCTTGAAGGGCTGAAAGAAGTCTCAATCTCCAGATGTTACTATCCACCACACTTTGGCAACATTGTGAGTGTAGAATTGCACCACTTTTCAGATGCGAGTAGTGTAGGATATGGTGCATGCTCTTACCTTCGATACAAAAATGACCACAACAAAGTCCACTGTAGCCTTGTCATGGCTAAGGCTAGGGTCGCTCCCTCCAAGGTCACAAGTATTCCCCGTCTGGAACTTTCAGCTGCCGTGCTTGCAGCTCGATTGAGTGTTCTCCTAAAATCAGAACTGCACATGAACATTGACAATGAATTCTTCTGGACAGATTCTAAAGTCACTCTGGCATACATCAACAATGAGGCGCGCAGGTTTCATGTATTTGTAGCAAATCGTGTCCAGTCAATAAGAGAGAATACTGACCCGAGCCAATGGCATTATGTTGACACTGCAGAAAATCCAGCCGATCATGCCTCTAGGGGGCTTAGAGCTTCAGAGATTCAATCATCCAGCTGGCTATCTGGTCCTGAGTTCCTGAGGGAAAAGGAGTTGCAACTTGAACCATGTGCACCAAATAACCTCTTGGTTGGAGACCCTGAGGTGAAAGCAGTCCAAGTGTTTACATCAAGCACAAGCAAGTGCACAGACATGCTCGACCGCCTGTCTAGATTCTCATCCTGGACAACACTCCTCAAAGTAGTGGCAAGAATTAAAAGACTCGCCTCTAAACAAAAGTGTCTCACAGACATTGTGACTGTCAAAGAACGTGAAAATGCGGCCAAAATCTTGATAAGCCTTGTCCAAAAGCAGTCATTCAGCACAGAGATTAAAATACTTGAAATAGGAAACAGTCTTCCAAGTTCCGGTCCTCTCTTCCGTCTCGATCCAATCTTGAGTGAGGGCATACTCCGTGTTGGCGGAAGATTGAAACATGCGCCTCTCAGTGAAGAGTTCCGTCATCCCATCATCTTGCCCAATAAGGGTCATATTACACAACTCATTCTGTCACACTATCACTCTCAAATATTCCATCAGGGCAGAAGTCAAACTCAAATGGAGCTCAGAGCAAATGGATTCTGGATCCTTGGCTGCAGCACACTGGTCTCTAAGTTCATTTACAAGTGTGTGCAGTGCCGGAAGCTGAGGCGTTCAGTTGAAGAACAGCGGATGGCCGAGCTTCCCAAAGAGCGTGTTGAAGAATCTGCTCCATTCACAAACTGCGGTATGGATTGCTTTGGCCCATTTATCATTAAGAGAAATCGCAAGGAGCACAAGAGGTACGGCTTGATACTCACCTGTCTCTACTCTCGAGCTGTGCACATTGAGATGGTGGAAGACCTGTCCACCGATTCATTTATCAATGCGCTTAGGTGTTTCATCAGTCTAAGAGGTGCTGTGCGTCAACTCCACTGTGACCAGGGCAGAAATTTTGTGGGTGCCAAGAATGAATTAAAAGAAGCACTCAAACAGTGTGACAACCAGGCCCTGGAAAACTTCCTGGCTGACAAGCAGTGTGAGTTTGTGCTCAATGCCCCCTCAGCAAGCCATGCTGGTGGTGTTTGGGAGCGTCAAATACGCACCATACGCAATGTCCTGAATTATACATTGGCCCAAAGTGTAGGTAGACTTGATGATGCCTCTTTGAGAACTCTGTTTTATGAAGCCATGGCTATTGTCAACAGCCGCCCTCTCAGCACAGATATAATAAATGACCCCAACTCTCTTGAGCCTTTAACACCCAACCATCTCATTCTAATGAAATCAAAGTTGGCTCTCCCACCTCCTGGGAAATTTGTCAAAGAGGATGTATATGGCACCAAAAGATGGCGCAGGATTCAGTATCTGATTGAGCAGTTCTGGAGCCGATGGAAAGGAGAATATCTGTCCAACATCTCGATGCGGCAGAAGTGGCATGTCCCCAGACGCAATGTCCAAGTGAATGATGTGGTCATCATCAAAGAAGATATCCTCCCACGGAACCAGTGGCAGTTGGGACGAGTGGTGGAGACAACTGTGGATAGTGATGGCTTGGTGCGAAGAGTCAAAGTGCAAGTGGGGACCCAGAAATCACACAAAACTAATTCCCCATCTAAACCATCGATCATAGAAAGACCAATACAAAAGCTGGTTCTGCTTCTTGAGAGTGAATAGTGACAAGAGTGCACACACACATATACACACACTGAAACATGCATATCTCATTACATTAACATATCTTATGCTTATTTGCACACTTTGGGGGTGGTGACTGGTCCATAGAAGAATCATGGGGAATCATGTATGGTTCGTGGCAACATGACATGATTGGTGGGAGTGTAAAGGACCACACTAGTCCTTGTATGTTTTTTGTTTTCTCAGTAGAACTATCTAAATGTGTCTTGTTTACATTCTGTTCTTTTCTACAAACATAAACTTTAATCAAATCATATTTCTATTTTGTATGTACTTTAAATGGTTGGTGTGTGTGAAGTTGTGAGTGATATTGTATGTGTGTTAATCTTGAATGACTTTGGGTGTTGAATTTTGTCCTTTGCCTGACACCGTAGCTCCACAAGAGGGAGATCTGTAAAGGTAGCAGGTGTAGGTAATGAGGGAGCTGCTTTGCTTTGTTTGAGCCTCAGCCACGAAATGTTTGAGCTCCAGACTTCAACTTAATTTATGCTACATTTGCACACAAAAAAGGATTTTTGACGCCACAGAAGAAAAGATTATTAAGCATCCTTGGTGAGCGCAGTGAGGTATGTTTGTTTGTGTATTTGACTGTCATTCGAAACATTGTATTTGTAACATGTGACTTTGAATATGTATTTGACTAGGCCTAAATGATTTTGATGTTTTAATATTGATTAACAAAATATGACAATTGTACTGTGAAGATTGTATGGTGATTTGGTGTATTGTTTGTATACCCCAACACAGTTTTCACGGTGCTAAGGTGAACCTGATGATTTTGCTGCAACAAAAATAAAAGACACCTTGAGCATCTGTCGAGACTCTCCTTTGGAATCCAAGGGTTGCTACAGTTCCTATTCCGGGAGTTGTCGTTCTTTATACTACAGCGGCAACATTTTCCCATGTGGCCCGGCCGCTTGCTCTCCGTTGCGCCGGATAGGGCGCCACCCTATCGGCCGGGGGTGGCGGTGCGACGCGGCGCGACCCACACAACCAGGACCAGTGTAGTTTTAATTTTATTAGACAAGTACATACGGTATACACCAACAAGACGGTGTACAATCAATCATTTCAATAATTCCTGGCTATGCATGATATAGTTGACTTCTACACATATAACAGTACAAGCATACTTAATAGCAAACATTTTTAATGAACCAATTTAGAGAAATTAAACAATAAAAGTCTATATTTATACCTCCAGATTGCATATTTTCTTACATTTGAGGTACTGTAAAATCACTTCACTCAATTAATCCTGGCTGTGGATGGTATATCTGATTGCTACACATCAATGAGTAAAAATGTGTAAAAATGTTTTTGGTAAATAGCCTAAATGTATTTATATAGCTGTTTAACTTTCATCTAAATATTTGATACTGTCTTTCGTCTATCTTAATAGATTACATGTTCTTCTATCAAAGGTAATTCTAAAAGTTTTGTAGTACACCTGTAATTACTTTTAACTTGAAGTGGACCGACAGATCTTGGGGGGTTTTCACACCTACACGGTGTGAAAAAACCCCCCCCACTCTACCTTAAGACAGGTTGTTGTTAGCGAAGACATCACGAAGACGGAGCGAGAAGGCCTAACGGATAATTAGTTAAGCTGTTTGTACATTGCACGTTTACTAAGACAATGCCTGGGAAGGGCGGGTAAGTATTTCTTTAGTAATTGTTTTTTTTGATAAAGACAGTCTGAATTTGATGTTTTTATTTAGCTTTTAAATTATGCTAAACTCTAAGGTCACCGACGTCCTTGTCCGACATTTTTTTCTTTCTGAGGCCTAAGCTTAGTTTCTAATGAGATGATATTTATACAAATAAAAGACATAAGGCAACGACTAGTATCAAATATGTAATGTTTAATTGTCAGTAGAGGCTACATAACGTTGGGAATGATGCCACATTTTTATTTTCTTTAAGTTACTTTGTAGCGCTTTTTAATGTCGAAGACACACAGGAAAGTGGGACAGAGAGTGGGGATTACGCGCAGCAATTTCTTTAACCACGAATAAACATGCATGGCCATTCGAAGATATCCTTTGACTTCTTAGCATACAATATGGTATGGGTTTCTGTGGCTATCCACCACTCATTTTTTAATTAAAAAAAAAAAAAATTCTTTCAAGTTAACTTTGGTTTTCAAAATGACCCATTGTGAACCTCAACAATAGAAACAGGTTGACGACATTCAGAGTATATATGGCTTTCTGAAATATGTTAAACTACTTAATTAATACCTTAAAACAAGTGTTATTACATACATCTCCAAATGTAACATGTTGTTGATATGTAATCACAGCTGGAGTTTTTTATGGGTTGTTCTTCAGTGTCTGTTTGTTATTGTGATTTATATGCTCTGAGGTGTACAAAAATGCTATATTATCCAATCTGTGTAACAAATGGGCTCAACCCAAAAAGTACTGTAATAACTTATTAAACATAATTGAGACATAGTTTGACTAATATTTATATACTTTCATCCTAATGTTATTTCTAAACCTATACCACTGTAAAAAAAAAAAAAGAAGAAAAAAAAGAGGAATTGACAGCTCTCCAAAGCACATTTATCACAGATATTTATACTGTTGATCTGTATCCCCCTCTTAAAAAAATCTCCTGCACCCAAAAAATGACAAATGTTATAACACAACAATTGCATTTCATAGAATTCGTTATTCAGTCATTAGCAAATATGTCTTTTGTGTGACCATTGATTATGTGAAGTGGAGGTTTTCAGATATAAATGTTGGTTTGAGTATAAATCTTAATCACATGTTTCAATGATTATTGTTTTGATTTTCCCTCTTCCATTTTTATGTGACATACAGACACCATGTTTTCTCTACATTTGGACAGGTACGTGTTAAGCAATTCCATTGTAAAAAAAAGATCTTGGTCTTCTTCGAAGCAATATGTTTTCTAATTATTGTGTTTTCTTAATAAATCACTATTTCTTCTGTGTCCTAAAGACCAGGAAAAAAACCAAAACAGTAGAGGAAATACAATCAAGCATTGGCAGGCTGCAGGCATCAGCTGGTGTGTCCGTTGCTGATGAAAAAACATGTTCAGCTAAAGGCTTCTGGGGAGATGTATGCCTTGACATAGCAATCCCTAATTTACATAAACATAGGGTGAGACTGAAAAAGGTGTACCTCAAACATCAAAAGGTAATGTTCTGTTTTGTACATATTTGTAATGTAACACATTTGTAATTTATTCTTTTAATTTGTATTTATATGACTGTGTTGACATTTCTTTTTTCAACCACCTGTCTTTGCAGTGTATTGAAGTCAGCAAATCATGACATGTTGATATGTTTATGTTATTTCTTTAGACGTTTGAAGAGTGTTAGTTACTTAAAATATCATTAATTTTTGGTCTTGTAATTTGCTGAACAAGGGTCTAAAAGGAAATACTCCACCTGACGGCGGCAGCACCTTCAGTCCTCCTCCTCTGTCATTTGACAGTAGCACTTTGGGTCCTCCCCCTCTTCCGGTGGAAAGCAGCACCTTCAATTCTCCTCCTCCATTTGACCACAGCAACACTCCTCCTCCTCCTCCTCCTCCTCCTGAAGTTGTCAGCAGCATTTTGTCTTCTCCCCCTCTTCTGGTTGACAAAAGCACTTGCACACATTCTCCTCCTAAAGAGGAGGTGTGCACTTTGAGTCCTTGCCCCAGTTCAGATGAACATGGCACCTTCAGTCCTCCTTCTCCTCCTCCAGAGGACCACAGCAACACTCCTCCTCCTCCTCCTGAAGTTGTCAGCAGCATTTTGTCTTCTCCCCCTCTTCTGGTTGACAAAAGCACTTGCACACATTCTCCTCCTAAAGAGGAGGTGTGCACTTTGAGTCCATGCCCCAGTTCAGATGAACATGGCACCTTCAGTCCTCCTTCTCCTCCTCCAGAGGACCACAGCAACACTCCTCCTCCTCCTCCTGAAGTTGTCAGCAGCATTTTGTCTTCTCCCCCTCTTGCGGTTGACAAAAGCACTTGCACACATTCTCCTGCTCTAGAGGAGGTGTGCACTTTGAGTCCTCGCCCCAGTTCAGATGAACATGGCACCTTCAGTCCTCCTCCTCCTCCTCCTCCTCCTCCTCCTCCAGAGGACCAAAGCACATGTAGTCAATCAGACAATAACACACCCTCGTCAAGTAATGCAGAAGATTCAGATACTTTATTTTTTATCAAGGAATTGCCACAGCAGCCATGTTTTTTTTTCATTTCAGCAGAGGACTGGGCATATCTTCGGAAGCGACAAAACAGACATCAGTTCAACACCTCTCAGTGGACTAATGTCATTTCAAAAGGGATTCGCACAGTTCATTCCTATTGCAGTTTTGCATTTAAACGCCACAGTGTCAAACCGATTATGTCATCAAGAGACACCCCACTCTTCACCTGTTTTGGGTACTGTATGTTTGATGACTGTTCTGTATGTGTGGAGGTGAAGGTTGACAATGAATCTTCATTAAAGGCAATGGTGACCTTCCAGGGAGACTGTGTCAGACACAGTCGTGACCAGTTGAAAAGGAGGCCTGTCCGTGGGACACAAAGGGAAGTCATTGCGACAACATTGACTTCAAAACTCCCCCGTTCTCTGTACCTGGAAAAGCTTGGTGAGCTAGATGACACTGTGGAGGAGTCTGGGTGCAGGGATGAAGTACCAACAACGGGTGTCCTGAAGACAATTTCTTGGAGTGCAAGGAAGAAACACCGCAGAGACAGGAATGAAATGATTAGCCTCCAAAAGATCATTGAAGACGAGCTGCAGGAAGGGGGGGGTTTAATCCAAAAGGTGATCCAGCACCCCAAGGGAGTGATGCTGTGGTCTCTGGTGACCATTCAGCTTTTTGCTGAAAGGGCTACAGTGTTTCCCCTAGAAATTTTTCCAGCAGTGGTGCTGTTACGTAACGGAGGCAAGCCGCACGCGGCGGCGCGCAGGGGTCTGGGGGCATTCACCTCCGGAAGATTTTTTTTTTTAATAACCCCTTAAACCATAACTTCTGGCAAGTTTTGTGGATAGAAATGGACATTTTGAGACAAATATGATATACCATCAACAGATTTAATATTGGAGCACGTACCTTGAACTGGTCAGAAACAGAAATCTTGATTTTATAATTTTAGACAGGATTACTCATGTTTTTCTTTTGTGTTAATTTTAAGCTTTTATTTACATTATTGGTAGAAATTGATTGGGGCAAAAAATATTGAAAATGTTGTCTTAAAGGGGAAATGAACCCCAAAACAACACTATGCTCCAACACTATATTTCATCACATGAATAAAGTTGATTGTGCTGCCATCAAATGTACTATCTCCATATAAAAAAGAAAAGAATTTAACGGCTACAGTAACGGTGATTTGACGCGTCATCAAATAACCGGAAGAAAAATGCAGGACTACAAGTTATGAACGTTCTGAATGTGAATCTTCAGGAGAGCAGCCCTCTCGGACACACACACACACACACACACACAGGGGTTGAAATAAGGCTCGCCAAATGCGAGTAATTTTTGTATTTGTCGAGTAATTTATGAAGACCACTCGCCACTCTGGCGAGTAATCTAAGAATTCGCCGCGATTGCCGCGGACCCGCCAGCAACGGACCCGCTAGCCGCGGACCCGACCGCGCAGCACCCACCGCCGTCTACAATCGCTGTTACCGCTGTTTTATTTTACCGGGGCTTCATAGTAATGTGTCCGAATAGAGCAGCCCTCTCGGACACACACATGCTGTTACCGCTGTAACATGCTGTTAACAGCGATTGTAGACGGCGGTGGGTGCTGCGCGGTCGGGTCCGCGGCTAGCGGGTCCGTTGCTGGCGGGTCCGCGGCAATCGCGGCGAATTCTTAGATTACTCGCCAGAGTGGCGAGTGGTCTTCATAAATTACTCGCATTTGGCGAGTAAAACAGCCTTATTTCAACCCCTGTGTGTGTGTGTGTGTCCGAGAGGGCTGCTCTCCTGAAGATTAACATTCAGAACGTTCATAACTTGTAGTCCTGCATTTTTCTTCCGGTGATTTGATGACGCGTCAAATCACCGTTACTGTAGCCGTTAAATTCTTTTCTTTTTTATATGGAGTTAGTACATTTGATGGCAGCACAATCAACTTTATTCATGTGATGAAATATAGTGTTGGAGCATAGTGTTGTTTTTGGGTTCATTTCCGCTTTAACGCTTGGCAATTTCAAGATGACGTTGTAGTTGTGCTAAATACCGATCATGTGAAGATTTTTGCAGTGGCGCTGATTTTCCAGCAGTGGCGCTGCGCCACTGCTGAATACATAGTAGGGGAAACACTGGGGCTAAGGAGGACATCGTTTATGTTGATGCAACAGGGAGCATCATTAAAAAGGAAAAGGGGGAAAGTGCACCATTTTATATTTATGAAATAGTGGTCAGACATCCTTTGAAAGGTCGGTCGCCAGTCCCAGTGGCCACATTTGTTACTTGTGACCACACAACTTCATCTGTGTCATACTTCCTGGGGTCATTCATGACAGACTGCATCAGATGCCATGGAAGTCATATCAAGAAACGGTGTGTGATGTACATCTGTGATGGATCTCTGGTCCTCATGGAGTCCATATCCCAGAACTGTTGTGGAATGAGTCTCCGAGAACTTCTGTCAATGTACTTTGACATTGTCACTGGACAAGGACAGAAAGAGGCCTACCACATACCAATTCTACACAGATGCCTGAGCCACATAATGAAGAATGCAAAGGACCTTTGCCGGAAGCAGTAAGTGGTTTGTTTATGTGTATTTATGTTTGTCATGATAAGGTGTTCAAATGTATTTAACTTCAAGTATGTATTTACTTTTTTTCCACAGTGCTTCCAAACACTACCACCTGGCTATGCACGTCTTCGGCCTGATGACACAAGCCACCACACTCCATGAGCTTGATGACATAGTCTGCAGCACTAATGTGGTGTTCTCAAGCTCATGCAGCGGAGAACAGGTTGACAAACACTTCCACAACCTGCAGATACTTCTGACCAGAGCTGGACCCCCTGCTATAGATGACAGAAGAATAGAGGAGGAAAACTTTGTGGTAGGTAATCAATTGTACAAATGGCGCATAGCATTTCAACAGATAATAATCAAGAAAGAGCTATAAGCTTCCACAGTCAGTTTTACATTTTTGAATGTTGCCATTGGTTGGGTCTTGGTTGTGATGTTTAATTGAATAAACAGTCATTTTACTTGTTTTATGTTACTTGACTTAGTGTGAATTTACATGGTAATAGACCATAATATAATGTTGTACAGTATTTCGATGGCTATAAGTGAATTTAAGAAAAGAAAATCATTGCTTTTGTGGTACTCCACACCACAACAAATCTAAACTGCTACTTTTTTTCTTCCAGAATGATGTGGGACCAACACCATTCAAAAGGCACTTTGATAAGGTCATACACAATGCAGTTCTGGACCAAAATGGTGAACCGAATGTGTATTTCTGCCCAACATTTGTGCCTTCCATTGAGCGGTACTTTCTACCCCACGCTGCTCTTTGGTCTAATCTCATGAGTGAGTTTATAGTCTTCATTTTCAGTCCCATATTATTTTGAATACTTTTCTCATTGATCTGTCAATAGTCCTGTCATGGATACTTCGGTAACACTTTACAATAAGGTACACTAAACGTGGGTAGTTACTGAGGAACGAATGAGTAACGAATGATGAACGACCAGGGCCCTAACTGGAACCCTAACAGGGCCCTAAGTGACAGTTACTCAGTAATGAATACAGTAGTCCTAGTCTGTTTACCAGTAACTCCTCAGTAGTTACTGAGTAACTGTCACTTAGGGCCCTGTTAGGGCCCCACTTAGGGCCCCAGTTAGGGCCCCAGTTATGGCCCTGGTCGTTCATCATTCGTTACTCATACATTACTCATTCGTTCCTCAGTAACTACCCACGTTTTGCGTACCTTATTGTAAAGTGTTACCGATACTTCATAATGTCATGTATTTTATCTGCTAGGTGACCTTAGCCGCCATGGTAAAGGCCCTCTGTATGACATGCTACGAAAAAGATACAAAAGAATTTCTAAGAAGAAAACGCAGGTAAAATCAATCAATTCAATTACTAATGTATGACAAGTGTGTTGCTCTTATGTACAGAGAGCACGTATTGAGTTGATAAAATAATAACAATAACTTGCTGTTTGCTTTGAATTTTTGTGTCGTAACAGAACTTCACAAGGGACAACCGGACCCAGGGGATCATGGAAAAGAGCCAGTGGGACCTGAAAAGGGTCCGTTTCCAACGACGCTCTTTTACAAGGCTTGACGACTTTGTCCATGCATATCGGTCGACACATAATGCCCTTTTAAGGGAGTACAAGGACTCTCTGCGTTCCATTCAAAGGGTAAACTACAAACATTGATTTCCAAGTATATCTCAAAGGGAAAGAAGATGATTCTTATGAACTTATGGCTAAAAAATGCATATGCTGCATCATAAAATGTATGCAATTAGTCAGCTTAAAGAGTACATATGTATATTAGCGTAGGATGTTACCAAAAACTTAACTTATCTTTTAACACCTACTATTCTAAACTTGAAAACGTAAATGATGCAGTGTACAGTAATAATACCTACTCTCTCTTGAAAAAAGACACACAGAGTTGACCTTGAACGCTGGAAGCAGAGGAACCATAAGCGAAGAGGAGTTTATGTGACCCCTCTTTCAAGGGCATTTGTGTTTAAGAGCCACAAAGAAAAGGTAACTACAGACCACTTAGCGATGGTCACACCAGCTGTGACACCTGTCAACATATTGACAATCAAGCCATGAGTACTCTGAAGTCACTACTACATTATTACAACAGTTCATTACAAGTGATGTTTATATCATTATATGCATTTTACATTGCTAAGATGACACACATAGACTCACATGGTACCAGCCACACGCTGTTGCAGAGAAGAACATTTTTGAAGGGCTCCTCAACTTGCCATTGTAATTATGCATGAAAACTTAAACAATAACTTAAAGGATGAATAAAGTGTTTTGGTTTTTGTTATGATTTTTTTGCAGAAAAAACGCAAATCGTCTAAGTCAAGAGAGACCAAAGACAGTAGCCTGGAAGAGGACAGTCAGGCGACAATCGCTGACATCCCAGTCCATTCTCCCACACAGGTTATATTACACATTGTTTTACAAATATCAAAAAATAGCTCAATTTCCTGAGTTTTGAATACACAGTTAACATTAAGTGTTATGAGTCTCATAAATGTATAGTTCATTGCAGTTATCATTACTATGCAGTGTTGGGCTAGTTACTTTACATTAGTAACGTAGTTACAGTTACTAGTTACTTCTTTCAAAAGTAAATCAGTTACTTTAGGTTACTTGTTACTTTCAAGGTAACTAGTTACTAGGGAAAGTAACTTATTTTTTAAAACTCTAAATTATCTTATTAATGCATCCCTAAATGGATAGCTACGGAGGCTGCCAGTCCTCTGGCTTGCTTACATGTGAGTTCTATCGTACCACGAGTGCAATGCGCCACCTAGTGACCTGAGCGTGCCACAGCATCGAAAAATAATGTGCATATTTCCACGAGAGAAATCCAACGCCTGGACTGTCATCTACTGCCGCCATTGTTGTTTTCGTTCATTTACTTGCACGTCGCTGCGTCACGTGACTCACGTCCGCTTCACGCCCACCGTTACTGATTTTGACAAAGTAATTAGTTACAGTGTACGTTACCGCAAAAGTAACGTAGTTCCTGTAGGTCCGTTAGTTAATAACGCGTTAGTCCCAACACTGTTACTATGTCAAAGTTTGAAAACTATTTTCTTAAGGGATTTTCTTGTGAATCACGACTAACACAGCCACAATTTATATATATATAGAGAGGGGTATAACTATGTATGTTTATTAGATGTTTTCGATATGACTGTGACAACTTCACTTAGCATGCAATTACATATGCATATTTGAACATGATGATGACTATGCCCTTACATGATCTTTTTGTTATGATAACATTATATTTAAAAATAGCACCCACAAGACAAGGCCAAAGTTGAGAAACCTTCAACATTTGAAAAGACTGAGCTTCATGAGGAGGAAGCACAGGTAAGAACCATTCAAATGACAACCAATACTCAGTCACAGGTATGGACAATAACATTTACCATTTAAACAAATACATTACTAAACTGTACTGCATTGTCTTTACCCTCAGCTCACTGCATTGTGGAGAGGAACTGCCACAGAAGTGGTTGTTTCTGTGGTGCCCTCTCAGATAAGAGGAAACAGCTTCCTCATACACCACAGCGAACTACAGTCCCTAAAACCTCACCAGTGGCTTACAGGCGAGGTATGTATTCATAATGAGAAGAGAAAACAACCTATCATTTAAAGACAAAATGAAACATACGTAATTAAAAGCTTGTGATAGTTACAGTATTGTAGTGATAACATTTGCCAAACCCCTAAAGGAAACATTTGATTCTTAGTCTTTGACATATGTGTCTTTGCAAAGGTGTTTACTTGAATGCATATACTGTGGATATGGATTTACAGTAATTCAAAGATGGACAAAGGCTACATACATTGCAAAAGACGTTGTTTCAGTTTTATTAATTAGTAGGTAACACAGCTTCAACTACTCTCACAATTGTTCTACAGTAATGGTGCAGAATCACTGCATGCTCTGATGAATGTCAACCATATGGTTCATATTGTATATTTGCCATATCTGTATTTGCCTAAACAGACTGAAATTAAGTGTCTGCAGTCACTGTGTTTAATAGCCCATGTGGTATTTTTCCTCCATAAGTGTTATTTTACAAAATAGCTACATATTAAGCCTGTCTATAATCTATAGTCTATAATGTTTACAAATGCAATTGAATTTCACTGTTGATAAACTGTCTGTCTGCATGTCCACCAACTTTTCAGGTCATCGAGGGCCTCCTTCATGACACAGCCAATATCAACCATTTGGAAAATACAATTTACATCCTCCATCATTACACTGCTGGTGTGATCCTCTTTGGTAAAAGAGAACACATCAGAAGACACAGTTTATCGAAGGTAACTCTTGGTGTGTGTGTCTGTGTGTGTGTGTGTGTGTGTGTGTGTGTGTGTGTGTGTGTGTGTGGGGGGGGGGGGGGCGGGGGCGGTGTGAGGTACAGACATAAACATTGTAAAACATTTGTAAATATTAGCAGAGGAAACATGTTTACGTGACTGTATGTCCATGTACAAAAATCAACTTTATTCAAAATAATATTTTTGTTTACATTATGTTTTGACCAAAACAGTTCTTTCAAATTAGATTTTCATATTGTCATTTATTTTTCTGTGTCACAGGTCAACTTTGACAGCTATAAAGCAATTGTGTCTTTTGTGAATGTCGCCGATGTACATTGGAAGTTTCTGGTTAGTACTGAATACATTTCTGTAATATAATTGTGTTAAATTATTTGCTGGATGATGTATGTACATTTTGAATTACAGTTTTTGTGTTTGCCATGGTTACAGTACATCAATGCAGCCGAAAGCAGCGTGTATTTGGTAGATCCAGCAACCAATTCCAATGAACAGGGGGAGTCGGACAATGCTGCGAAAAGATTCCGGTACTTACTTTTCTTCCGCTAATCAGCATTAACAAAAAGGTTGTCGTATTTGTTACTAGTAGTAGTAACACAGGGAAAAGGTAACAGGCATTTCCTAACAGCATTTAAGGGTAATAGACAAGAAGAATGTACATGCAAGTTCCATATGGGCAACTTGAGCCATGTTTAACTGACTTCCATCTTTTCCTCTTGTCACTCACATTGAAGATGGAAGGAAGAGACGCAAGGGAAAATATTCAGCATGCACATTTGTGTTACAAATCAAAGCTCCTTCCCTTGCCACATTAGTTGCTGTACATGTCCTAAGGTAGACTTTAGATGCCAACATGTGACACAGCAATTGTATGCATATCAGGATGTCATATAGTAGCCAAAAAGGGCATATAAGGCACTTTTGGAGATGACCCATGTCATTATGCAATGTCTTTATATAGTGCAGCATGTTTTTTCATTATTTCAATATCCAATCCATAGACCTGTGGCAACACCATTATCTTACATTGTGTAAATATTGTATGCGTAAGTTCATTCATCATTACATTCATTGTTCACACACAGAGACTACTTCAAAATGAGGAGGATCAGCCACAGTAACACTGACTGGGTGGACATAAAACTGAAAGGGAATGTCATGCAGCACCCAGTCCAACAAGACGGCAACAGTTGTGGTGTCGTAGTCACCATGGTAAAATTTAACATAAAAATATTTAGAGGACAGCTATCATTTTATTATTTTGTTATTAGATATACATCACATATTGTGTCATTATTTAGATGGCGAAGGCAGTCATGGAGGCCTTTCCACAACCTCCAATGATGACATTTGGGACAACAAAAAAAGAAATGGCAGTGCAGCGCAAACATTTTGCTCTGCAAATACTTAAAGCCTCAGGTGTGTGAAAGCATTTTGTACAGCAATTGCATTGTGTCGATGTAGTGTTCAAGATCTAAAATGTGCATTTCTGTATTAGTGTTTAACACAGAAACCAACTGTGCCATGTGTGCATCAGCAAAACCACCTGGTCCTTCCTTCACTGACTGGGTAAGATTTATGTAACTCTCTTTTCAGCAAAATGTAGCATTTATCTAAATTGGGCATTAGAGAGAGATGACAGTAAATGAAGGTAGAGAGACAAAGAATGACTTTTAAAAAAGGCCTCAACCAAGAGTACACGCTTCACTGTTCTACGTGCCGACATAATAATGCATATGAGATATCACATTATATACATTACATATTAAGTTGTTTTGTTAAGATCTAAGGAAACTAAATACTGGACCAAATCTGTTGCAATGTCTGAGAGGTAGTTTTACTGTAAGATAAAGAAAATGAGTAAATTCCAAGGAAGAGATTCTGGGGACAAAGGAGGAGGGTAATGACAGTGCAGGTCTGGATGGGCAATGGCAGAGTGGAGCTGAGTAGTATGGACATGAGGATAATGACAGGGCGTGCCTGGCATGGGCAAACCAAATGGAGACCACTGAAGCAGGCAGACAGGCAGGTAAGTATGATCCTGGAGCAGAAAGACAAATGTATTAGCAGAAATACTAGCAGAGCAGGAGCAATCAAAAAGATCCAAGTAATTAATGAGCAAGGTTTTGATTGAGTAATGAGTGTTAGCAAACTATAAACCAAAAATATATGCTGCTGGTTGATGACATGATGGGAAGTAGTAGGGGTTGATAGCAAGCATGTGAATGCCAGAGCCAGGGGGTAAGACCATGCCCACACACACACACACACACACACACACACACACACACACACACACACACACACACACACACACACACACACACACACACACACACACACACACACACACACACAGTACGTTCCATTGGTTTATTGCAGTTAAAAGTATTTACTTTTTTTCCCTTTTACAGATTCAGTGTGACAGCTGTTGCAGGTGGTTCCACATACAGTGCCTACAAATGGACACAGCAGAGCTGCAACAGAAAAAGATTGTGGACTGGCATTGCATTTTGTGTGACAAATAAACAAATTGTGTAGCATTTTGTGCTTATTTGATAACATGTTATTAAACATTTGTGTGAAATTTTGTCAAGATTATAGTGTCATTCTTCGAAGTATAATGACAATGTTTCACCCATAGTCAGGGAATATTGAGCAAAGTGATTTTACAGTAGTTCAAATATATGCAATTGTGTCATTCGAAGGTACACATATGGGACTTTTATTGCTGAATTTCTCCAAAATGGTACAGTAAATATGCTTGATATTGAGTGTGGGGGTAGTCTTACATGTGTAGAAGTCAAATATACCACCCATAGGCAGGGAATATTGAGCAAAGTGATTTTACAGTAGTTCAAATATATGCAATTGTGCTATCCGAAGGTACACATATGGGACTTTTATTGCTGAATTTCTCCAAAATGGTACAGTAAATATGCTTGATATTGAGTGTGGGGGTAGTCTTACATGTGTAGAAGTCAAATATACCACCCATAGGCAGGGAATATTGAGCAAAGTGATTTTACAGTAGTTCAAATATATGCAATTGTGCTTTCCGAAGGTACACATATGGGACTTTTATTGTACAATATCTCCAAAATGGTACAGTACAAATGCTTGATATTGCATGTGGGTATAGTCTTACATGTGTAGAAGTCAAATATACCACCCATAGTCAGGGAATATTGAGCAAAGTGATTTTACAGTAGTTCAAATATATGCAATTGTGCTATCCGAAGGTACACATATGGGACTTTTATTGCTGAATTTCTCCAAAATGGTACAGTACAAATGCTTGATATTGCATGTGGGTATAGTCTTACATGTGTAGAAGTCAAATATACCACCCATAGTCAGGGAATATTGAGCAAAGTGATTTTACAGTAGTTCAAATATATGCAATTGTGCTATCCGAAGGTACACATATGGGACTTTTATTGCTGAATTTCTCCAAAATGGTACAGTACAAATGCTTGATATTGCATGTGGGTATAGTCTTACATGTGTAGAAGTCAAATATACCACCCATAGTCAGGGAATATTGAGCAAAGTGATTTTACAGTAGTTCAAATATATGCAATTGTGCTATCCGAAGGTACACATATGGGACTTTTATTGCTGAATTTCTCCAAAATGGTACAGTACAAATGCTTGATATTGCATGTGGGTATAGTCTTACATGTGTAGAAGTCAAATACACCACCCATAGGCAGGGAATATTGAGCAAAGTGATTTTACAGTAGTTCAAATATATGCAATTGTGCTTTCCGAAGGTACACATATGGGACTTTTATTGTACAATATCTCCAAAATGGTACAGTACAAATGCTTGATATTGCATGTGGGTATAGTCTTACATGTGTAGAAGTCAAATATACCACCCATAGTCAGGGAATATTGAGCAAAGTGATTTTACAGTAGTTCAAATATATGCAATTGTGCTATCCGAAGGTACACATATGGGACTTTTATTGTAGAATATCTCCAAAATGGTACAGTACAAATGCTTGATATTGCATGTGGGTATAGTCTTACATGTGTAGAAGTCAAATATACCACCCATAGTCAGGGAATATTGAGCAAAGTGATTTTACAGTAGTTCAAATATATGCAATTGTGTCATTCGAAGGTACACATATGGGACATTTATTGTTGACTTTCTCCAAAATGGTACAGTAAAAATGCTTGATATTGCATGTGGGGGTAGTCTTAGATGTGTAGAAGTCAAATATACCACCCATAGTCAGGGAATATTGAGCAAAGTGATTTTACAGCAGTTCAAATATATGCAATTGTGCCATTCGAAGGTACACATATGGGACTTTTATTGCTGAATTTCTCCAAAATGGTACAGTAAATATGCTTGATATTGCATGTGGGTATAGTCTTACATGTGTAGAAGTCAAATATACCACCCATAGTCAGGGAATATTGAGCAAAGTGATTTTACAGTAGTTCAAATATATGCAATTGTGCTTTCCGAAGGTACACATATGGGACTTTTATTGTACAATATCTCCAAAATGGTACAGTACAAATGCTTGATATTGCATGTGGGTATAGTCTTACATGTGTAGAAGTCAAATATACCACCCATAGTCAGGGAATATTGAGCAAAGTGATTTTACAGTAGTTCAAATATATGCAATTGTGCTATCCGAAGGTACACATATGGGACTTTTATTGCTGAATTTCTCCAAAATGGTACAGTACAAATGCTTGATATTGCATGTGGGTATAGTCTTACATGTGTAGAAGTCAAATATACCACCCATAGTCAGGGAATATTGAGCAAAGTGATTTTACAGTAGTTCAAATATATGCAATTGTGCTATCCGAAGGTACACATATGGGACTTTTATTGCTGAATTTCTCCAAAATGGTACAGTAAATATGCTTGATATTGAGTGTGGGGGTAGTCTTACATGTGTAGAAGTCAAATATACCACCCATAGGCAGGGAATATTGAGCAAAGTGATTTTACAGTAGTTCAAATATATGCAATTGTGCTTTCCGAAGGTACACATATGGGACTTTTATTGTACAATATCTCCAAAATGGTACAGTACAAATGCTTGATATTGCATGTGGGTATAGTCTTACATGTGTAGAAGTCAAATATACCACCCATAGTCAGGGAATATTGAGCAAAGTGATTTTACAGTAGTTCAAATATATGCAATTGTGCTATCCGAAGGTACACATATGGGACTTTTATTGCTGAATTTCTCCAAAATGGTACAGTACAAATGCTTGATATTGCATGTGGGTATAGTCTTACATGTGTAGAAGTCAAATACACCACCCATAGGCAGGGAATATTGAGCAAAGTGATTTTACAGTAGTTCAAATATATGCAATTGTGCTTTCCGAAGGTACACATATGGGACTTTTATTGTACAATATCTCCAAAATGGTACAGTACAAATGCTTGATATTGCATGTGGGTATAGTCTTACATGTGTAGAAGTCAAATATACCACCCATAGTCAGGGAATATTGAGCAAAGTGATTTTACAGTAGTTCAAATATATGCAATTGTGCTATCCGAAGGTACACATATGGGACTTTTATTGTAGAATATCTCCAAAATGGTACAGTACAAATGCTTGATATTGCATGTGGGTATAGTCTTACATGTGTAGAAGTCAAATATACCACCCATAGGCAGGGAATATTGAGCAAAGTGATTTTACAGTAGTTCAAATATATGCAATTGTGTCATTCGAAGGTACACATATGGGACTTTTATTGTTGAATTTCTCCAAAATGGTACAGTAAAAATGCTTGATATTGCATGTGGGTATAGTCTTACATGTGTAGAAGTCAAATATACCGCCCATAGTCAGGGAATATTGAGCAAAGTGATTTTACAGCAGTTCAAATATATGCAATTGTGCTATCCGAAGGTACACATATGGGACTTTTATTGCTGAATTTCTCCAAAATGGTACAGTACAAATGCTTGATATTGCATGTGGGTATAGTCTTACATGTGTAGAAGTCAAATACACCACCCATAGGCAGGGAATATTGAGCAAAGTGATTTTACAGTAGTTCAAATATATGCAATTGTGCTTTCCGAAGGTACACATATGGGACTTTTATTGTACAATATCTCCAAAATGGTACAGTACAAATGCTTGATATTGCATGTGGGTATAGTCTTACATGTGTAGAAGTCAAATATACCACCCATAGTCAGGGAATATTGAGCAAAGTGATTTTACAGCAGTTCAAATATATGCAATTGTGCCATTCGAAGGTACACATATGGGACTTTTATTGCTGAATTTCTCCAAAATGGTACAGTAAATATGCTTGATATTGCATGTGGGGGTAGTCTTAGATGTGTAGAAGTCAAATATACCACCCATAGTCAGGGAATATTGAGCAAAGTGATTTTACAGCAGTTCAAATATATGCAATTGTGCTATCCGAAGGTACACACATGGGACTTTTATTGCTGAATTTCTCCAAAATGGTACAGTAAATATGCTTGATATTGAGTGTGGGGGTAGTCTTACATGTGTAGAAGTCAAATATACCACCCATAGGCAGGGAATATTGAGCAAAGTGATTTTACAGTAGTTCAAATATATGCAATTGTGCTTTCCGAAGGTACACATATGGGACTTTTATTGTACAATATCTCCAAAATGGTACAGTACAAATGCTTGATATTGCATGTGGGTATAGTCTTACATGTGTAGAAGTCAAATATACCACCCATAGTCAGGGAATATTGAGCAAAGTGATTTTACAGTAGTTCAAATATATGCAATTGTGCTATCCGAAGGTACACATATGGGACTTTTATTGCTGAATTTCTCCAAAATGGTACAGTACAAATGCTTGATATTGCATGTGGGTATAGTCTTACATGTGTAGAAGTCAAATACACCACCCATAGGCAGGGAATATTGAGCAAAGTGATTTTACAGTAGTTCAAATATATGCAATTGTGCTTTCCGAAGGTACACATATGGGACTTTTATTGTACAATATCTCCAAAATGGTACAGTACAAATGCTTGATATTGCATGTGGGTATAGTCTTACATGTGTAGAAGTCAAATATACCACCCATAGTCAGGGAATATTGAGCAAAGTGATTTTACAGTAGTTCAAATATATGCAATTGTGCTATCCGAAGGTACACATATGGGACTTTTATTGTAGAATATCTCCAAAATGGTACAGTACAAATGCTTGATATTGCATGTGGGTATAGTCTTACATGTGTAGAAGTCAAATATACCACCCATAGGCAGGGAATATTGAGCAAAGTGATTTTACAGTAGTTCAAATATATGCAATTGTGTCATTCGAAGGTACACATATGGGACTTTTATTGTTGAATTTCTCCAAAATGGTACAGTAAAAATGCTTGATATTGCATGTGGGTATAGTCTTACATGTGTAGAAGTCAAATATACCGCCCATAGTCAGGGAATATTGAGCAAAGTGATTTTACAGCAGTTCAAATATATGCAATTGTGCTATCCGAAGGTACACATATGGGACTTTTATTGCTGAATTTCTCCAAAATGGTACAGTACAAATGCTTGATATTGCATGTGGGTATAGTCTTACATGTGTAGAAGTCAAATACACCACCCATAGGCAGGGAATATTGAGCAAAGTGATTTTACAGTAGTTCAAATATATGCAATTGTGCTTTCCGAAGGTACACATATGGGACTTTTATTGTACAATATCTCCAAAATGGTACAGTACAAATGCTTGATATTGCATGTGGGTATAGTCTTACATGTGTAGAAGTCAAATATACCACCCATAGTCAGGGAATATTGAGCAAAGTGATTTTACAGTAGTTCAAATATATGCAATTGTGCTATCCGAAGGTACACATATGGGACTTTTATTGTAGAATATCTCCAAAATGGTACAGTACAAATGCTTGATATTGCATGTGGGTATAGTCTTACATGTGTAGAAGTCAAATATACCACCCATAGGCAGGGAATATTGAGCAAAGTGATTTTACAGTAGTTCAAATATATGCAATTGTGTCATTCGAAGGTACACATATGGGACTTTTATTGTTGAATTTCTCCAAAATGGTACAGTAAAAATGCTTGATATTGCATGTGGGTATAGTCTTACATGTGTAGAAGTCAAATATACCGCCCATAGTCAGGGAATATTGAGCAAAGTGATTTTACAGTAGTTCAAATATATGCAATTGTGCTATCCGAAGGTACACATATGGGACTTTTATTGCTGAATTTCTCCAAAATGGTACAGTACAAATGCTTGATATTGCATGTGGGTATAGTCTTACATGTGTAGAAGTCAAATACACCACCCATAGGCAGGGAATATTGAGCAAAGTGATTTTACAGTAGTTCAAATATATGCAATTGTGCTTTCCGAAGGTACACATATGGGACTTTTATTGTACAATATCTCCAAAATGGTACAGTACAAATGCTTGATATTGCATGTGGGTATAGTCTTACATGTGTAGAAGTCAAATATACCACCCATAGTCAGGGAATATTGAGCAAAGTGATTTTACAGTAGTTCAAATATATGCAATTGTGCTATCCGAAGGTACACATATGGGACTTTTATTGTAGAATATCTCCAAAATGGTACAGTACAAATGCTTGATATTGCATGTGGGTATAGTCTTACATGTGTAGAAGTCAAATATACCACCCATAGGCAGGGAATATTGAGCAAAGTGATTTTACAGTAGTTCAAATATATGCAATTGTGTCATTCGAAGGTACACATATGGGACTTTTATTGTTGAATTTCTCCAAAATGGTACAGTAAAAATGCTTGATATTGCATGTGGGTATAGTCTTACATGTGTAGAAGTCAAATATACCGCCCATAGTCAGGGAATATTGAGCAAAGTGATTTTACAGCAGTTCAAATATAACAAAACATGCCACTTGGAAGCACAAATATGGGACTTTTAGTTTGGCATTTCTCCACATTGTTGCAATAAAGATACTTGATATTAAGTTTTTCATTCATCATGGGCGTATGAAACACTGTAATACAACATATTTCATTTAAATGTAGGTTTTAATTATAGCTTACGGTTCTTAATACATTTATTTTGAGAAACCGGAAGTGAATACGCGGTTTCGCCCGTTTCGCCGCTTCTACCGTAATGCTGAGAATATTTGTACACTCGAAATGTAAGTGCGGCTCATTTGACCACGGTGATCGGAGGAACGGCTGGCTTGACCGCAGTGATATATGGCGGTGTTAGAGATGTTCTGGCGCCGTATGAAAGCTTGCCATATCGCTAAGGTATATTTATATATCTTCATGCTAACAGAATAACGACATAATTTCACGCCATAATATGAAAAACAAGTTGTGTTAAAACAAGTTGTCTAAAACAACCCTACACTCAGAAAAGTAAAGTTTATAGCCTATTCGTTGTCACAACGTGTGATTCCATGGGCGCCGCCATTTTGCTCCGACGTAATTGTGGCGAAGTCGGGGTAGGTCGAGCTCCCCCGACTTCGCCAGTTGGAGGTTCCACTTCGACAGGCATTCCAGTGCACTTTTCTTAGTTGGAGGTAGGATAAGTCCCACATCCCATATGCCGTCGAACGCAGCATAAGGTCTGGCGGTGCTGTATGGCAGAACGATTTCTTTTCCCTCAAGTTTGTCCTTCCAATCAGCGAACAGGAGGCGCTGCCTGAGAACAGTGACGTAGAGGTCGTGCGCGAATTTCAGTTATTGAGCGTAAGTACGGAGGCGGGCGGAAACAGGCTAATGGTAATGCTCACTGCATCTGCCGTTTGTATACTGCGCGCAACGTGGTTTCTGGCGCATGAAATACGTCACGACCAAACGTTAGCGATTGGTTAAGGCAGATCCAGAGTGGCACTGGGCAGAGCCAATAGGTTTTAAACTTCAACAGCACCCGCCTTCAAGTGAGACATCGTTTGTCTCTACGGTTCCGTATCATAGGTCCGACATCCCATTAGTCCGACATCCCATTAGTCCGAAAATGAGCCATTGAGGAGAGATCCCATTAGTCCGACATACCATTAGTCCGAAAAAAAGAAGCCCATTGGTCCGACATCCCATTAGTCCGACGATACACATGTAGAGATGCATGGATGAATGGTAAGGAGGCTTATAGTCCTTAATGACCAAAATATTGACGCTACTTGTCAGTGTTGAGCTGTTCTCGCTCCTCTGTGTGTGAGTGAATGCGTGTGGGCATATTGTGCGTGTCTCCTCCTCATACGTTATTTGGAATGCGCTAATTTGTGATGGGTTTTGTCGTAGGGACGTTTTTTTTAGACTGAAACACGTTAGCTTCGATGTTCGTTTGCCAAAAAAAAAAAAAAAAACATCCACGGGTGATAGATAATTGTCGCATTTTACGGGATGCGAACCTGGGTTACCCGTGCAACTGCCACGCAAGCACCCACTACCCTACGTCTCTACTGTTACTTCTATGTAAAACATAGAAGTTTTTAGGAAAGAAAAAGTTTTTAGGAAATAGACCGCAGTCTGGATTTATTTATTAGTTAATTAAAGCTCATAGGCTAATTGGTAATTCAACAAAATCGATCACACAGAGTTTGTCCTCATTAATGTCAAGCTGTAGCCTAGGCCTATACTGACTGAAACATAGTGAACGTTCCCCTACCCAAAATACCTTCCCGGAACTCTGGATAAACGGGCCAGTCTCTATTAGGCTATTAGATTTACCCTTAGCATATTTACCCTAATGGCCTTTTCGTTTGATATTGCTGCGTTTACACATTAACTTGCCCTCATATGGTCTCGAATCAGCGAAGATTTACATTTCCCCCTAAAAAAGTATTCTGCTACAAAGTTAACAACACATCACAATCACTTTATTTCACAATCCCAACATACAAAGTAGGCTATAACAAAATACACGTCAAAACATATTTCACTTAGGCCTATTATTCTAACTAGGCTATTAGGCTAACTAACTATCTAATTATTATCATTTTTTATTATTAAGCTATTTAACTCACGAGTCCAAATAAATTCTATGAAAATTAAATTAGCGTAGGCCTAGGCCTAGCCTACATTAAATTAAGCAAATTAAATTCTTTGTTTAAACTGGTAGGCCTAACATTTAACATTTAGGCTAGGCCTCATTTTAGTCAAAAATAATTATGGAATGCAACACCGCTTCCCAATATTAAATTAAGCAAATGAAAATTACGTTTTTTGGTTAAACTGGTAGGCCTATAACATCTAACATTTAGGCTAATTTTAGTCAAACAAAATTGTGGATGGAATGCAACACCGCTTCCCAATATTCCACTAAAGTGCGGACTCCTTGATTGTAATCGGCCTTGAGACGCCTTATTCTCATCTCCAGACGTCTCCACTTTCTCTTTTGTGGCGGACGAGCTTCTCCTCGTTCTGCAGCAGACCTCCACCACACACTGTTCATCCTTCAAGCGCCTCAGAAAGACCCACAGTGACGGATGCCGCCTCTGGAGCGTCGCGTTCCACCTTTGATGAAAACCTGAACAAAAACAGTGAATAAATATGCATACAAATAGGCCTACATTAAACAGGGGATTTTTAACTACGTTATAGACTACTGTGTCATATTAATCCAGTATGACTTGTTCTAGCCTATTATAGGCTCTATTGCAGATAGGCTACCAAGTGACAAAACCTTATAATAAAGTCAACTTCAATACAATAATTGTCTTACCCTCCACAAAGTTGTTGGTTCTGTTGTCTGATGTCCTGTCGAAGACGTTCCAAAGTGGTGGGGGGAACTGACAACCGTCGTTAATGTAGTTCCGTTCCATGTATTGGATGAACTCTGCCAGCCTGTGAAAGCGACGAATGAGCCGAATGGTAGCTCTTTCATTTTGAAGGATCCGAAAATTTTGACGCATCAATGCCAGTGGCAGGTAGCCGATTGCCATGACTTTCCGGATGAATTTTCGTAGCCCACCATGGCGTCAGTATGGACGTACAAGGCCCAGGTCCTGCACTCTCCGCCACAAGCTCTGGCAGAAATGAAAGTAACAGCCAGACCTTTCAGACCCCGGCAGTTCTGTTTGAATGGATAGTAGCAGAGAACTTTCGAAGTCTGTCACTATGCGCTGCGGTCTCCATCGGTGCCCAGTAACGTCCCGCACCTTGCGCTTCACGTGCGCCAAGACCTGCCTGTACTGGGCCACCGTTTTGCCAGTCATCAAACACATTACAAGTGGCACAACCCTGCCCAGGTAATTGCCATGGATGGTCACGAACTGCTCATAGGGCCTCTGGCAACTTTTGAATGTGCCATCAATGTAAATATCTTGACACCTCCTGAGCTTAGAGTAATTTTCATCTGTGCAAAAAACCAAAACTCCCCATTCATTGTCTTGATGAGACAGAAATCCCGATCCACACCATGTTTTGGCCCACTCATTTTCAATGATGACATCTTCCACATTATGAGGAATCGGAGGAAAGAGGGTTGCTCGTTTTCCGTTCAGTTTAGAACGAACACTGATAAATTCGGGTCTATGGTCGTGGTCAACGGTATCAGCGACGACCTCATCATATACCCTTCTGACAGGTTTTGAAGGGTCAGCCACAACCTTCTCTACCATCTTTTGTTTAATGGCACTTGCCCTAATGACATCCGTATCATCTGGATGATCGTGGTCTGGTACTGGTGGGCCTAGCATTCGGATCTCTGGGTTTTGCTCCTCGAGGTCAAATGCGTTTGTTTTCACATACGCATTGCAACCCTTTCGCCAACAACGCCAGTAGATTCTGTCCGGTCTTGCTTTATTTTTCTGATATCTATGGCCTTCGTGTACCAGAATCTTACCTCCACGATTGCCTGGCTGTATGGATGCCATCTGGCCCGTTACTCTTGACGCTTACAGACTCACAGGTAGAAGGCCTTACTGCAGCATCTAGTGCTGAGCAAGGGAACACGGGAAATATAATTCTTTTGAACATTTATTTCTTTTGGGCATACATTGTACCTAAAATTATGTAGTTGATGTTTGTCCAGAACACAGTGTAAACCCCAGTTTAAAAAGTTAATTCAAATGTGAGCTGTATTGATAAGCCTACTGTGGCCGGGTTTATAGTGAAGACATTGAACCCTGTTTGATCCATTTTGTTTAATTAACAATTATTAATAAATAAATCCAGACTCTGGTCTATTTCCTAAAAACTCCATCTGTCATTGTTTTGTTAGACTGACATGATGCTTTATGTGATATAAATAAGACTGTCTTATGTATCCATGAAACTTGTCAACAGAGATGTAGTGTAGGGTATGCATGCACAACTTCCACTAGGGTGACCCAGGTTCGCACCCCATGAGACGTGATCTTTGTCTAATAGCCGCATAGGTGTATTTTTGTTTTTGCAAACGAACACTGAAGCTATAACGTGTTTAACGTGTATGGGTGATTCCTGTTTTGGGCCACATATTCATGTCCCTGTGTTTAACTGTCTCTTATTCTTTCATAAAATTAGACACATCTTTATAACAAAACTGTTTTATTATGTGTTTAGGAGTTTTTTATTGCTCTAACAAAGATAAATTTAAAAAAAACATTTTTACAACACTTTAAAGCACCATTTCTGTTGAATATGCGCTCATTTTAGCATGTCCCTAATGCAATGTATTCAAATTTCCCAGTTAATATAAACTATAACATTATAAAAACCAAAACTTATTCTTTATTATTTTGATAGACTAGGGTATACTGTTGGGAAAAATCTTTAGCCTATTCTAGGCTAACAACGGAGCGGGCCCTTTAAGGTATCAGATCAAAAATGAGGAGTAAATAAAGAGATATAAACTGAATTAAACTGAATAGATTTATTATTAATCAAAGCTAATCAAAGTCAACGAGTACAAGTATATAATAATGAATATACCGCGGGTGTCACAAAGAGCTTCGCCTCCTGAGAAGTTCTGCTGATTGTGAGCCCTGAGTCTCAGGTCAGGGGATACTTTGTATACGAAAATGCAGCTTCGGGCCCGAATCTCATGAGCCGGTATATGGATACTTTATTGTTGCCAAGGGCAAGTTCAGGGAGCATAGCAACAGAAAAGAATGGATCTATGGATACTGTAAAGTCACAAGGGCTAAGGAGAGAAGAATGTTGGCGATCATTAGTGGACCTATGGTCGTTATGAATAGATCTATGGATCTTCCCTTGATCACAAGGGATAATTAACACCAAAGGGCATCTGGTCTCCCACACCTTTACGTGAGGAGGCTAAGGCCGAATGACGTCACCAAGTGTTCTGATCAACATGGTTCCCAGGCAGGAGCTCAACACCTGCTGCTTCTCTGGACATTTCAAGGGATTCTCTGTGAGGGGAGGGGAGTCTACAAACAATGGTCACTGTGTTTGGTGTCTGACTGGTTCACATGAGGGGGAAAGGTGAAGTATCCATAAACAATGTGAATGGCTATCTTGACCCTGTTCTTCTGGCCCTAAGTAACCTTTTGGGCCTTTTACTATTGTGGGATCCTTTAGCATAGCAGTCTTAATATATAACCTAGCATTCGTAATTTTTTAATATATTTTCAATAGATGTTACGCTCAACAATATAACATGTCAATAAAAGATCTTACAATACACGGTTGCCAATTGTGAATTATTGTTCGACATTTAGAGTTGCCAATTCAATACACATTTTTAGGGCGGACCTGGTGAGACTCAGGGGTACATAGTAAAACAGTCGTATAGCAACAGGTGGTTTTCAATATATCCCTCTCAAGTCATCACAAGATGACTTCACTTCAAAAACACCTGTTGGCCATAGGCACTTAGTTATATACGCATCACACAAGCATGCATAGGTAAATGTATATAATGGAACAGCATCATCACAATAGATGGGCTACCTGTCGGTACCAACTGGCGGAGTCCGCCTAGAGGTCAGACACAGGCAGTACCGTCACATTTGCATCAACATAGATGGCCTACCCGTCGGTACCAACTGGCGCTACCGCCTAGAGGTCAGACACGGGCAGTACCAACACATCTAACAAATGATACTAGCAGAATGTAAACATATGAAATGTAATAACGGGATCACAATGCATAAACAGCGGGGGATGAGATAAGGGTACACTCTGAGCTCTTCCCTCAACCACCTCTCTCGGGTCATAACTCCATGGGTTATGCTTCACCCCTGTTTATTCAACGGTGGACCGGGTAGAGCTGTAGGATATATAAGTATATATATGAGGATAAAAATGATTATATATGTAAAAATGTAAATGTAAATATGCTAAATAGCAGCATTCTTTAGCGGAGTCCTTATCTATCCATGTAGCAGGGTGGTAACACCCCCAACGTAAGACTTCAAGTGGGTTGTCCAACCCAGAGGCTTCTTTCAGCTCCGTGGACAGGGCTCGGAGACCATTGAGTGCTTTGGTAACAGACCCATCCGGGGCTGTGTTGTTGGGGATGAATGTGCAGCACTGGTCGCCGAACATAGCGCAGACACCTCCTTTCTCGGCAAGGAGCATGTCCAGGGCCACGCGATTCTGGAACGCCATCAGGGAGGTGGCAGCGAGTTGGGTAGAGATGCCCTCCACGGCATCTCTAGTGAGGTTGGCCAGGCGTTGCACATTGTAGTGGATGTAGTTAATGCGATCTACGTTTTTGTTTGGCGTAATAGGGAAGAGACCTGATAGGATCGGTATGTTCTCGAATCCGGCCCCAATCTGGTCTGCTAATTTGTACTCGTTTGGAACGCCTCGCGGAATGCCTATAGCGTCGATGTAGCAGGGAGAGTTTTCGGTCAGATCGAAACTGGTGGGGTAGGTAGTGTCACGTCGGGCGCGCACAGGGGCTGTATTGTTAGTAGCGTTAGACGTGTGGACGAATACAGTCACGGGCACAGTCAGTCGCACGATAGTACATGTTCCCGACCAATGTCTAGGTAGGCGTAATCGCAGAATGTTAGTAGCACATAGCCAATAAAGGTCCATTCGACCGAGAGTCAGGTGAGTCATATTTCCCCATCCAGTAATGTTAGTTGTATGTTCACACCATGCCGCGGGAATATCACCTACCGGATGCCTACCCACTCGAGTGAAACACCAATAGGACGCGGGTCGTGCAGTGAAGGTGGGCGGAGTCGTCTCGTTTAGACCGGGAGGAAACAAATTCCCGAGGAGAGTACAATTCTTGGGGTGTGCTTCCATAAAGAGTCGCAGCATGCAATAAGTGCCACGGGAGTCGTCGGTCGCATTGAGGTATACAGGGACGGTAGTTAAGGCAGGACGAGCTGCTGCACAAGCGACGCAATCAGACAGCCCTTGTAGGCGAACAGTGCCAATTAGCCATGCTAACCATTGATTAGTCTCAGAGAGCCCAGTGGCTTGGGCGAATACGTCGTGGGTGGGGATGTCATTTGCGCGTCTGGCGCTGTGAGAGCGATGTCTTCTTCTTGGTCTGGTCTCTCTGCAGGCCTTATCTTCTCCATCGTCTGTGGCCAGGTCCTTATCTTGCTTCACCATCTTCTCGTGGGCTGGTACGTCTTCTTCGGAGGAGGGGCTGGAGGAGGGGGATGAATCCCCGGTCGTCGAGATGTCATCTTTCTTCTTCTGGCAGGTGTCTCTGTATGTGCTGGTCTTCTCGGCCTTGGTTGGAACCTTGTGGATGTGCTTCTGGGGTAGGATGGCTCCCATTGGACCGCAGATTCCTCTTCTTCTGGCTGCTGGTGGGGGTTGCGGCTGGGCTGGCGCACGGTGGGCCTTCTCCTTTATCTTGGGGCGCCACTCTTGGTCCAAGGCCTGGTTATCTTCATAGGCGCAGTCCCAGGTCACGTTCACTGAGGAACCTGGTTGGAGATTACGCTCTGGGATGTTGAGCACAGGAGTTTGGAGGGTAGTCGGGGGTATGGTGGTCTCAGTCTGGGGTAAGGGGGTCTTAGTCTGGGATAAGGGAGGAAAGCCATGGTCATACTGAGTTGGGATGAGAGGGATGTCGGTAAGGATGTCGGTAAGGGAGGGGTAAGGGTTGGAGTAAGAGTCTCGAGTGACGTCAGGGGAATAAGTAGGGTAGGGTGGAGGAGGAATGTCGAGGAGGGGGGTCTGGTCTTTGTTGGGAAGGGTCGTCGGGGTGAGAGTTTGAGGGGTTGGGGGCTGTGAGTCAGAGAGAGAGAGAGAGAGAGAGAGTTCCGCTTCGCAGGCTGAGTTAGAGCGGGGGGCGTGGGCAGAGTACTACGGTACGCGGCGACGAGGATACGTGAACGCGCCTGCGTTTGGCGGGCGCGCTCTGCCTTTTTCTCGCGCGTCGTCGCTTTGCCTTTGTTAAGGGAAATGCAGGCTGCTTTATCTGTATCCACATTTACCCAAGCCTCCACTCTACGGAGATGGGCTTCTTTTAACGCGGTTTTCGGGACCCAACCGCTTCGCTCCCAGCTCTGCCTGTATTTAGCATGTCTTTTCAACCACTTTGCCTTTCCCTCTGGCCCAGCACCCGCTTCGGTGCTCGCGGTCAGGAATACATTGACACTCTTCATCTGGGTCTCTCTGTCCAGTACATCTGTTTTTATGTCGCCCATTTTAGCAAATTGTTTGGCCATTAATTAATTATTCCTACAGTTGGCTTATTTATTTATTTTATTTTGTAGCCCGTAGGCCGTCTATCCCTGGTCACTTTTTCTTTTTTTTCTTTTTTTGTTCTGTATAGCACGGAGGCCGTCTATTCTGTTATAGCACGGAGGCCGTCTATCCCTGATCACCGCGCGTTGGTGATAATCACTAATTTGGCAAGGCAATTTATGGCTAATTTAACAGTTGTGTGAACCACGGTGATCCGACAATATTCTTTCTACCCCACGAATACGCCTACATATACGTATACATATACGCGTATTCTTGACACTTCAATTGCATGCAACCGAGCGATCAGACCATATATTCTCCGCCTGTGCGGATATATGTCTATCCCCAGCCTAACAATTAAAAGCAACACAGTGATCCGATATTATATTCTCCACCTAATATACCTATCGATCACTAACCTAACGATATGTAACACAGTGGGCGGATAATATACTTTCAATATATATATCCCTCACCAACCACGTAAGTAGAAGCAACACAGTGATCAGATAATATATTCTCCACCTATGAACATATATCTACCACCCATCCAGCAATCATACGCCGCACAGCGATCAGATTCAAATAACACAGCCGTCAAGCACAACCAACACAGCGATCAGAGTCAAACAACACAGCTGTCAATCATAACCAACGCAGTTATCAGATTCAAACAACACAGCTGTTAATCATAACCAACACAGTTAACAGATTCAAACAACACAGCTTTTAATCATAACCAACACCGCTATGCAAGTAGTACTTTTTACACAGAGGCCCGCGCACAGACAGACAGATGGGGGCTTTTCACACACACACTCGCTCGCTCGTTCACTCCGACCCGGGCCGCACCCTTCCCGCGCGCATAGACATGGATCACACAGACACAGACAAATAGCAGGGTAGGGGGGGTAGGGATGTGGTACCACCAAACTATGAGCGACTTCGGTAGCAGAACCAGCTACCGAATCCTCCACCGCGGCTCCCCCTTAATGGCAGCGAACCGTCGGTTTTCCCCCTTCGTCTCTCGTCTACTTCAATACGCGCTACTTAATCGCGCCTGGCGCACTCGTTTTGGGGAGGCCCAGCTATTCGGTCCGCTATTCAATCGTGGGACCGATTATCCTATTCGTTATTTTAATCCCGAATAGGGAGGGGGTAGGACACTCGTTCGGGAGTTCCTCAACTTCTAAACCGCTACTCTATTGCGGTCCCGGGTATCCAACCCGTTCTGATTTCCTATCCGTGTCCAATCGTGGATAGGGAGGATGATAAAACACTCACTTCTTTTGAATGTCTATGGTTTCGTTCTATTTTTGTTTTGCCCGGACTGCGTAGTCAATGTCGCTCCGGTTATCCTATTCGTTTTATCAATACGTATAGAATTGGGTAGGGCGCTCGTTTTGGAGGCCCTTGGTTAGGGGTCCGTACTCAATTACGGATAGGAGGGGTCTGCAACCCTCTCCTTCTGAGGCTAGGGTAATCGATACGCTGCCTATGCGCGTCTAGGTCTCGGAACCTTACGGAGTCTAGCCACACAGGCGGAGTGGGGTGTCTAGCACGCTGCCGGTACGCCTTGGTCTAAAAACTCTATCTAAAGGAATCGGATTATAACCTATTCGGGCTGGGTCAGAGTACGAAATACACTACCTCATGCACAGTCACGCTCACGCGTCTAGGTTCTGGAACCTACTAAACGTGGCCCCTCGGGCCTGCTACCTCATGCACAGGTGGCGATCCTCATGCACAGGTTTCTTTTCTTTAGCAAGTATTCGTTGACAGGGTATGACCGTCGTATCAGAAGGTATTATTTTAACAGTATGGAATTACAATTTATGCACAGTGTACCATTACCTGGACCACTATCCCACTATGTTTCATGAGCCACTACGCAGATTCGAACACGTCTGTCAACAGGTTCTGCTTACCCTTTAATTCTGTGATCACAGGGACAGTGGACTCAGGTTGGTGGCGCCACTGGCGCAGGCGCCCGTCGTTGCGTCGGTTCTCCCGTTGTTTGTTAAAAATCACGTCGGGGTACACCAATCTGTTGGGAAAAATCTTTAGCCTATTCTAGGCTAACAACGGAGCGGGCCCTTTAAGGTATCAGATCAAAAATGAGGAGTAAATAAAGAGATATAAACTGAATTAAACTGAATAGATTTATTATTAATCAAAGCTAATCAAAGTCAACGAGTACAAGTATATAATAATGAATATACCGCGGGTGTCACAAAGAGCTTCGCCTCCTGAGAAGTTCTGCTGATTGTGAGCCCTGAGTCTCAGGTCAGGGGATACTTTGTATACGAAAATGCAGCTTCGGGCCCGAATCTCATGAGCCGGTATATGGATACTTTATTGTTGCCAAGGGCAAGTTCAGGGAGCATAGCAACAGAAAAGAATGGATCTATGGATACTGTAAAGTCACAAGGGCTAAGGAGAGAAGAATGTTGGCGATCATTAGTGGACCTATGGTCGTTATGAATAGATCTATGGATCTTCCCTTGATCACAAGGGATAATTAACACCAAAGGGCATCTGGTCTCCCACACCTTTACGTGAGGAGGCTAAGGCCGAATGACGTCACCAAGTGTTCTGATCAACATGGTTCCCAGGCAGGAGCTCAACACCTGCTGCTTCTCTGGACATTTCAAGGGATTCTCTGTGAGGGGAGGGGAGTCTACAAACAATGGTCACTGTGTTTGGTGTCTGACTGGTTCACATGAGGGGGAAAGGTGAAGTATCCATAAACAATGTGAATGGCTATCTTGACCCTGTTCTTCTGGCCCTAAGTAACCTTTTGGGCCTTTTACTATTGTGGGATCCTTTAGCATAGCAGTCTTAATATATAACCTAGCATTCGTAATTTTTCAATAATACCACCTTTAGACAAAGAAACAAATCTGATGAAACTTCTTCTGTTTTCTGTAATTATATAATATATTAAATGTCCCTGCATCCGTTTTCCACCCTGTGAGCCTGTAGTTTCTTGGCTCCCTAAAAAGACTACAAATCCATACAGCCATTTCTATGAAGTGATATCATTTGTTTTTCAACTGAGGTAAGCTGTAACTGTCACTCTCTCCTGTATTTTTCTCAATTTTATATCACACGTCGCTTTGAGGCACCCTTCCACCCTGTTAGTATATATTATGGGAAATATTTATTTGAAAAAATATTTTTAAAAACATGTTAAAAATAGCTATTTAGGTGCTGATCAACTGTAGGATTTTTGCTAGCTAACTGTTGCTCACTTAAAGAGCTAGAGCTAAATTAGCTAGACATATTCCACCCTGTTAGGTTCCACCCTGTTAGGTTCCACCCTGTTATGTATGGGATAAAAAGCCTACTGAGTAGAAATTGTACAAGAATATTTATTATTTTCATTAAAAGTACTTTTAGATTTATTATTTGAGTGTATTTCTTAGTTATTTATGTTAAAACAGTGGTATTATTATCAATGATAATAATGAATAATAATGGTAAAATCGAAAAGTGTCATCAGTAGTAGTGTTGTTATTATTATTATTATTATTATTATTATTACATGAGTACATTTCTTAATTATTTATGTTACTAAAGTGGTATTATTATTAGTAGTAGTTGTAGTAGTAGTATTGTTTGTTGTGAAACTACTATTATAGTTCCACCCTGTTATATTTTATTCCACCCTGTTATATTCCACCCTGTTTATTTTATCCTGTTCCGTGATGATTTTCATTAAATATTCTAATCACAACAGTAAGTGTTTGGTATATTTGTATATTGTATTGTTAAATTAGGTAGATATAATGCATCTACATACACTTTTATTTCTAATTAATAAAATTCCTCACACAAGACAACAAAATGGGGAAAAAAACGCAAATATTCTATTATTCTGACATTGTACTCTTCATAAAATCAAAACTGTTAATGCTACAAGAATGAAACTTTTATCATAGCAAAAGGGACACATTGTATCCCAGAAAGTTCAGTATTGTGCGACTTGTGCATTATTTAAACTTTGTGATTACCATGTACATGTCCCTAACAGGGTGGAAAACGTCTGGAGAAATATATACAAAAAACATCCCATAATTATAATATTTTCAACACCTGAGCTTGGCATACATGCATTCCTCATAGCTAAGTATGGTATAGTCCTAACAAAATGTTTAAACCATAAAAAACAATCATTTGAATTTTCAGAAAACAGACAGCCATGTGGCCCAAAACAGGAATCACCCGTATAACGTTTTTCTGTGTTTTCATATTGCTTGGTCTAGCAGAGAGACAGCAATCACATTTTCCTTTTTTCTGTGGATTATCCTTTTTGTTTGCTATATCGCAAACAAGGTTTTGTCAGCAGCGGCCCTCTCGTTTTCCTGGATTGGATTATTGACTCTTGTGCGCGGTCCTGGCAAAATACAGGACATCTTTCGTATAGTTTGGACTTTTAGGTTTATTTTCGGGACTGAATGAAAGGAGGAATTGCAACGCCTGGGATTGTTTGGGACATCTGGTTATTGTTTGGTGTGTGTCTTCCTTTACTGTTAAACCGAAGAAAGGGACATCGTTTCATAGCCTATAATTAAGAGACGCACTCAGATTTGTAGTCTACCTTGTACTTTATTCTCAGAATTATCTGTTTATTGCCATTCATATTTAGTCATTCAAAAGAAACCCTTGTGCTTTTAATTAACACAGCCGAAGATAAAAAGTTGATTGTTACAACAGGCCGGCACATTTCCACCTGTTTTTAGACACATGATGCTGCAAAATTACAAGTCATCCATCCATCTCTACTGTGTATGGTCGGACTAATGGGACGTCGGACCAATGGACCTCTTTTTTTCGAACTAATGGGATGTCGGACTAATGGGATCCCTATTCAGTGATTCATTTTCGGACTAATGGGATGTCGGACTAATGGGATGTCGGACCAATGGTCCGTCCCCGTCTCTACAGCACTGCTAGACCTTTAGTATGAATGTAATGAGTACCAAGGTCTAGTTAGGACTAGGCTAGTGTGTGACTAATGGTGCGTTCCATTTGTCTCGTAATCGCGACTTGCAACTCGGGTGTGACGTCACATCCGTCTCGGAAAACGAGTGACCCCGGGTTTTTGCGTTCTATTTGGCACAAGTCGGAGAAAAGACGGACGCCTCCAGGAAAGTCGCTCTTGTGCTAGCTCTTAACGGTTACGGAGAGCTACAATCCCAGTTTGCTTGATACGTTAACCTGTAACAAAGAAAAGAGCCCCAGTCTGCTTTCTTTGTTAGACGTACCTGATTGTGCAGAAGGAAAACTAAAGAAAAGAAAAAAGCGCCTTTTCGGCGGCACTTGATGCGCAGCGACGCTGTGAAATAGGACAGTGGCGTGAAGTGTAGCGGGTTGCTGCTTCGCGCCGACGCCGCTCATTTGCATAAAGTTAAACTAATTTCAACTCTCCGCGTCGCGCTGCTCGTTGCCGCCGTCGCGGCGCTCGCTGCCGCCGCGGCACCGGCCGCTCCTCGTCGGCAGCGATCATTGAAAATGAAAGACTGCCGGCCGCTTTTGCTGCTGATGTCGCTCACGGTCGTGGATAACTCGTTCGCTCTGCCCGACTCCGGCTGGATCAGCTGGTTGTAGGGTTTGTGGCGTTATAACAAGGATGAAGGGGGTTTCGTCCGTTTTTTTAAATATTCATTTATCGGCCATTATAAATGCCGATACCGATAGTTTGGAAAATGCCTAATATCGGCCGATAATATCGGCCCGCCGATATATCGGTCGGGCTCTAGTGCGTACATTGGCCAGGCCTTCCCATTCATCACAACTCCAAAACGTGATAATGGGGCTAGAAGACCATCAGCACAATTTGAAGATCAGCCGGGGGAGGGTCATTGTAGAGCAGGCCTTTGGAAGAATGAAGTGCAAATGGAGGCGTCTACATGACCTACAGAACAGCCGCATTGACATTGTGGTCATGATCATTATGTCTGCTTGTTTCTTACACAACATGTGTATTGCTGCTTCAGACGTATGTGCAGAACACCCAAATGGCTGCCCAAGGCAGGAAGATCACAATGAGTAGACTCATTTTCATACCGTCTCCTGTGGTAGCCGGCTTGGCTTTCCACCCCCCTACTGGTCGTGTATTCACCTCCTGTCCCCTTGATCAAACCCCACACCCACCCCTTCTTCCAGTGTTATTCACATTTGGTCTGATCACTACCTTTTGTCTTACTGCCCTCTGACTCTGATGTTAATCATGTCTGGTGACTGCCTGATCAATGAATACCATTTACATACTATATTCATCTATTGTATTGTCAATGTATAAAAAAAACCTTGTTTCTTTTGGTCTGGGTCCACTTACAGACCTGTGCTGTGTATGTAAATTCACCAGGATGCCGACATGCTTTATTTTTACTTTTTTATTTTTATGCTTTATTATTACACACCACAACAGCAAACCTGAATTGTACTTTTTTTCTTCAACAAAAGCTTCTAAATAAATTTACTTTTACTATGCATTTGCTCTTTCTATTGTAATTGAGGTTTACTTTTTATATTCTGTGTATACTAATAAAAATGGTTTTCCTAAATTGAATGCTTCTGCTTTTTGTAGCCCACAGTATGGGGCTACAAAAAAATAAATTCTGCACAGAAAATTGAAATACATAAAAAAATAATTGTGCACTGGCTCACCTGTTGCATGTGAAACATTAAGCAACATAAAATACATTTTAAATCTATACAATATGGGCTTAGCCTACACAATATTAAGCCTACATATAATTATCTGGTAAAGTACTTAATATAAAAAAAAACTTGAAACATTAGCAGCAGCATGAAACCACCGAGGCAGGAAGGCCGCCATCAGGGCAGACGAAGACGCCATTAGAGTCGATGGACGCATTGATCCCTGATTACCGACGCGGCGACCCCTTCTCCCTCCAACGCCGCTAATTACGACTTTATATCACCGGCTGCCCATCGGCTGTCTTATAAAGGAGGGCCTAAAGCAAAACACGCCTCACTCGCCCCGATTTCATCCGACGGCGGCGGCGTCCGACGGTGCTGAGCTGCGGCGTGATAAACCATGATAAACTGCTGACATCCCTGTTTAAAACGCGGCGCTACAAATCGCCGTTAATCACAGCCGTGAGCGCTGAGCCAACGGCAGACATATTGATTGTACGCACGTACGTGTGAGAGAGGGCTGAGGGTTTTGAAAAAAAACTCAGTTTTGACTGCCTCATGTTTGTGTGCCGGGTCTCTCGCCGCCCGCGAGAATCCCGCGTTACGTTCAAGTAAGTTCGGTGTGGCCTAGATTCAGGCCCTAGATTCAGTTAACCTACAATTAATTTAATTTAATCGATTAAATTATTTTCGACACTTAACCGATAGTCGATTATGTTGAGGATTAATAATAAGCATATGTATCAGCAGCTCAAAAGAGTAGTAATAAATATACAAGTTGTAGTAACTGCACCTCAACACATGATGGCGGCAAACAATATACTGGGGGCGGCGCTTAACGCTAGCCATTGTGCGTCATGGAGGCCACGCCTCCTGCCCAGTGACTACCGGCGGAAGTCGCCGGCTCAAGTCAGAACCCCCCAGGCAGCGCATAGGAAGGATGCAAAGCGACTGAGGATGCAACGCTTGGGGGTTCTCCACGCGTGAACTTATACAAATACCCCTCCTTCTGCTTCATAGATTAAATAATAATGCTAAACAAATAAAGTGAGTTAAAAGCGATCCTGTTGTCGGCGGCCTTCTTCCTCGGAGCACAACCCCACAATTTGGTGACCCCCGACGTGATTCGAGGAAGGAGCCGGGCCGAGAGAGCGGAGCTATGGAACGGCACACAACTTCCACTTCTGTCGCTGGCTGGCCATTACACCAGGTAAGCAGAACCTGACCAAATCTGCATAGAATAGATAGATGGATAGATATAGAGACATTATGTGGCAGAGGTGGCTGGTGTGTGTTGTTGTAAAGCCCTGGTTCTCCGGTCCATAGTCGTTACAGTTAAGCCGACGAGGAAAATGAACAGGCGCTCAACTCTGATTGGGAATTAGTTAAATGATATTTTGTCGTCATTTACGACCATTAGAAGAAGCAAAGGGCCAGTATCGTATATTTTATTATTAAAAAATGTATAACCTGTAACCTCGGCACGGAGCCTGGGAGGCTAAAAAAAACTCGGCACGGAGCTTTAGAGTATAAAAATAAAAAAAAATAAAAATAATAATAAAAAAATTAAAACTCAGTACAAACCTGGGAATATAAATTTGGGGTATAACCCCTAGAGTATAGGAGAGTGGAAAACGGAGATCGATTGCTACTACCATCGCTACTAACATTGTTACTAACACTGCATTCTCAAAGAACTACGCTAACTTGCATGAAACACAATAACCCACGTTTGTGTACATAATCCTGTATGTGCTAACGCTTGCTAACTTTGCTAGGGTGCATCTTAGCTTTGTCTGCAGAATATGGTACATGTAACTGACGATAGCCCACCACGTGGGTTATCTCATATGGGTCTTTGTTCTTAACAGAAGCATGGTAGCATTCTTGTGCTACTAGCCACATAAGCTAACACGTGGAGATAGCGGACATGTTAGGTATTTAGAACTGAAGATAGCCCACCACGGGGGGTGGTTTATGGCTCATTGTTCTCCAGGGGGGATGGTAACATTCCTGTGCAGCCATTTGGCCCACGTGGAGGCTAATGGCTATGCTAAGTCTAGGGAGAGACGGTAAACTCATCTATCTAACCTATAGACATATACCTAACAGTGCAAGTGGAGTTGGAGCACTTGTACATATGGGCACACACATAGTTGGGCATATACACAATATTAACGCGGAGGATATAAAGTGTGCGCATTTAAATAAGTTCTATGCTATGGTAACACAGCAGGGAGCATAGATTACAAATCCCTGTCAGCCATTTTGGGAGTCCCCAAAATGGCCCCCAAGACCCCCTACCCCTCGACCACCCCTACCCCCACCCAGACTACCCAGACTTTCCCCCTCCCCCGACGACTGACCATGAAGAAGGGGACAAAGGAATGGCGTTTGCCAGTCTGCGTTTGCAAGTGTGAATGAAGTTGTGCACTCCTAGAATGCAAGGGGAGAAGGCAGAATGGAGCCCAATACAATAATTCGGTTTAATGTTATTATCTAGACATATACATTTATAAATAACTATGTTAACAGATGTCATTACTGCGATAAAAAGTGTTGTGTAAAAACTGATTATTCATAAGCATCAACTTGTCAGTAATAGGAAGGTGTTAAAATTGACATTAACTCTTTGTTTTATTCTTTCCTTTACCCTTAAGAGAAGGAGGGGACCTCCATGCCCCTTCCAAAGAAAGATCATGAACACCTCTTTTTGTTTTTATTAATGTTAAGAAATTATAAAGTTAACAAAGGAGGAAAGGGAAGTTGGACAGGACACAATGAGATGGGGACAGTAAGTGGTGATTCTTAAAACAAAATGATTTATTTAGAAAGACAGAAGGAAGTAAATAGAAGGAGAGATAAGCGTAAGAAAAGTCAGAGAAAGTGAAAGAAAAGTCAGAGAAAGTGAAAAGGGAAAGGAAGAAACGTGGTCAAGAGATAGAGGGAGGCCTTATAGAGTTATAATAGTAATGGTAATAATAATAATGATGTTAATGATAATAATAATAATAATAAAAGACATAATGAAGAAAGCGATGCGAACATTAGGACGGTTAAGGATCAGGTCAACTATGTATACATATCTGTTATTTGTTTTTGTTTCCTGTTGATTTGTTTTCTTTGTGTATTTGTTTTATACTTTTAACTGTTTCTGTGAGTGTTTTGTGCTTTATAGGACAAATAGCAGACCAACAGCTCAGTCACGTCACATGAAACCCCGAACCCCTGGTACCCCCTCATGAGTCTTTGTACATAAGATGGTTGATGGGCATAATACGGCCCTAGCTGATAGTTTCATTTAAATCAGAAGTTATCTCCTCTACCACTCGTCCACAGTAGTCCAGGGGTCAACCAGCGCTGGGGACTAACAGTCCAGGGACTTTGCTCCCGCCTCAAGCGACGATATGGGAGTGTGGTAGAGTCATAACCTGATACACAGTGTAGGGGTGTAACAATTAAGCCAGTCAATTTTTGGGTTGCTCAGTTTACCTCCATAATGTGGTGTCCATTGTCTTGTTTTTATGTACGATGTTTTGTTTTTGCTCAATGATGCTGACCGTTGCTGAGGCTATGATTCTTAGATGGACCAGAGGGTTTTCACCTGGGACACACACACACAGGTGCCATTTGATTATTAGAGGTGACTTGGGCGATGACAATGAGGAAATTGAGGTTGGTTTATTTGAGCCATATCCATTTTTAGTAAGCAAAACTATTCAATGATTGTGTGTGGATATATATATATTCAATTTTAACTTCATTCACCATATTCACCTATTGGTTGACTCACCTTTGTATGCAAGTTTGTTTTGATATAACTTTCACATATGGTTTGAACTACTTAGATTAGTAATGATATAAGACCATATAGGATTAAGACATGCCTGATCTATAATTACATAATAGAAACCACTGTCTACATATTGTTTGTTGTATTGTGTTAGATGTTTTCTTTGCAAAGATACTGGTTGGTTTTGGTCTCTCTTCCCCCAGGACAATGGAGGGGGGTCCATTAGAGAGAGGACAGTTGATCTGGGGTTCCTGCCCTAAATGGACTCAAACTCATATTTGGACATTGAAATGGACCGCATACACAAAATTGGACAAAAATCTGAATGTGATGTGTTTTTATACACTATATTTTTAATTTTCTTTTGATTCTTTTAATGATTGATTATTCACAAGCGACTGATGTTGTCAGATGTTAACACTCTATAATTAGTAGTAGTAGTCGTGACCATATTATGTTTGATTCGGGATGAGTAGTTTCTCACTCGGTCAACAAATAATGTACACAGTCTTGTACCTTTGGCTTTTCTTCCGTTTTCCAAATTCTTTTTATGCCCGAATCAAACATAATATGGTCGTCACGACTACCATAACGAACGATTGGCTTGGTTAAAGGCTTAATACTCTTTTTATAAGGATTATACGAAAAGTGGACGAGATAAATGCATGGGAAATTTACTTCCGGCACCGGAGCTGTTAAAAAGGGGGCGGTCACTGTTACGCTCTATTAGTGACGTCTCCGCTTCGCCGTCTGTTCGTTGTAAAAAAAAAAGCTCCCTGTTGCCGTGGGTACGGCAGAATCCGGCGCCAGTGGTTTGCTGAAAATGTACACCAAATAGTAGGGGTGGGAGAAAAAAATCGTTTTAAATCGATTTTTTTGTTCAAAAATCGATTTTAGTTCCTCTAAGCTTAGGTGGGAAAAAGTAACTGCTTTTCTCCAGCAGAGGGCGAAATGTTTTAGTTTGCGGGAAAAAAATATTTTTATTTATTTTATTTTACCTCTTTTATACTGTATGCAGTTGAGGCTTGCCAGCTTCAGTCTTGAAAAGAGAGTGTAGTAGCAGTTAAAATAGTTAGATATTGCTGCTAAATAAATCTTAAAAACTGACTCACATGTGATGTGCATTTTTTTGGTTTGGTGTTTAAAAAAGCAAACAAAAAATCGCAAAAATCGGCAGTATCGAAGACTTGAGACTTGACTTGGACTTGTGGCAAAAGACTTGAGACTTGACTTGAATTTACCCTCAAAGACTTGAGACTTGACTTGGACTCGAGCTCAAAGACTTGAGACTTGACTTGGACTTGCAACAAATGACTTGTGAACATCTCTGGTTACTGCTAACTAACACGCTAATGTCTCTTCTGTGTTAGCCAGAGCTGCTAACACGATAATGTCTCTTCTGTGTTAGCCAGAGCTGCTAACACGGTAATGTCTGTTCTTATACCTGGAGGTATTCGATTTTGGTTATACATGCATATAAGTATTTGAAGGGATTTCATATGGGGAAATTACAATGCATTAACTACTATGCCTTTCTGTCCTCAGGATACTGTGATAATGGTATGACATATGGATTGTATGATGTGATGATAATTTGTCTACTGTTGGCTACGGCCCATGTATTCTTTGAGACACACCAAGGTGAATGCCATCCAATTTAGAGATGCGACAGGTTTTCCACTTATCTAGAAGGGGTTTTCCCGAACTAAGTCGATTGGTGATGTTGATGTTTTTCTTTTCGCTTGAATTTATACTCACCATTTTTAGACCTTACATGATACATTGCATTATTAATTTATAGTATGGTCATCAGTGATGACCAAGGAGGGACTGTTGCGGATTAATAATAAGCATATGTATCAGCAGCTCAAAAGAGTAGTAATAAATATACAAGTTGTAGTAACTGCACCTCAACACATGATGGCGGCAAACAATATACTGGGGGCGGCGCTTAACGCTAGCCATTGTGCGTCATGGAGGCCACGCCTCCTGCCCAGTGACTACCGGCGGAAGTCGCCGGCTCAAGTCAGAACCCCCCAGGCAGCGCATCGGAAGGATGCAAAGCGACTGAGGATGCAACGCTTGGGGGTTCTCCACGCGTGAACTTATACAAATACCCCTCCTTCTGCTTCATAGATTAAATAATAATGCTAAACAAATAAAGTGAGTTAAAAGCGATCCTGTTGTCGGCGGCCTTCTTCCTCGGAGCACAACCCCACAATTAACCGTTTACATCCCTAATATATATACAACTTAAGGATGGAGGATTGTCCACATTTTTCTTTCTATCAGCTTGCGAATCAGGTTTTTATAGTCCTGCTGGGCAGACATCAACTGGGCTATGCTGGCCTCGTGGCGCTGCCGGTTGGCCACCTCTGCTTCCCGGAGGAAAGTCAGGATGTCATCATCCCTTTGCCGCTTGCGCGGCCTCCGTGGGGTGGTAGGTGTCTCTGGTCTCTCTCCAACAACAGGGTACACCACATCATATTGAGCCCCAAGCAGATCATCCATTTCCGTATAGAATTGAAAACCCATGGGGCCCTTCCCCGTGCTGATGTTTAGTGAATTCTGTAGCCATGTCCGCCCATAGCTCCTTATTTCTCCGCCCAAGCCTGAGTCGGCTGTTGAGGTCTTTCATTGACTTAGGGAGACCCTCTCCCTCCCTCTCCAGGTGGAGCCTCATCAGGTCGACTATGAACAGCGTGTGCTCCTTCGTGAAGATTTCATGCATCCGCATGGGCAGAGGTGTGGGACTCGTCGCATAGGGTGCCTCAGGGCAGCTGCCTATAACACATAAAAAGCAATATGTCAGTAAGCACAACATTATTAACATCCTTACTAAGTAATGTTATTCTTATAATTATACTATGATGATTATTTCCATTATTTTACCAGCTTCAACAAGGTTGACCTTGATTGTTAAGTCCCGATCGGCATAATAAGTGGTGTGGTCAGCTTCATGCTGGTACAGAGGACCAGGGAACAGCTGGGTCCTCTGTGTGTCGAGGAACATGTCGGTGTTCTCATCTAAATACACTATAACACACAAATACAAGTTAATTTCATTATGGCCATGATTTAGCTTGAGATCTCAACTATTAATTAAAGTAGACCTGTACTATGCATGTACAAAACAGTCAGACATTTATGCACAAAATATAAACATTTTCCACACATGAACATGTAATAGTACTGACCACAATTGGTTTGACAATCCTTGACCTATGTTTTCAGGTCTCAACTAATTATCACACATATAACAACCATGAGAAAAACGATTGCCTTTGGAATGTGTTAAGAGGTTTCCTTTGTGTCCAGGGTGGGGGAAGTGCTTTGCTCTAACCAGGTAGCCAGGTCAACACATTTTGTAACATTTAGGATTCACCTAGTTAGTGACTTTAATATGCTTGAAAAACAGTATAATTCTGTGTTTAAACGTTAATTAAATATAGACATATTGATCACAGAGAAATAACCCAAGATTTCACAATGTGCTTGGTTGCAATAGGCAGTTTGGACGTTTCGTAACGTTTATAGTGATTTATGGTGCACCCACCGCGGATTTCACATGTTCATTACATATTACACAATCGTTTTTCCCAGTTTGATATCTGAATATTCCGTTTTGATAATGTTAGGCTACTGCTCTGCTTTCTGCTCAAGAATCGGCATTGTTGTCAAAGCAACATGGAGCGTCTCTAGCCAATTTCAGCTGCACAAGCTACAAAATAGGCGGTATTTAACACATAATAAGACTGTAACGACATGCCTATAGGCAGGGCTCCAGACTAACTTTTTCACAGGTTGCACTGGTGCCACCTAGCTTTTCATTTAGTAGCACCAAAACAAATTAGGTAGCACCATATTTTTCAGGGGGGGGGGGGGGGTTGATAGCATCAGCCCTATGTGAGGGGGGCCGCAGCCCCCCCTTCCCGCACCACTGCTTGGCAGGATCAACCATAGACATAATATACGTAGACGCCTCATAGACTGACGCTGCCTGTTGGAGCTGACGTAGCAGCGCGGCCGCCATCTTGGATGGGTCCCCAGTGCGCCCCCAGTGCATTTATTTCTATGGAGGAAGGTGTATCCCCAACTACAATAATAAGCATAACTCCCCGAATTGTTACCGGATTTTCACACGGTTTGGTTTGTTACAAACGGCAGAGATTTAGTTATGATACAGGACGAATTAATTAAAAAATATATATACTGTTCGATCTTAATTGTGAAAGGTAATCCCACGCGATCTGGTGTCAATACTGCGCCGTAAGCTGCACAAAATACTGCATAGCTCTCCCGTTGACTCCTAGAGTGAGGAGACCCAACCAATATGGCGGCGACGCTGGGTTACGTTCCAGCACGTCATGAGGCGTCTACGTATATATGTGTATGGGATCAACCAGGATGGCCGTAGAAAACCGTAGTAATCGGGCCGCACCTGCAAGCGCTCGCCACGGCCCCGAAGCTGAGTCGGGGAACTGTGCGGTCCACGCTGCGTAGTACGAGGCGGCGTCACCGTTTTCGGAGGTTCCCACGGGAAGGGGGGAGACCAGCCGTCCACGGCAGTACTGCACGACACTCTTTGGTGCAAAATAATGTACTATCGACCGCTTCATATCTGCTTTGTTTAATTTTTTTAATTTAGCGCGATCTTTCAGTGAGCGCGCTGCGTGTACGCGCGCGCGCACGACTGTGCACGTAACGTGTGCAGACAGACAGGCAGGCAGAGACAGGGAGCGAGAGAGAGAGGAGAGATAGTACTCGCAGGAATGAGCCAGAAAGTAATATTTTATTAGCAACCACAACCATTAATGCACCAACATAGCCGCGGGAGTGGGGACAGAAAGAAAAAAAAAAAAAAACTTTTTTTTTTCTCACTCGTCCTCCTGCAAGTAGCACCGGAGCGACCTCATTAAATTTTAACTCGCACCTTAAGAAATTAGGTCGCATATGCGACCTAATAGGTCGCACTCTGGAGCCCTGCCTATAGGTAACAGTATACAGTGCTATGTGTACGACTTCTTCATTTGGTTACAACAAAAACACAAGTGCTTAGTAGAAAACCACAATGTTTACTTACGTGTGATGCTCGGACTAGCCATCTTTGTTCTGAACTCGGGGTCCTCTGAGTTCAGACGAGTTGACGAGTCGTTTTTCCGACCTCGGGGGCGTTCTATTTGCAACTTCCGGTTCGTAACTCGGAAATCCGACTCGCAGATCGAGTCGGGTGGACGCACCATAATTGCATGACGGCAGGAGAAAAGTACAGCTCCGTCGCCATTTTCAGGCCATTTTAACCTTCTTATATCTGTTAAGAGAGAAACAGTTGCAATGGGAAATGAAAAATGGTCCATCAACATCTGATCATTTAAACTAACATCAGTCACTATTGAGGGACAAATGGGGACTGGAACGCAGAAAAAGTGTCCCAGAAAGAAATGGCACGCCTCATTAGCATGCTCGCACTCAAAGCAGCGGGCAGCAACCCTGCCAAAAGGTCTCATTGGGGCTAAAACCACTGCACAAGTGATCATAGCAAAGAAAGACTGTAATTGCTTGTTAGACACAGGGTCACAGGTTACAACAATTCCAAACTCATTCTATAAACAGAACCTGTCACACCTACCTATCGAGCCTCTGAACAACTTGCTCGAAGTGGAAGCCGCTAATGGTCAAGATGTCCCCTACTTGGGCTATATTGAGGTAAATATCACATTCCCCAAGACCTCCCTTGGCATGGATATTGAAGTGCCCACCTTAGCCTTGATTGTACCTGACATGCGCTCAACCTTGTCATCAGTTTTGATAGGCACCAACACTCTGGATACCCTTTATGAGCAGTACTTAAACTCTTCACCTCAGAACATCCAGTCAGTGCCCTATGGGTATAAGGTTGTCCTTAAAACCCTTGAAATGAGACAAAGACAGAAAGTTGACTCCAGCCTTGGAGTTGTAAGACTGTTCAGCAAAGACCCTGAGGTTATTGGTCCTGGTCAAACCAAAGTTGTGGAAGGATCAGTCAACTGCAGAACACCAAATGCTGGAAAGTGGGTAGTGGTTGAGCCACCAAAAATCTCTTCACTACCTGGTGGCATACTGGTTACAAATGGCTTAGCAAGCCTCCCACCCAAACTGCCTCACCGTATACCAGTAATCCTCAAGAATGAGTCAGACCATGATATCACCATTCCTCCGAAGAGTGTGATAGCTGAAGTGAATGCCGTTCAAAGTGTTCAGCACACCACCACCACTAGCAGCCCAGACACTCCAACTAAACCTGACCAAAGACCAAAAAGAGACTTTGATTTTGGAAACTCTCCAATACCCAATGAATAAAAAGAAAAGATAACTCAAAAACTGAACTTGACTTTGGGCGCACTGATAAAATAAAACACCACATAAAACTCAGTGACGAAACACCATTCAAGCACAAAGCAAGACCCATACACCCACAGGACATTGAAGCTGTGCGTAGGCATCTCCATGAACTTCTCGAGGCTGAAATCATACGTGAATCAGAGTCACCTTACCAAATCTGGAGGAATCTTTCTCACCGTTGAACGGATCCAAGTGGTTCTCTGTACTGGACCTCAAGTCTGGCTTTTACCAGATAGAGATGGATGAGTCGGACAAGCACAAAACTGGATTTGTCTGCCCACTTGGATTCTTCGAGTTCAACAGGATGCCACAGGGGATCACCAATGCACCTAGCACATTCCAAAGGCTTATGGAATGTTGCATGGGAGAACTAAACTTGAAACAAGTCCTTGTCTTTATAGACGATTTGATAGTTTTCTCTCCGACACTGGAGGAACATGAGGAAAGGCTGTTAAATGTGCTCAACAGATTGAAGGAGTACGGCCTGAAATTGTCTCCTGACAAATGTAAGTTCTTCCAAACATCCGTCAGGTATCTAGGCCACATAGTGTCTGAAAAAGGGATCGAAACTGACCCAGAAAAGATCGCCGCTCTTAAAACCTGGCCAAAACCCAACAACCTGAAGGAGCTCAGAACCTTCTTAGGATTCTGTGGTTATTACAGGTGGTTCATAAAGAACTTTTCACAGATTGTGAAACTGCTCAATGCACTCACTGCTGGATACCCGCCGCTGCGGAAACACAACAACTCCAAAGTGAACACAGAGAAATACCACAATCATAAAGATGTCTTTGGTGATAGGTGGACAACAGAATGCCAAACAGCATTTGAAACTATTATCGATAAGTTGACAACTGCTCCCATCCTTGGTTTTGCTGACCCTAAATCACCCTACACCTTACATACAGACGCAAGCACTGTGGGTTTAGGTGCTGCCCTATATCAGGAACAACAAGGACAAAGACGGGTCATTGCTTATGCAAGCCGCGGTTTGTCACAGTGTGAAGCCCGGTACCCAGCTCACAAGCTGGAATTCCTTGCCCTTAAATGGGCAGTAACTGAGAAATGTCAAGATTATTTGTATGGCAGTCCATTCGTTGCTGTTACAGATAGCAACCCATTAACCTATATCCTCACTTCCGCTAAGCTTGACGCTACAAGCTACATGTGGCTAACTACTTTGTCAACATTCGACTTTCAACTGCAGTACAGGGCAGGAAAGCAAAACCAGGACGCAGATGGACTGTCCCGACGACCACACAGTGGATTTACCAATGACTACACGTCACAGAAAGAGATGGAAAGGATGGCAGTTTGCACAAAGACACTTGTCTGAACCTGAATCCAATCTGGTAACCGAGAGCACAGTCAAAGCCATCTGTGAAAAACACCTGGTTCATTACATTGAAGATGAGCCTACAGAGACACCCCCTAGCACCACTTTAGTCATGTCACTTGCTCATCACCCAAAAGCCATACCAGTAAGCTTTGAAAATGAAGGTCAGTATGATGGTTTACCAGTCATCCCCCATCTCACGACTGCTGAGGTGATGGAAAAACAAAGCTGACAATGTCATCAGAGAAGTGATCAACCAGATGGAGTCTGGAGTGAGACCTCCACCAACTCTGCGGAAGGAACTTCCTGAACTCTGCCTAATGTTGAGGGAATGGAACCGGCTGGAACTGGTAGATAGCATATTGTACCGAAAACGACAAGAGGGTGCACAGATACGTTACCAACTTGTGCTACCTGAAGAGCTGAGGCCGCTGGTCTTGAAAAGCCTGCATGATGACACTGGCCACATGGGTGTTGAGCGTACTTTAGACCTTGTCAGAGCACGATTCTATTGGCCTAAGATGTGCAACCGCTGCATACTACGTAAATCCTTACCTGAAAAAGCTGCACCACTTGTGAACATCACAGCTACAAGGCCACTTGAGCTTGTATGTATGGATTTTCTCACAGTAGAACCAGACTCAAGTAACACCAAAGATATTCTAGTCATCACAGATCATTTTACAAAGTACGCAGTGGCAATCCCTACCCCAAACCAAAAGGCTCGGACAGTCGCTAAGTGCTTATGGGATAATTTCCTTGTGCATTATGGCATTCCTGAGAGACTCCATAGCGATCAAGGTCCTGACTTTGAGTCTTGAACGATAAGAGTTGTGTGAACTCATTGGTACTCAGAAAATAAGGACCACCCCCTAACTGCAAAAGCTATAAACATACCGTTAAGCAGTTAATATTGTTAAGGAAATTAGGTATGAATGTATATTGTGTTAGTGGAAATTGTGGCAATGTATTTTATGTAAACCAAAGGTGTGTGACTAATTGCATGACGGCAGGAGAAAAGTACAGCTCTGTCGCCATTTTCAGGCCTGCGTGAACAATGTGGCAGTAGCGTTGCGATTCACAGTAATTATAAAAATTTATCTTGGTTTATGTATCATTTCTTTCTTTCATGACCTGTTGAACAGGTCAGGTTTTTTGTTCCCGTTTGAAGTTGGGCTTGAATGTTGCTTCTTCTGCGGTGCATGGAGGACGACACACACACACAAGCGCGGGATACAAGATGGCGAGCCAACCCATGGACTAAGTTTCTAGCGGCAACTCAGCTCCATCGTGCCAGAAAGGATCCTCTGTGTACGGGTGGACTGTTGGTAAACTTACTGCCAGAGCGGTAGGAGTGTTGGGGTTGGAACAGAAGATGAACTAGAGCAATAGCCATCCCAGCTTGATCAGTGTGCTTCTGGTTATTTTACTCAATATGCTATTGGAGAACAGGCTCCAGTGAATTAAAGACTATCAGAACAATAAGAACTGATTCTCGTATGCTTCTATGCTCCATGCTGTTGTGTTGAGACATAATCTGGTTGCAGGCCGTTACAGGCTATGCCTATGTTTAATTTATAAATCTAAAAGGGCCCTGAACATAGGCTGACTATTTCAGGCCATGACATCAAAGGCCAATCCAAAACCTACTCATATTTCAGTTATATGAACCTCCGACTCCAGTTTTTCAATGGTTTTATGCGTTATCTACATGCTTATGTAAACATCTGCCTACATCTCATATATCAATATATCACTGCTTTGCAGAATAGATGGTTAAGTAAGCTTATAGTATTTGCTTTACATGTTGTTATGTATGTTATTTTGTTTAGTGTATGTTTGTTGGTTTTTGTGGGTGTAGGTCTTATGTTTTGTAATGTATATCTGTTTGTATGTCAAAGTGTTTACTTGCCTTCTTATGAAGACTTAAGCCTTAAAGTAGCAACACCAGACGCGGAGGTATAGGCGGGGCAAGCAGGGCAGCTGCCCCTGGGCCCGGGCCCCTCCCATGTGTCTGGAGGGCCCCTCGCCCCTCGTCGCAGTGACGAGTAGGCCTAAGGCCTGCACGATTCAGGGAAAAATATGAATCACGATTTTTTTGCTTAGAATTGATATCACGATTCTCTGCCACGATTTTTTTGCTCACGAAATGTACTGTTTATTGCACTCAGCGGCGCCGGTACGAGTTTGAAAGTGGGGGTGCAAAAAAAACCAAAAAAAACGCTGGTTTCGGGCTCTGGGTTCCCCGAGACAATTTGGAACATTCTAGAGGCCAACTAGCATTCACGCACGTTTTCACGTGGGATATTACGATATAAGAGGCTAATAATAATTTTAAAAAGTCTAACAAATAAACAATACAAATACATTAATTATTGAAAATCCTTTCCCACCACATCCACATCATCTTGTTTCTTGTGTCTCTCATGTGTTCACCTGGTCTGTATTTGGAACCGATACCCTAATAACAGACAGCCTACCTACTGTTAATAACATATAACCACACAGCGATATGACAACATTGTTTTTATTGAATCGATTAAAAATGACATCTCATTCTTGTTATTTATCCCCGTCTCAGTCGCGACAGCAGAGCACTCCTTCTCGAAATTGAAGTTGATCAAATCCTATCTCCGGAGTACAATGGCTCAAGAGAGGCTTTGTGGATTGGCTATATTGTCCATTGAAAATGAGCGAGCAAGAAAGCTTGACATCTCTCAAATTGTCAATGACTTCGCTGAACGCAAGGCGCGTCGAATGCCATTTAATTAGGCCGCGGCGGGAAAATGCTTTTGAACACGATTTCACAATGAGGGTGGGTCTTATGGTTACTGTATTTTAGGTTAATTACAAAAATTGCGTTTTGACTTTTTTATTATTATTATTATTATTCAATTGTAGGTCTGATTATCATTTCAAAATATACACAAATATAGACCTATATAGGGAATTTCACACAGCAGCCAATCAAAAACAGCCAGTTTAAACATAGGTCTAATAGCCCACCAAAAATATGAATGTAATATAAGCTGCTATATGCACACACAAAAAAACACTTAAAAAAAAAAAAAAACAGTTGAAACTAGTTCTGTTCAATGTTTGCTGCATCTTTGTAATATATGTACATAGTTTAGCCTAACCCAGCCACTTAAGAAGGCAAGCCATCTGAATTAAGTGCCGGTCCCAAGCCCGGATTAATGGGGAGGGTTGGCGTCAGATGTAAAGCAGAATAATAAGAATATATGTGTACCTTATGAGGAAGAAAATGCTGATGTTGAGTGTTTAGATCTACAGTGGCACTCCACTCTTATCACTGGCATAGGAAGCGTGCATGTGTTTGTGCATGTGGGTGTGTGGGAATGGGGGGCCCATTATCCATTTCTGCCCCAGGGCCCTGCATACAGTTGTTCCGCCACTGAGCAACACTGTACGTTTTCGTGGGAAGATATCACAATGTAGGGCCTTTTAACACAGGTCCCATATTAACTGACCCATGGTAGTCCCAGTAAAGATAATGTCTTGGAACGTAAGAGGATTCAGCTCCCCGGCAAAAAGAACAAAAATATTTAATCACTTAAAAAGACTGGGATCTGATATCTGTTTCCTACAAGAAACCCACCTCAACGAAGTAGAATCAAAAAAACTAAAAGTACAATGGATAGGGCATACCATTCTACGTTTAATTCTAAAAAGTGAGGTGTTTCTATTTTAATTGCCAAAAAAATTTCTTTTTCATATAGTTCTTCTTTGACTGATTCAGAGGGGCGTTATATAATTGTGAATGGGACAATTGGGAATAACAATATAACATTAGCTAATATATATGGTCCCAACACAGATGACCCTGCCTTCTATCATTCTGTATTTGCCGCACTCTCCAACTTTCCAGATTCATTTATTATTTTAGGGGGGGACTTTAACACCATATTGGATCCACAAATGGACCGCTCTTCATTAACTTCCACACAGAAAACAAATCACTCCTCTTCGACGCTTAAGCAGTATATGTTAGAGAAGGGATTGATTGATGTGTGGAGACTGAATAATCATACTTCTAAGGAATACACCTACTACTCAACTGTTCATAAAAGTTTCTCCCGCCTAGATTATTTTTTGGTTAATAACTCTTGCGCATGCAAAATAATAGATTCAACTATTCATAGTATTATCATCTCGGATCATGGTCCTGTGAGTATTACTCTTTTAGTAGACCAACACTCATACCCACCTCCAAGGTGGCATTTTAACACCTTGCTTTTGAGTGATAAAGAATTTTATAATTATTTTAGTTCTGAGTGGAATTCCTTTTTGTATAGTAATGATACTCCTGACATCAGTTCATGCACACTGTGGGAAACTGCCAAGGTGTTCATGAGAGGGAGAATAATCTCATATTGCGCATATAAAAGGAAAAAAGACAGGGCAGAAGAAGAACAACTATTGAGAGAAATTAAGAGACTAGAAATTCTGGCTTCTAGGACACCTGACGGACCAGTAAATAAAGAGTTATTGGACGTTAAATATAAATTGAATAGCATATATAACAAAAAAACAGAGGAAATATGTCTCAAACTACGACAACATCATTTTGAGTTTGGAGACAAGACAGGTAAACTCCTAGCTAATCAAATTAAACAGCAACATGAAAAGTCAATCATAACCTCAATAATAGATGCATCTGGCACTCCATCCACGAATGCTGAGGTAATTAATGAAACTTTTAGATCATTCTACAAAAGACTGTACTCCTCAGAGCAGAATGCCTCAGCTCAGGAGATAGAAGATTTCCTGGAGAATATCACCTTGCCTAAGTTGTCTACAATGCAAACAGAACAATTAGAGAACCCCTTCTCATTGGAGGAAATGACCAAAGCTTTCCATCTCATGCCCAGAAATAAATCTCCAGGGCCTGATGGTTATCCGGCAGAATTTTATGAAAAATTCTGGCCTTTGATTTCCCCACTCTTCCTGAAAATGGTAGTTGAAATACAGCAAAAGGGTATCATACCCCATCACATGAATACTGCATCACACTCATTCCCAAGCCCAATAAAGACCATAGCCAATGCTCCAATTATCGTCCTATATCACTAATTAATGCAGATATCAAAATTATAAGCAAAATGATAGCAACTAGAATGGAGTCAGTAATCACACCTTTAATACATTTAGATCAAACAGGCTTCATTAAAGGAAGGCGATCTTCACATAACACCCGAAGATTGTTTAATGTAATTAGTGCCTACAGGAGTAACCTTACTAAATCCAATTCACCATTCATCATAGCCACCCTTGATGCTGAAAAGGCGTTCGATAGAGTAGAGTGGAGCTTCCTCTTTGCAACATTAAAAGAATTTGGTTTTCCCCTTTACTTTATTAATTGGATAAAAACTCTCTATAACTCACCACAGGCCTCAGTAATAACCAATGGAGTCATCTCCAAATCATTCCAGTTACAAAGGGGTACCCGGCAAGGATGCCCCCTATCCCCAATGCTGTTTGCTTTATTTATGGAACCCTTAGCAGCTGCCATTAGACAATGTGGAGGCATATCAGGAATAAAATCTGAGTGTTATCACCATAAAATAAGTCTTTATGCGGACGACATCTTATTATTTATTACTAACCCTTCTTCATCACTCCCACTGATCCACAAACTGATAAAAGACTATGGCAAGGTGTCAGGATATTCCATCAATTGGTCAAAATCAGAAATACTGCCTGTATCTAACACCACAGACATGAATTGGAAGGCTGAGGAGTGGAATCTCCCTTTTAAAGAACCTTCTAGAATAATTAAGTACCTTGGCATTCAAATACCTTCTAACTTGGATGATCTATTTAAGATTAATTATAATCCCCTACTGCAGGACATTAAAGATAGCCTTGAAAGGTGGAATAAGCTGCCACTATCCCTGCTCGGACGAGTCTCCACCATTAAAATGAATATCCTTCCAAGAGTAAACTATCTTTTTTCCATGATCCCTGTTACTCCTCCCCCTGGATCCTGGTTCTCCTCCCTTAACAGCGCCATCACCAGATTTTACTGGAGAGGGGGTAAAGCACGAATCAGTTTAAGCTCGCTTCAGAGGCCGAAACAGAGTGGAGGATTTGGAGCCCCAAACTTTCAATACTATTTTTTAGCACATCAGATCCTACATGTCTGTTACTGGATTAAGAATGATAAACCTCCCTGGTTAGACATTGAAAATATGTTAGCTCAAGGGCTGAGGTTGCAGAATCTTTTATTTATGGATAAAACTATTAAAAAATCGATAGGTTGTGGTGGTTGTACAATCAACACATCATTACAAGCGTGGTGGAAGACAAATGAAATACTTAACTCTAATTTTTCAGTTTCCACTCACACCCCGAACAATCATATGTTCGGGGTGGAACAATCATATGTTTTTAGTGAACAACAAACCCTTGTCTATGCCAATATGGAAGAGGGAAGGGGTAACAGAAATGGGGCATTTATTTAACAATGGGTTCTTTATGTCCTTTAAGCAGGTCCAAGAGAAATTTAATATCCCAAACAAATGTTTCTTTGAATATCTACAGTTAAAGGAAGTGGTTAAGAAATATGTAAACATCAAGAGTTTCAACAACCTTAGTTCTTCTCTATACAATAAATTGTGCCATCTAAAGTCAAAGAAAAAACTTTCACAAATCTATAAAATATTAGCATTTAACGAAGAAACCTTGTCAATTCCCATACATAAATGGTCCAAAGACATAAAGAACCTACCTAGAGACTTTAACTGGCAAAAAATATGTAATAACACATTCTCTATGTCTTGCAATTCTAAAGTTCAGCTTATCCAATATAAAGTCCTACATAGAGCCCATATAACTACGAAGCAACTTTATCAAATGGGATTTAGTCAAAATAGTAAATGCCCACACTGTCCAAATTCTATTGATGACTATTTTCATGCTTTCTGGGACTATATATATCAATTCTTTTTGGACAAAAGTGATTAAAATATGATCTGAAATACTGAATTGTGACATCCCCTTATGCCCCATTACTGTACTTCTTGGTGACCTGTCTGATCTAGATGTCAATACGATGGTTAAGCCTTTTATTTTGATTGCTTTCACCATTGCAAAGAAAACTATTTTATTAAACTGGAAAAACAGAGTTAAAATCTCTATAAATCAATGGCTTAATCTTTTAACCAATCACTCAAACCTAGAAAAGCTTACTGCATCTCTGAAAAATAACATGACATCTTATGAAGACGCATGGTCCCCTTTTCTGCAATATTTCCAGTGCTGACTCCTCAAACCAATGAATTTTGATACTACTATGTCTACTTCTTGTAATAATTGTGTACTGTTGCTACTTAATATATTTAGTTATCTAGTAGCTCTGTAAACAGGCAAACTTTGTCTGTGTATGTTATGTGTATGTATCATGTGGTCATTGTGTATCTTTGTATCTTTGTGTGTATGTTATGTGTATGTTTCATGTTGTCATTGTGTATCTTTGTATCTTTGAGTGTATGTTATGTGTATGTTTCATGTTGTCATTGTGTATCTTTGCATCTTTGAGTGTATGTTATGTGTATGTTTCATGTTGTCATTGTGTATCTTTGTGTGTCATTTAAATAAAAAAAATATATTAAAAAAATTAAAAAAAGGAGTGTTGGGGTTATTTCTTTTTCCTTTTCTCTCTCTGAACTGAAACACAAGAGTGGAACTGAACTTGAACTGAAATGAAGTATTACTTCATACTAGATTTTGTGTTCATAATTGTTAAAGTTATTATTTAAAGTGTTAACTTGATACTTAATGTTTTGGAAATGATGTGAATATTATTTTATTTTCTTACTTGTGAAGGGAAGAAAAAAAGAGTTAACACAAGGAGATAGAAAGAACCAAAAATAGGTGCGACCTATTAACATAAAATAAGATAGTTACTTATAGACCGCTCTAATAATAAAAAAAACTATCTAAACCAAAGTATTCGAAACATAGGTGAGGGAAAAAGGGAAAGTGAGTTCTACTTTACTTTTTTTTGTTACCTGCAGGACTATTCACTGGTTCTAATATTTGTTATTTGTATTGTCTATGTAAATTGCAGTAAATTGCCGGCTTTTGTATTTAAAGTACCTGGTCTCTGGTTTCATTTTATATTGTTATCCCACTCCGTAGAACCTAGAACTGGTCCAGTAGCATTAATAGGGTTGTATTAGAGTATACAACTGCTACAAAGGACTCTAACCTTTAGCAAAATGAATAAGAAAATTCCAAGGACTCTAACCTTTAGCAAAATGAATAAGAAAATACCAAGGACTCTAACCTTTAGCAAAATTAATAAGAAACGCCACGGACTCCAACCGTTAGCAAAATTAATCATACAATTCTGGCCATTTGCTTCCTCTATATCCGAGGTCACTAACATGCGGACCGCGGTCCGGGTCCGGACCCAGACGCCGTCCTATGCGGACCCAGACCTATAATCAATAAACTATTGAGGGATTCTACATTATGACGGGGCGCTTCTATTTTAACCAGCGCAGCTTTTCTAGTCTTTGGTTTGGTTAGCAGACCTTACAGACCAATTGCATGCGAGTTAAGCGTCCCACGTGACGCTGCTCAGCCAATCAAATTTGTGTAAACAAAAGCGCGATTCTGAATACGGAAATGAGAGAGATGAGAGGCAGGTGGAAAGGGAAGTTAGCGATACAGCGAGATTACACGGATAGACAAGTGAGCCGGAGACAGTAAGAGAAGACAGAGAGACGTGTGAGCGGGAGACAGGGAGAGACGAGTGAGCGGGAGACAGGGAGAGACAGTACACATGTATACTTCAATGATTAGTGACAATAAATATTTTTAAATTGTACTTAGTTTAATTTAACAGTCAGTTACAGATGTTGATACAACTATGAGGCTACATATACAGTATATATATATATATATATATATATATATATATATTAGAGTTGAGCCGGATACTCAGCTGAAACGAGTATCCGGTACGGATAAAGCACTTTTGCCGAGTACGAGTAATACGAGTCAATATCTGTGCTCGGATTGAATGAAAATCCTCATTGGGTAGCTGACTGTGTCAGCGTTCTGTGATAGGCTACAGCGCCCCTCCCCTACACAATGCAGATGTGTTGTTGTGTCCCGCTCTGATCACTCACACACAGAACAGCTCTCTGTCTCTCCCTCAGTCACTCAGGTTCGTGGGTCGTTTTCCGTTAATGTTTAGGGTTTCTTCAGCTTCAGGTTTGTTATTACTTAGGTTGGTACTTACTTATGAACCAGTAGAGTTCTGGTAAACGCGGGTTCGTTCAGACGTGGTGCCGACTCGCGTTGCGTCTCTGCCTGTCGGAGATTTTTTTTCTTTTTCTTTTTTTAACCGTCATCTGGCTGCCTGGCTCTAACCAGTTTTTTTTACTTCACGCACTGTGTCCGACACTTTCTTGCTGTATTTCGTGAAAGGGTTAAAAAATAAAGCTAGTAGTGGTATAAATATTGGAAATCAAGCTACACACACACACACACACACACTCTCTCTCTCTCTCTCTCCCTCTCCCTGCCAGTCGTCGGAGATTTTTATTTTATTTTTTTCAATGCTGATGCTGTCCTGTAAATAGTTTTCTAATCAGCAATAAATAACAATTTCTGATCAACCCATATCAATTGCATGCTTAAAATAACATACCGGTTAAAACCTCGCTCATTTCAAGACAACCCGCCCCCTCCGAGTACAGATACAGAATTCATATGGTTAACAGATACAGATAATGCTGTACTCGCTCATCCCTAATATATATACAGTATATATATATATATATATATATATATATATATATATATATATGTGTATATATATATATATATATATATATATATATATATGTGTGTGTGTGTGTGATATATATGTGATATCTATATCTATATATAGATATAGATATATATATCACACAAATTCATAATGTTTGACATTATGATGTTCTGGACCTTCGCTTGAGGAAATTTTCTCTCACTGGACCTCTTGAAATTTTAGTTGAATACCCCTCCTCTATATAGTCATACAATGACGACAAAAATATCATTTAACTAATTCCCAATCAGAGTTATCAGCGACTGTTCATCTTCACGTCGGCTTAACTCTAATGACTATGGACCGGAATAACAGAGCTTTTACAACAACACACGCTGACCACTTCTGTCACCTAATGTCTCTATATCTAAATCCTATGCAGATTCAGTCATTTAGACAATAGGTTCTGCTCACCTGTTTTGATAGCGCCTGTGACAGAGATGGCGAGACGTGCGCTGCTGCTTGGCCCCGCTTCCGCCGGTCCGTTGCCTCTCCTCTCTGAATCACGTCGGGGTCACCAATTGTTGTGTTCTTTGAGGAAGAAGGCCGCCGAGACAGGATCGCTTTTAACTCACTTATTTGTTATAGGTTTTGGTCTATTATCTATGAAGCAAAAGGAGAGGAATTGTATAATTAACGCGTGGAGCGACTCTTAGCTGGATATCTAATAGATACGCTGCCTATAGAGTTCTCTTTCATAATATTTCGTTCGATGTCTCACTATGGGATGCACGCCTCGCTGCAGACCTCAGAAGCATTAATCTCATTACGCCAATCCTGATTGGCTGGTGAAACGTGTCCGTCCGCCCCAGGTAGTACCACACACCTTAAATACCCTACGCGGACGGCACCACGTCATTCAAACACCTCTTCTCACTCGGAGCATATCTCACGTCCTGGGTTAGCTAGCTAAACTGTCCACAGACGGATCTTATTTAGCTTCCGTCGCCGGGCGCTACCTAGCCTTGGAGATTTTTTTTTTGTTCTGTTTTTTCTGCCGATCACACCAGATCGGATTCGGTGCTTTCCTCGCCCTCCACGGCTTGGTCAGCACTGTCCTCGGCGCCTCACCACGGCTGTTCGAGTGCCGAGCGTTTAGCGCACCAGCTAATCTCTCGGGGTTTCTTCTCGGTTGGCACACCAGCTAACTGCCTCGACTCCCTGCCTGCACACCAGCTCGCGAGGAATGGAGGCTAGAACCCCTCACACCAGAGGGCACGGGGACTCTGGGGCCCGTCCCTGCCGCTGCGGGAACAAGATATCGAGCAGAGATCCACACCAGGTCTGCTCGGGCTGCCTGGTTGGCTGGAACACACCCGGCTGGCTATCAAAGTCCCCGGCTCGTGTCAACACTGTGCAGTGTTCACCCTCAAGAGTCTCCGCAGACGGCTAGCCCACCAGGTTAGCTTGTCTGGATTTGACCCCTAACTCCCTTCCGATGGCGACGCCGTCGAAGACGGAGAGGAGAGGGGGATCGTTGCGGTGGCTGCGCCGGAGGCTAGCACCAGCTGGGGCTCCCAGCTCGACCTAGCTGCGGATCCCCCGCAGGAGGAAGACGTCCTGGTACTGGACTATGGGGACGATGAAGAGTGCGCCTCGGAACTCCTCATATCAGAGGATGAAGACGAGGACGACATCTTCATGACTCCGGCCAGGGCTGTGCAGCCCGCGGCCTCTGTCGCCTCTCGGGGTGGAGATGAGGGCAGCACACCAGCTTCTCCTCTCCCCAGCTCGGACATGCTCGACGTGTGCAAACGCGCTGCTGCCCGGCTGGCCATCCCCTGGCCTGCTGTCGTAGCTGAGACAACCAGGTCCCGCTACGAGGGGAAGAAATTGCCCTTGGCCAGGAGCGCGACGAAGCAGCTTCTCCCCGTCTTCCCGGAGCTGCTGGTTGAGATGGCGCGCTCATGGACAGACCGCCCTCACAGCAGCAGGAGCCCGATTCCCGGGGCCTCGTCCCTCGATTGTGAGGCAATGGAGAGCCTGGGTCTGCTCCGCATGCCACTCGTTGCAGCGCACCTTCACCCCCAGCTGTCAGCGGTGTCCTCCAGGAGCCCCAGCCTGCTGTCCAAGTCTGACCGTTTTCAGTCAGCCCTGACTGAAAAGGCGTACAAGGCGGTGGCGCTTTCGGCCAGAGCGCTCAATGTCCTTTCCCTGCTCACGGCTTATCAGGCTGAGTTATGTGAGGACTTTGGGCAAACTCAGGACCCAGCTACATGGGAGGAGATACCGGTCGTCACCGACCTGTGTCTCCGTGTCCAACGCTGCACGGTCCAGGCCACGGGACGAGCGCTGGGAACCATGTTTCTGCAGGAACGGGCGCGGTGGCTCAACCTCGCCAGCCTGTCAGACAGGGAGAAGGATGACGTCCTGGACATGCCCATTGTCCCGGAGGGGATTTTTGGCTCCGCGTTGGCCTCCATGCAACGGCGGTGTGAAGCCAAAAAGGAGGATGAAGCTCTCCGGCTTTGCCTCCCTCAAAAGCCCTCAGCTCCCTCTCCACCTGTGCTGCGCAAAAGCTTTGCGCAGGCTGCTTTGCGCAGGCTGCTTCTCAGGTTTCGCAGTTTAGGATCCCTAAACAGCCGAAACCACAGCCCGCCCCGGCCCCCCTGCCCGGTCGAGCCGGCTGGCCCAAGAAATCCTCGGCCCCGGCTGCAGCTCCGCCGGAACAGCCCGCGCAGGCTGTCTACGGCCAGGCCAGGAAGAAGAAGAGAGCGGCCTGACCGCTCCTCTCTCCACAGGTGATGCAGCTGGTAGTTCCCCGTTCGCCAGCTCCACCGGTTTGGCGTTTGAGCGTGCACCCAGGGGCCCACCACGCCCCCATCTCCCGGCTACCACGGACTGTGCCAGGGTATACTGGGAGAAACGGACATTTGTTGGCGGAGGGTTCAGCAGTTGCCCCTCTCATGTCCACAAGCACGCACAAGCACACAAGTGTTCTTAAAGAAATTAAAATGTGTTCCGCTGCCGCATCCAGGCCGAGTGCCGAGGGCGCAGCTAATAAAAGCCAAACATATCAAAATAAACAGCGCGGTGGCTCCACCCGCTGTCCCCCCGGGCAAGAATGCTCAGCGGCACCTGGGGGCCATGTCACTACTCCACCAAGGGCGAGCGCCACCGCACCACGGCTGGGGCCTCTCACGGTGGGGGAGCTGCGGTGTGTGTCCACTCTCTCCCCCAGATGGGAGAGATGGGCCGCGCTCGCAGCCCCACCCTGGGTGTTGAAGACCATTTTGAGGGGATACAGACTGCAGTTCGCCGCTGTTCCCCCTCGATTTGCCGGTTTAATACACTCCCGGGCTCAGGGAGAGTCGGCTTGTGTTTTGCAGGAGGAAATCCTCTCACTGTTAAACAAAGGATCAATCTGTGTCGTCCCTCCCGCACTGTGTCAGAGCAGTTTTTACTCCAGGTATTTTCTGGTCCCCAAACGGGGGGGAGCGGTATTCGCCCTATCCTGGATCTACGTGCTCTGAACAAATATCTCAGGAAATACAAGTTCACGATGCTGACGCACGCATCCCTGCTGCGCCTTGTGTGACAGAACGATTGGTTCACTTCTGTCGATCTGAAAGACGCGTATTTCCACATCCCGATCTATCCTCCCCACAGAAAGTATTTGAGATTTGCTTTCCAGGGGATCTGTTACGAATACCGCGTGCTCCCTTTCGGTCTGTCTTTAAGCCCGAGGGTCTTTGTGTGGTGCACGGAAGCGGCGATCGCCCCGCTGAGACGGCAGGGTATCCGCTTGGCCACGTATCTGGACGATTGGCTGCTGTTGGCACAATCGGAGCAGGAGGCCGGGGCGCACACGCGTATTCTCTTACGACACCTATACGATCTGGGTTTCGTGATAAACGCGGAAAAGAGCATGCTGTCCCCGGCATAGGGAATACTCTTTCTGGGATTATCCCTGGACTCGGTGACTTTCACAGCGCGCCTCTCGGCGGCCTGAGTGAAGGCTTTCAGGGCATGTCTCGCGCTTTTTCATCCACGCAAATCTGTTCAATTCAGATTGTGTCTTCGGTTGCTCAGGGCTGATGGCGTCTGCCATTCTTGTAGTCCGTCTCGGTCGCCTCCACATGAGGGAATTCCAGCTTTGGGTGGCCTCATGCGGGCTGGATCCCATGCGTCATGGCGCACAGAGGGTGCTGGTCACACCAGGGTGCGCCAGGGCGCTGCGCCACTGGCGAGTCTTGTCCTTTCTGACCCACGGGGTGCCCATGGGTCCCGTCCTGTCCAGGAAGGTAGTCACTACGGACGCCTGCCTGACAGGTTGGGGCGGGATTCACGAGGGCCGGTCTGTGAGGGGCCGCTGGGATGTGGACCTCCAGCGGTGTCACATACATTTTCTGGAACTTTCAGCGGTGTTCCTCTCCCTGAAACATTTCCTTCCGTCTCTCATGGGTCATCATGTCCTGGTGAGGACGGACAATACAACGACGGTGGCGTACATCAACCGTCAGGGGGGATTGCGCTCCCGTCAGTTGCACATGCTGGCACGCAAACTGATCATGTGGAGCTTTGGACGTCTCCTCTCCCTGAGAGTGACGCACGTCCCGGGAGTCCTGAACACGGGCGCGGACCTGTTGTCCAGGAGCGCGCCGGTATACGGGGAGTGGACGCTGCACCCGGAGATTGTGGAACAGATATGGGCCCGTTTCGGTCGGGCCGTGGTGGATCTGTTCGCGTCCCATGCTCCCCTCGGCGTAGACGCGCTAGCGCACGCCTGGCCGCGTGAGCGTCTTTACGCATTCCCTCCCCTGGCCGTGATACCCCCCACTCTGTCCAGAGTGAGGGAGCACGGCCACGCACTGATTTTGATAGCCCCGCATTGGCCTGCGATGCATTGGCTGGCGGAGATATGTCAGTTGCTGTGCGCTCATCCCTGGGAGCTCCCGTTATGCAGGAAAACCGCACCCGGAGCGCCTGGCTCTGTGGGCTTGGCCCCTGAGTGGCTAAATCTGTCTGCTGTGGGTCTCTCACAGCGGGTGATTTCCACTATACAAAGTGCTCGGGCCTCCTCCACTAGGTCTTTGTATGACTGTAAGTGGAGGGTGTTTGAGGGGTGGTGCCGCAGAAACGGCCACATTCCTTTCCAGTGTCCAGTGGGAGTGATATTGTCATTCTTGCAGGACCTGATTGACAAACGAAAAGCCTTCTCCACGGTTAAAGTGTACTTGGCGGCTATCGCCGCCTGTCACGTGGGGTTTGGGGAACAAACAGCGAGCCAGCACCCGTTGGTTTGTCGTTTTATGAAGGGAGCGCGCAGGCTTCTCCCTGTGTCCAGACCACTGGTGCCACCGTGGGATCTGGCTGTGGTTCTGGAGGGGCTTAAAGGCCCTCCTTTTGAGCCTCTGGAGGGGGCGGACTTAAAACACGTGTCTCTCAAGACAACGTTGTTGCTGGCTCTGGCTTCGGCTAAACGGGTTAGTGACATCCATGCGCTTTCGGTGCATCCTTCATGCGCTCAGCTCTTCCCGGGGGATGTAAGGATGATTTTGAAGCCCAACCCGGCTTTTGTGCCTAAGGTGGTGGGCTCATGTTCTCCTATTGACCTTGTGGCTTTTGCTGCCTCACCAGGTGGGCGGGGGTCGCATGCGTTATGTCCAGTTCGTGCAGTGCGCACTTACATGGATAGGACTGGGGGTTTCAGGAGGAGCGATCAGCTGTTCGTCTCCTGGGCTAACCCTCATAAGGGGAAACCTGTCACGAAGCAGCGCCTGTCCCACTGGGTGGTGGAGGCGATTGCTTTGGCTTATACGAGTCGGGGTTTGCAGCCACTGGTGGGCCTGCGGGCGCACTCGACTCGGGGCTTGGCCGCATCCTGGGCCTTATTCAGGGGAGTTTCTGTTCAGGACATCTGTGCTGCGGCGAGTTGGTCCTCGCCTCTCACTTTTGTCCGTTTCTATATGCTGGATGTCTCCGCTCCATGCGTGGCGCGCGCGGTTTTGATGTCCTGATTGGAACGGTGTACTTTTCCCTGTGGGTTGGTGGACGCTGGATAAGCTTGTCTGGCAATATGGGAGCAACCACATCCCATAGTGAGACATCGAACAAAATATTATGAAAGAGAACTTTAGGTTATTTACATAACCCCGGTTCTCTGAGTAATATGAGTGAGATGTCTCACCGGACAACCCTTCTTGCTTGGGCGAGTGAGAAGAGGTGCATATCTTGAATGACGTGGTGCCGTCCGCGTAGGGTATTTAAGGTGTGTGGTACTACCTGGGGCGGACGGACACGTTTCACCAGCCAGTCAGGATTGGCGTAATGAGATGAATGCTTCTGAGGTCTGCAGCGAGGCGTGCATCCCATAGTGAGACATCTCACTCATATTACTCAGAGAACCGGGGTTATGTAAATAACCTAAAGTTTCTGCCCTCTCCTGCTTGTGTGCGCTCGATAGTACTTTGGCAGGCGTGGCCTCTATGACGTATAATATGTTTTGATTGGCTAGTGTTGAGCGCCCGCCTCCTAGTGTATTGTGCACTGCCATCTTGTGGCTATGTGCAGTTAATACAACTTATATATATTTGGTCCTGTTCCCTTGTGGCTATGTGAGGATATTACAGCCTGTTGTTATATGTGCTGTTATTTATTCGTCACATTACATTTGGGCCTGAAACATTAGCCATGTGGAAAGTGGATGAAAATAAGAGGCAACCAGGTTCCCTATCCCACACTCCAGGGGCAAGGGGGGAAGGAGAGGGAAAGGGAGGAAAGGAGAAAGAAAGGAAGAGAGAAAAAAAGTAAGGCAATAAACCCCCCAAAAAACCCACACACACAGAGGTAACTTATCGAACTCACCCCAGAACCCACACCCTCCCCCCACTGCACCTACCACTATCCCATCCCCAATCGATAGGATACCAGTGCTAACTCCACAAGGACCAAACAGTCATCTTACCCTCGCTCCAACTTGACTGGAGCTCCCGGAAACAATGGGAAGATAAAAAAAAAAAAGTGTGGCAAAAGACAGGGCCTGCATATTAAACAACACAAGGCTCTGCATGTGCATAAGCGTAGTGACTGCTTATTAGAACAACAGGAGTTATGGTGCCAATTATTTGTGTTAGTATTTTGGCTCCCTGGCCTATGGACTGGTTGCCCTACTGGACGGTAGTGGCATTGCATGTGTTTTGTTCTGGACACCATGTGCTTTTGTGTTTGTTCCCATGTGCCTTTGTTTGATTTTGAACTCCGCCCCTCTTTTGCCACACCTGCCCTGCTCGTTAGTTTAATAGATTTTCCCCCTAGTTTTCTGTTGATTCAATTAGTTCCCCTTCCACTATTTAAGCACTGTCTGTTTTGTGTCCTGTATCAGTTTGTACCTCAGTTTCTGATGAGAAGTTCCGCCTGTGCCTCTTTACCTGTTTCTTGGATTCTGCCTGTGCCACTTTGCCTGTTTTTTGAATCTAGCTTTGCCTGTGCCTCTTTGCCTGTTTTTGGACTCTGTTTTCTGTGGATCTTTTGTGAGTTATATTTTTACCCTTTTGACTGGATCTTCTGTGATTTCCCCTTTGGACATTTTTTCCTTTTGCACCATTTTGTGCTATTGACTTTCTGTTTTGAATCAGCCATTAAAAGCCTGTTTGACTGCATCCGGTCTGCATTTGGGTCTTTGTCTGCAAACCCTAACAATTTGCCAAGTTGATTTATGTCAAGATTGACTTAACATGTCTACAGTAATGGTATATTACTCAAAGTTATTTCGTAGAACATGCTGTAGACCAAGAACCGTTTCAGCTTCAATAAAAAATATATTTAAAAAATAAATAATAATGACAATAATAATAATAATAATAATAATAATAATAATAATAAATTAATAATAATAGAAAATAATCATAACGATAATGATGATTATAATAATAATAATAATAATAATAATAATAGCATAACTGTAATGGCACCTACACTCGAACTTATGTTTTAATAACTATGCTGTAACAGACCCATGTTTACTTGAGTGTTTCCACAAAGGCAGCGGCATCCTTCGGTGATGTAAATTCCCTTGTGACATCCCCTCTGGTGATGCGGAGACGCGCTGGGTGTAGCAGCCCAAATCTTATGTCGGGAATGTCCCTGAGCTGGCGCCGGATGTCATTGAAGGCTGCACAGGCTTTGGCTGTGTGTGCAGTGAGATCCGGGAAAATGGAGATAGTTGAATCCTTCACCTTGATCTGCCATTGGGTTCTAGCACGTCGTAGGATGTCGGCACAGTCTGCATAATAGTGTAGACGTGCTATTATGGGACGAGGGCGCTCACCGGGTTTCGGCTTGGGCTGTAGGGATCGATGCGCCCGGTCCACCACCGGCTCTTTTCCCAAGGCGAGGGCATCCTTCAGCAGAGCGGAAACTGTAGTCGCGTCAACCGCGCCAATCTCCTCGGGTAGACCTATTATCCTGATGTTGTTACGGCGAGATCTCGCCTCCAGATTTGCTGTCCAGAGCAACAAGTTGGGCCGAAAGTTTGACCACTTTACTTTGAAGTGAAAGCACATCGTCAGTGCATGTCGACAGCGAGCCCTCCATGTCCGTCACAGTTACCTTTAGCACATCCACCTCTGACCGGATAGCCACCATATTAGCATTTAGCTCCACCTTCACACTCTGTAGCTCGGACTTTATCTGAGCGAAGTTATTCGTCAATGGCGTCTCCAATTCTGTCTTAAAAATGCCAACCACCTCATCTCGAAGAGCGGCGAGGAGTTCAGCCTTAAAGTCCGAGGAGGTCATGCTCAAAACGGCGGCGGTTTTCTCTGGAGTGGAGGGCTTAGCAGGCGGGGTGGCGTCACTACTCCCCGGGGAGGATGTATCCTGGGGGGTAGGCCTCGTTTGCGTAGCCACCGGGTTGTTCGTATTTTTCTGTTTTGGAGGCATAACGGCTTGTAATACAGTCACAACGAGCTTGTGGAATCGAAATGTGGAAAAAGAGAGTTCACGAAAAGGCCCTATATGATGGTGATGACAGTCTTGTGGTTAATGAGGATGGTCTTGGTTTCCTGAGTGAGGGAGAAGAAACGAGCTTCCAAGCTGAGGTTAACCTAGCCTGTGATGAAAAACAAATCTCAGCTTGCCCACTTACCTTGGGATCGTTCTACATTGATACCTGTACCAGTGACAGTGGAGAAATAGGTGAGAGAATCTCGTCAAGTGAAGGTTCTGCTGACACACCAGCCCTGCCCCAAAGGCCCAGGCGTGAACAACATCCACCGCTGCGCCACTGGCGAGTCTTGTCCTTTCTGACCCACGGGGTGCCCATGGGTCCCGTCCTGTCCAGGAAGGTAGTCACTACGGACGCCTGCCTGACAGGTTGGGGCGGGATTCACGAGGGCCGGTCTGTGAGGGGCCGCTGGGATGTGGACCTCCAGCGGTGTCACATACATTTTCTGGAACTTTCAGCGGTGTTCCTCTCCCTGAAACATTTCCTTCCGTCTCTCATGGGTCATCATGTCCTGGTGAGGACGGACAATACAACGACGGTGGCGTACATCAACCGTCAGGGGGGATTGCGCTCCCGTCAGTTGCACATGCTGGCACGCAAACTGATCATGTGGAGCTTTGGACGTCTCCTCTCCCTGAGAGTGACGCACGTCCCGGGAGTCCTGAACACGGGCGCGGACCTGTTGTCCAGGAGCGCGCCGGTATACGGGGAGTGGACGCTGCACCCGGAGATTGTGGAACAGATATGGGCCCGTTTCGGTCGGGCCGTGGTGGATCTGTTCGCGTCCCATGCTCCCCTCGGCGTAGACGCGCTAGCGCACGCCTGGCCGCGTGAGCGTCTTTACGCATTCCCTCCCCTGGCCGTGATACCCCCCACTCTGTCCAGAGTGAGGGAGCACGGCCACGCACTGATTTTGATAGCCCCGCATTGGCCTGCGATGCATTGGCTGGCGGAGATATGTCAGTTGCTGTGCGCTCATCCCTGGGAGCTCCCGTTATGCAGGAAAACCGCACCCGGAGCGCCTGGCTCTGTGGGCTTGGCCCCTGAGTGGCTAAATCTGTCTGCTGTGGGTCTCTCACAGCGGGTGATTTCCACTATACAAAGTGCTCGGGCCTCCTCCACTAGGTCTTTGTATGACTGTAAGTGGAGGGTGTTTGAGGGGTGGTGCCGCAGAAACGGCCACATTCCTTTCCAGTGTCCAGTGGGAGTGATATTGTCATTCTTGCAGGACCTGATTGACAAACGAAAAGCCTTCTCCACGGTTAAAGTGTACTTGGCGGCTATCGCCGCCTGTCACGTGGGGTTTGGGGAACAAACAGCGAGCCAGCACCCGTTGGTTTGTCGTTTTATGAAGGGAGCGCGCAGGCTTCTCCCCGTGTCCAGACCACTGGTGCCACCGTGGGATCTGGCTGTGGTTCTGGAGGGGCTTAAAGGCCCTCCTTTTGAGCCTCTGGAGGGGGCGGACTTAAAACACGTGTCTCTCAAGACAACGTTGTTGCTGGCTCTGGCTTCGGCTAAACGGGTTAGTGACATCCATGCGCTTTCGGTGCATCCTTCATGCGCTCAGCTCTTCCCGGGGGATGTAAGGATGATTTTGAAGCCCAACCCGGCTTTTGTGCCTAAGGTGGTGGGCTCATGTTCTCCTATTGACCTTGTGGCTTTTGCTGCCTCACCAGGTGGGCGGGGGTCGCATGCGTTATGTCCAGTTCGTGCAGTGCGCACTTACATGGATAGGACTGGGGGTTTCAGGAGGAGCGATCAGCTGTTCGTCTCCTGGGCTAACCCTCATAAGGGGAAACCTGTCACGAAGCAGCGCCTGTCCCACTGGGTGGTGGAGGCGATTGCTTTGGCTTATACGAGTCGGGGTTTGCAGCCACTGGTGGGCCTGCGGGCGCACTCGACTCGGGGCTTGGCCGCATCCTGGGCCTTATTCAGGGGAGTTTCTGTTCAGGACATCTGTGCTGCGGCGAGTTGGTCCTCGCCTCTCACTTTTGTCCGTTTCTATATGCTGGATGTCTCCGCTCCATGCGTGGCGCGCGCGGTTTTGATGTCCTGATTGGAACGGTGTACTTTTCCCTGTGGGTTGGTGGACGCTGGATAAGCTTGTCTGGCAATATGGGAGCAACCACATCCCATAGTGAGACATCGAACAAAATATTATGAAAGAGAACTTTAGGTTATTTACATAACCCCGGTTCTCTGAGTAATATGAGTGAGATGTCTCACCGGACAACCCTTCTTGCTTGGGCGAGTGAGAAGAGGTGCATATCTTGAATGACGTGGTGCCGTCCGCGTAGGGTATTTAAGGTGTGTGGTACTACCTGGGGCGGACGGACACGTTTCACCAGCCAGTCAGGATTGGCGTAATGAGATGAATGCTTCTGAGGTCTGCAGCGAGGCGTGCATCCCATAGTGAGACATCTCACTCATATTACTCAGAGAACCGGGGTTATGTAAATAACCTAAAGTTTCTGCCCTCTCCTGCTTGTGTGCGCTCGATAGTACTTTGGCAGGCGTGGCCTCTATGACGTATAATATGTTTTGATTGGCTAGTGTTGAGCGCCCGCCTCCTAGTGTATTGTGCACTGCCATCTTGTGGCTATGTGCAGTTAATACAACTTATATATATTTGGTCCTGTTCCCTTGTGGCTATGTGAGGATATTACAGCCTGTTGTTATATGTGCTGTTATTTATTCGTCACATTACATTTGGGCCTGAAACATTAGCCATGTGGAAAGTGGATGAAAATAAGAGGCAACCAGGTTCCCTATCCCACACTCCAGGGGCAAGGGGGGAAGGAGAGGGAAAGGGGGGAAAGGAGAAAGAAAGGAAGAGAGAAAAAAAGTAAGGCAATAAACCCCCCAAAAAACCCACACACACAGAGGTAACTTATCGAACTCACCCCAGAACCCACACCCTCCCCCCACTGCACCTACCACTATCCCATCCCCAATCGATAGGATACCAGTGCTAACTCCACAAGGACCACAGCCAAACAGTCATCTTACCCTCGCTCCAACTTGACTGGAGCTCCCGGAAACAATGGGAAGATAAAAAAAAAAAAGTGTGGCAAAAGACAGGGCCTGCATATTAAACAACACAAGGCTCTGCATGTGCATAAGCGTAGTGACTGCTTATTAGAACAACAGGAGTTATGGTGCCAATTATTTGTGTTAGTATTTTGGCTCCCTGGCCTATGGACTGGTTGCCCTACTGGACGGTAGTGGCATTGCATGTGTTTTGTTCTGGACACCATGTGCTTTTGTGTTTGTTCCCATGTGCCTTTGTTTGATTTTGAACTCCGCCCCTCTTTTGCCACACCTGCCCTGCTCGTTAGTTTAATAGATTTTCCCCCTAGTTTTCTGTTGATTCAATTAGTTCCCCTTCCACTATTTAAGCACTGTCTGTTTTGTGTCCTGTATCAGTTTGTACCTCAGTTTCTGATGAGAAGTTCCGCCTGTGCCTCTTTACCTGTTTCTTGGATTCTGCCTGTGCCACTTTGCCTGTTTTTTGAATCTAGCTTTGCCTGTGCCTCTTTGCCTGTTTTTGGACTCTGTTTTCTGTGGATCTTTTGTGAGTTATATTTTTACCCTTTTGACTGGATCTTCTGTGATTTCCCCTTTGGACATTTTTTCCTTTTGCACCATTTTGTGCTATTGACTTTCTGTTTTGAATCAGCCATTAAAAGCCTGTTTGACTGCATCCGGTCTGCATTTGGGTCTTTGTCTGCAAACCCTAACAATTTGCCAAGTTGATTTATGTCAAGATTGACTTAACATGTCTACAGTAATGGTATATTACTCAAAGTTATTTCGTAGAACATGCTGTAGACCAAGAACCGTTTCAGCTTCAATAAAAAATATATTTAAAAAATAAATAATAATGATAATAATAATAATAATAATAATAATAATAATAATAATAATAATAATAAATTAATAATAATAGAAAATAATCATAACGATAATGATGATTATAATAATAATAATAATAATAATAGCATAACTGTAATGGCACCTACACTCGAACTTATGTTTTAATAACTATGCTGTAACAGACCCATGTTTACTTGAGTGTTTCCACAAAGGCAGCGGCATCCTTCGGTGATGTAAATTCCCTTGTGACATCCCCTCTGGTGATGCGGAGACGCGCTGGGTGTAGCAGCCCAAATCTTATGTCGGGAATGTCCCTGAGCTGGCGCCGGATGTCATTGAAGGCTGCACAGGCTTTGGCTGTGTGTGCAGTGAGATCCGGGAAAATGGAGATAGTTGAATCCTTCACCTTGATCTGCCATTGGGTTCTAGCACGTCGTAGGATGTCGGCACAGTCTGCATAATAGTGTAGACGTGCTATTATGGGACGAGGGCGCTCACCGGGTTTCGGCTTGGGCTGTAGGGATCGATGCGCCCGGTCCACCACCGGCTCTTTTCCCAAGGCGAGGGCATCCTTCAGCAGAGCGGAAACTGCGCCAATCTCCTCGGGTAGACCTATTATCCTGATGTTGTTACGGCGAGATCTCGCCTCCAGATTTGCTGTCCAGAGCAACAAGTTGGGCCGAAAGTTTGACCACTTTACTTTGAAGTGAAAGCACATCGTCAGTGCATGTCGACAGCGAGCCCTCCATGTCCGTCACAGTTACCTTTAGCACATCCACCTCTGACCGGATAGCCGCCATATTAGCATTTAGCTCCACCTTCACACTCTGTAGCTCGGACTTTATCTGAGCGAAGTTATTCGTCAATGGCGTCTCCAATTCTGTCTTAAAAATGCCAACCACCTCATCTCGAAGAGCGGCGAGGAGTTCAGCCTTAAAGTCCGAGGAGGTCATGCTCAAAACGGCGGCGGTTTTCTCTGGAGTGGAGGGCTTAGCAGGCGGGGTGGCGTCACTACTCCCCGGGGAGGATGTATCCTGGGGGGTAGGCCTCGTTTGCGTAGCCACCGGGTTGTTCGTATTTTTCTGTTTTGGAGGCATAACGGCTTGTAATACAGTCACAACGAGCTTGTGGAATCGAAATGTGGAAAAAGAGAGTTCACGAAAAGGCCCTATATGATGGTGATGACAGTCTTGTGGTTAATGAGGATGGTCTTGGTTTCCTGAGTGAGGGAGAAGAAACGAGCTTCCAAGCTGAGGTTAACCTAGCCTGTGATGAAAAACAAATCTCAGCTTGCCCACTTACCTTGGGATCGTTCTACATTGATACCTGTACCAGTGACAGTGGAGAAATAGGTGAGAGAATCTCGTCAAGTGAAGGTTCTGCTGACACACCAGCCCTGCCCCAAAGGCCCAGGCGTGAACAACATCCACCAGTGAGACTCCATGATTACACTGGGTGGACAGCAGGTTGTAAGAAGCAGACAGCAGATAGCAAATCAATGTTGCAGGCTCTTACAGCAATGATGCAAGCTCAGACTGCAATGATGATGAACCTCATGAATGTAGGCCACTAGATAAATATCTGACAAGGACGTCAGTGTTTAGTGGGGGAGGATGTAACCCACCTCAAAAATGGTGGTTTTGTGTATTCCTTTTAACAGATTATTAATATGACATTAAGTATTGAGTTCCCTGTTTCACCGTATTAACAGGCACCGCCCGTGTCATGTAGTTTTTTTAACTTTCTTCGGTGCCGGCTGCAAAGCTAAAGGGAGCACATGGCTTGTGCTCTGTAGGAAAAGAGACTGAAAGTTACTATTTTACACCTGGGGATGTTATAAGGAGTGTCTGAATAATTATTCTTTTGGAACAGGTAAGCTTGTGCTTTGTGAACTCACTGTTGTTATTTTTCATGTGTTTATAACGGAAGTTTACGAGTCTCAGAAGGATATGCAAGCTAACATCGGTGCTATTGCTAGCTCGTGCTAATCGGTATGGCCCACCATTATCGGCGTTAACGCGCTGCGATAACGCGAGACTGTTATCGCGCGATAAAAAAAATATCGCTGTTAATCCATTCTCAAAGTTGGGTTGGGAGCTGGGTAGGGTTGGGCGATGTCCCTTAAATTGGCAGTTGACGATGTTTACAGTAAAACATCGTGATGGACGATGATATCGTCGTCGGGGGGGGGGCGGGGCCGTTAATAGGCGGCCCACAAAGCGGGCCGCCTATTAACGGCATGGACCAAGCGGTTCTGGACCAGGAAGGAGACATGAACACTTTTAATAGTCGTATTTACCGTATAACTGCCCACAACGTTATTTAAAAGCAATCAAATGGAAAACGTGTTTGTATTTTAGTGTCCGGTGCGTGTGGATGTGCGGCTCCTCCGGCGGAGCGGTTCATGTTAATAGCGGAGTCCGGGAGGGTTCACCTTCACGGCGTAGTTACGAGGAATGTGCGACTATCTGTGAAATAATAATTGAAAAGAAAGAAACTGAGTGTGTGTGAAGTGATTTTTCTTACAGCCAAAGATTTATTGGTTATTGAGTGTTGGTCATTGGATTTAAATAATATAATCTTTACCCCCGAACCAGGGCATCCCTTAGGTGTGGTGACCCCTAGACCTTGAGATTCAATTTTACTTATGTTAATGGTACAGGCGCATTATCCTGGTTACAGATACAATGAAATGTATACAACTAAAATACTATAGAGAATGTGTGGAAAGTATTTAATGTATTCTGTCTTCTTTATGAAGGTTATAATCATTTCATAATGCTTTATAATCTGTATATCAACATCACGTTTCATAATGCTTTATCATCTTCATATCAACATCACTTTCATAATGCTTTATCATCTTCATATCAATATCACATTCATAATGCGTTATCATCTTCATATCAACATCACTTTCATAATGCTTCATCTTTATATCAACATCACATTTCATAATGCTTTGTGTGCATATTAATGTGACATAATATTTCATGCTTTGTCTACATACGTATTAATGAGACATAATGTGTGTGTGTGTGTGTGTGTGTATGTGTGTGTCTGTGTGTGTTTTTGAAGCTCCGTGTGAAATATCACGTCACATGGCTCGTAGAGAGGGGGAGAGAGACAGAGAGAGAGAGAGGTAGCAGTAGAGAGAGAGATGTTCGTATTATAGAGAGGGTCATCGTGTGTTTCAGTTGACCAGCAACATGGCTTCAAGAAGGTTGGAGACCAGACCGCTCATCGCCTGCCTCAAGACCCTCCTACTGGCCTACTGTCTGATCTTCTGGGTGAGTCACCGCTCTATATACAACCTACCGGCCTACTGTCTGATCTTCTGGTCCAATACCTCTCTATATATAACCTACTGGCCTACTGTCTGATCTCCTGGGTAAGTTACCTCTCTATATACAACCTACTGGCCTACTGTCTTCTACTGGTTATACTGGGAGCTGCCCAGTACAACCACAGTCACAGGCTACTAGTCTGTGTGTGTTGTGTGTGTGAGTTGGTGTAGGCAGTAACTGGTACAACATAGAGAACTACAACCAGGAGTGGGTGTGGGCTGGTCCAGAGGTCAGAGGTCATCTCTGTGTTCATTAGGCAGCAGGTGAGGAATGAGAGACTCTGGACATGTCACACGTTGCTGATGATGAATGTGGGGCAGCACCCTGCTCTGTCTAGGGGCGGATTTAGTTATTTGAGGGCCCAAGGCAAAAACATATATGGGGCCCTCCTTACTCCCAATTCTCACCATTTTCTATCCTCATTACTCAAAACAATCAAACCTATTGGTGACACATCTCACTGGTCCTGGAGTGCCGAGTGGGACAGCTGCTGAAAGAAGTGCCCAGGCTATATCTTTTTTATTTAGAAGAGAAAGACAAACATTTAAAAAGTGAAACACAATGAAATGATGTATACAATCTGATGGGCTGAGAGATTATTCCAAATATTATAACCATCTCCTGAATGCTGTTATCCCTGTTTCCGAAAAAGCAGCAGCAAAAACAAAAACATTTTTTTGACTGTATACTAGCCATGGTCTGCTTATCCTTTCTCTATTCCTCATCTGCATCTGATAATGATTCCTTGTAAATCCACGACCCTCATTATTCTTGGGGAAAATTATGTCTTTGACTTGAGCTGGCCCTCTCCTCGCTATTGAGCAGCGTTCTGGCTGACAGCTGTTGGCCAAAGAGCTGGGTCATCTTCCAGTGTAATAGTGTCATCATAGTGTGGAGGGTGAGCAACACTTACAATTTCTCCACTGTCGTCAACACCATCATCATCATCGTCATCGTCATCATCATCATCATCATCATCATCATCATCATCATCATCATCATCATCATGTATGAGGTGTTCTGTGTTTCTGTTTCAGACTCCAGAACTTCTTTATCAGTTTGGTTTTCATCTCTGCTGAGGGGAACAATATCTGGGTTTAAGCAGGGAGAGCCGGGAGAGACAGAGATAACAGTGCTACGATAGTGCTAGCAATAGCATTAGCACTTTGGTATGACTCCTTCCTAAAAAAAAGCTGTTACTTTTGTGAGGTTTGCAGTTTTACTTTCCTTTTTTTTTTTTTTTTTAAACGTTTTTCTGCCCCACTAGGATAACCACGTTTAATGTTTACCTTCTGCTTTACTGCATCACATCTCCTGTAGAAAGCAGCAGCACATCAGGTCAGTCAGCCCAGTAGACATATCCAATATCGCTGCCTCAAAATATGACAAAATGGAAACAACTGAAGGAATAACATCAACGTTATATTTGTGCAAATAAACCTTTCTCAAAGCGTTCTTATTTGTTATTTCTTGGTGCAAGCTTGTTTTCAACAAATTATGTCTTTAAAAAGTGACAAAAAATCTGCCATTTCATGTCCAGCGTCCCCAGTGCTAATGACACCTGTGTGACTATGTGGCTGTAGATGTGACTGTGTGACTATCTAAAAGTAGATCTGACTGTGTGACTACGTGACTGTAGATGTGACTGTGACTGTAGATGTGACTATGTGACTGTAGATGTGACTAGGTGTGACTATGACTAGATGTGACTATAGATGTGACTGCAGATGTGACTATGTGACTGTAGATGTGACTGTGTAGATGTTACTGTAGATGTGACTGTGACTAGATGTGACTAGATGTGACTGTAGATGTGACTGGATGTGACTGTAGTTGTGACTATGTGACTGTGGATGTGACTATGTGACTGTAGATGTGACTGACTGTAGATGGGACTGTAGATGTGACTAAGTGACTGTAGGTGTGACTATGTGCACGCAGCCTGAGAAAACAAAACAAGATACAAGCGACGTGGACAAGAAAATGCAAAGTAATGATACGATTGAATGGTACACCCGAAGAAGCAAAAGTTGTGATGATAAGGGAACTCAAAGACTTAAAGCAATACAAATAATAAGTGAAACTAGAAAATGCATTTCCTGCAGAAAACGCGTGTGAATGCTGGAAGCTGAATGATAAGCTCAAAGCAGAAATATAAAATGAATTGATCTGAAGAATCTGAAAGTAGTAGTAGAAGCTGAAATAGTAGAAGAATCTGAAAGTAGTAGTAGAAGCTGAAATAGTAGAAGAATCTGAAAGTAGTAGTAGAAGCTGAAATAGTAGAAGAATCTGAAAGTAGTAATAGAAGCTGAAATAGTAGAAGAAGCTGAAAGTAGTAGTAGAAGCTGAAATAGTAGAAGAAGCTGAAAGTAGTAGTAGAAGCTGAAATAGTAGAAGAAGCTGAAAGTAGTAGTAGAAGCTGAAATAGTAGAAGAAGCTGAAAGTAGTAGTAGAAGCTGAAATAGTAGAAGAAGCTGAAAGTAGTAGTAGAAGCTGAAATAGTAGAAGAATCTGAAAGTAGTAGTAGAAGCTGAAATAGTAGAAGAATCTGAAAGTAGTAGTAGAAGCTGAAATAGTAGAAGAATCTGAAAGTAGTAGTAGAAGCTGAAATAGTAGAAGAATCTGAAAGTAGTAGTAGAAGCTGAAATAGTAGAAGAATCTGAAAGTAGCAGGCCTAGTAGAAGCTGAAATAGTAGAAGAATATGAAAGTAGTAGAAGTAGTTGAAATTGTAGTAGTAGCTGAATTAGTATGCCTAATAGGCCTACTAATAGCCGAAGTAGAAGTAACTGAAGTAGTAACAACACTGCTGAACGTCCTCAAAAAGCAGCCCAATCTGGCAACACTGCTGAACGTCCCCTCGCTCGAGCGTCAACGTGAAGTAAACTGAAAAGGAATCAGTTAAACTGTGAAACTCTTAATAAATATAAATGCTATCGAAATTCCCCCCCGGCCCACGGTATGTTACTATTGCGGGCACCCCCCCCCCCCCCCCCCCCCCGCAGGTCCGCGGTGTGTTTGTGTTTACTATTGCGGCCCCCCCCCCCCCCCGCAGGTCCACGGTGTGTTTGTGTTACTATTGCGGGCACCCCCCCCCCCCCCCCGCAGGTCCACGGTGTGTTTGTGTTACTATTGCGGGCACCCCCCCCCCGCAGGTCCACGGTGTGTTTGTGTTACTATTGCGGGCACCCCCGCAGGTCCACGGTGTGTTTGTGTTACTATTGCGGGCACCCCCCCCCCCCGCAGGTCCGCGGTGTGTTTGTGTTACTATTGCGGGCAGCCCCCCCGGCCGTAGGTCCGCGGTGTGTTTGTGTTTACTATTGCGCGCACCCCCCCCCCCCCGTAGGTCCACGGTTCAAGCGTCACGCCATGACGCCATGACGCTCGAACGTGAAGTCGTTTTACGGCAGCGGAAGATTTACGACAGCCAGCATACAGACAGTGAGCAACGGACTTCACATGATATTATTCACAACTCGGATTAATTTAATGAAACCCATTGATTCTTTTGATCGGTGGACCCCTTTTGATTGGATATTATGGGATATACAAGTCTGTACATTTTTTGAACGAAGGTAAACGATTGAGAATTGATTTAGTTAGGCCAGAGATCAATGTGTAATCGATGTGTAAACTGTGATTCTGAATAAATATAAATGCTATCGAAATTTAGTTTGGATATCGTTATTATTGAATATACAAATCTGTAGATTAGTGACATTTTTTGAATGAAGGTTAGCGGTTGAAATGTGAATGAATTAGTTACGTGTTAAACAGTGGAAGGTCCGCCGGTTACAATGGGACGAACGGTAGAATATGACGATTTGAAACTAAAACTGCGATACAGAAAAAAGTATAACAGCTATCGAAATTTCGTGAACACGGCTAGATAGATACAAATCTCTAGATTTGTTTAATTGTTTGAACGATGGGAAACGGTTGAAATTTGAAATAGTTACGACGTAAAGCACGGAAGTAAACAGTGGAAGGTCCGCCGGTTACAATGGGACGAACGGTAGAATATGACGATTTGAAACTAAAACTGCGATACAGAAAAAAGTGTAACAGCTATCGAAATTTCGTGAACACGGCTAGATAGATACAAATCTCTAGATTTGTTTAATTGTTTGAACGATGGGAAAAGGTTGAAATTTGAATTAGTTACGACGTAAAGAATGTGAAGAATTAAGAGGCTGGGCGGACGGCTTCGCCGTCCGCCCATTGATTTGTATTGGAAAAATAAAGGTGGAAAAAGTAGAATAATTTGAAAAGTTGAATTAATATGAAAAATGTGAATAGATAGCCATCATGTCGTAATAAATATGAACATTTTGATATTTGAATGGTTTATGTAGCTGAAAATATGAAGAAGGAGAAGAGTGCCAAAAAACGGGCGGAAGAAGAATAAAAATAAAAATAAAAACTAGAAAATGCATTTCCTGCAGAAAACGCGTGTGAATGCTGGAAGCTGAATGATAAGCTCAAAGCAGAAATATAAAATGAATTGATCTGAAGAATCTGAAAGTAGTAGTAGAAGCTGAAATAGTAGAAGAATCTGAAAGTAGTAGTAGAAGCTAAAATAGTAGAAGTAGCTGAAAGTAGTAGTAGAAGCTGAAATAGTAGAAGAATCTGAAAGTAGTAGTAGAAGCTGAAATAGTAGAAGAATCTGAAAGTAGTAGAAGCTGAAATAGTAGAAGAATCTGAAAGTAGTAGTAGAAGCTGAAATAGTAGAAGAATCTGAAAGTAGTAGTAGAAGCTGAAATAGTAGAAGAATCTGAAAGTAGTAGTAGAAGCTGAAATAGTAGAAGAAGCTGAAAGTAGTAGTAGAAGCTGAAATAGTAGAAGAATCTGAAAGTAGTAGAAGAAGCTGAAATAGTAGAAGAATCTGAAAGTAGTAGTAGAAGCTGAAATAGTAGAAGAATCTGAAAGTAGTAGTAGAAGCTGAAATAGTAGAAGAATCTGAAAGTAGTAGTAGAAGCTGAAATAGTAGAATTATCAAAGTAGTAGAAGTAGTTGAAATTGTAGTAGTAGCTGAAATAGTAGAAGAATCTGAAATAGTAGAAGTAGCTGAAAGTAGTAGTAGCCGAATTAGTAATACTAATAGCTTTAATTGTTTGATCGATGGGAAACGGTTGAAATTTGAATTAGTTACGACGTAAAGCATTGGGAGAATAAGAGGCTGGGCGGCCGTCCGCCCATTGATTTATATTGGAAAAATAAATGTATACTACAATTTACTATTGCGGGCACCCCCCCCCCCCCCCAGTCGTAGGTCCGCGGTGTGTTTGTGTTACTATTGGGGGCAGCCCCCCCCCCCCCGGCCGTAGGTCCGCGGTGTGTTTGTTTGTGTTACTATTGCGGGCGCGGGCACCCCCCCCCCCCCCCCCGTAGGTCCGCGGTGTGTTTGTTTGTGTTACTATTGCGGGCACCCCCCCCCCCCCCCCCCCCCCCCCCCCGTAGGTCCGCGGTGTGTTTGTTTGTGTTACTATTGCGGGCGCCCCCCCCCCCCCCGTAGGTCCGCGGTGTGTTTGTTTGTGTTACTATTGCGGGCACCCCCCCCCCCCCCCCGTAGGTCCGCGGTGTGTTTGTTTGTGTTACTATTGCGGGCGCCCCCCCCCGTAGGTCCGCGGTGTGTTTGTTTGTGTTACTATTGCGGGCACCCCCCCCCCGTAGGTCCGCGGTGTGTTTGTTTGTGTTACTATTGCGGGCGCCCCCCCCCCCGTAGGTCCGCGGTGTGTTTGTTTGTGTTACTATTGCGCGCCCCGCCCCGCCCCCCCCCGTCGGCCGTAGCTCCGCGGTGACGCCATGACGCTCGAACGTGAACGTCGTTTTACGGCAGCGGAAGATTTACGACAGCCAGCATACAGACAGTGAGCAACGGACTTCACATGATATTATTCACAACTCGGATTAATTTAATGAAACCCATTGATTCTTTTGATCGGTGGACCCCCTTTGATTGGATATTATGGGATATACAAGTCTGTACATTTTTTGAACGAAGGTAAACGATTGAGAATTGATTTAGTTAGGCCAGAGATCAATGTGTAATCGATGTGTAAACTGTGATTCTGAATAAATATAAATGCTATCGAAATTTAGTTTGGATATCGTTATTATTGAATATACAAATCTGTAGATTAGTGACATTTTTTGAATGAAGGTTAGCGGTTGAAATGTGAATGAATTAGTTACGACGTGTTAAACAGTGGAAGGTCCGCCGGTTACAATGGGACGAACGGTAGAATATGACGATTTGAAACTAAAACTGCGATACAGAAAAAAGTATAACAGCTATCGAAATTTCGTGAACACGGCTAGATAGATACAAATCTCTAGATTTGTTTAATTGTTTGAACGATGGGAAACGGTTGAAATTTGAAATAGTTACGACGTAAAGCAGCGGAAGTAAACAGTGGAAGGTCCGCCGGTTACAATGGGACGAACGGTAGAATATGACGATTTGAAACTAAAACTGCGATACAGAAAAAAGTATAACAGCTATCGAAATTTCGTGAACACGGCTAGATGGATACAAATCTCTAGATTCGTTTAATTGTTTGAACGATGGGAAAAGGTTGAAATTTGAATTAGTTACGACGTAAAGAATGTGAAGAATTAAGAGGCTGGGCGGACGGCTTCGCCGTCCGCCCATTGATTTGTATTGGAAAAATAAAGGTGGAAAAAGTACAATAATTTGAAAAGTTGAATTAATATGAAGAATGTGAATAGATAGCCATCATGTCGTAATAAATATGAACATTTTGATATTTGAATGGTTTCTGTAGCTGAAAATATGAAGAAGGAGAAGAGTGCCAAAAAACGGGCGGAAGAAGAATAAAAATAACTAGAAAATGCATTTCCTGCAGAAAACGCGTGTGAATGCTGGAAGCTGAACGATAAGCTCAAAGCAGAAATATAAAATGAATTGATCTGAAGAATCTGAAAGTAGTAGTAGAAGCTGAAATAGTAGAAGAAGCTGAAAGTAGTAGTATAAGCTGAAATAGTAGAAGAATCTGAAAGTAGTAGTAGAAGCTGAAATAGTAGAAGAATCTGAAAGTAGTAGAAGAAGCTGAAAGTAGTAGTAGAAGCTGAAATAGTAGAAGAAGCTGAAAGTAGTAGTAGAAGCTGAAATAGTAGAAGAATCTGAAAGTAGTAGTAGAAGCTGAAATAGTAGAAGAATCTGAAAGTAGTAGTAGAAGCTGAAATAGTAGAAGAAGCTGAAAGTAGTAGTAGAAGCTGAAATAGTAGAAGAAGCTGAAAGTAGTAGTAGAAGCTGAAATAGTAGAAGAAGCTGAAAGTAGTAGTAGAAGCTGAAATAGTAGAAGAATCTGAAAGTAGTAGTAGAAGCTGAAATAGTAGAAGAATCTGAAAGTAGTAGTAGAAGCTGAAATAGTAGAAGAAGCTGAAAGTAGTAGTAGAAGCTGAAATAGTAGAAGAAGCTGAAAGTAGTAGTAGAAGCTGAAATAGTAGAAGAAGCTGAAAGTAGTAGTAGAAGCTGAAATAGTAGAAGAATCTGAAAGTAGTAGTAGAAGCTGAAATAGTAGAAGAATCTGAAAGTAGTAGTAGAAGCTGAAATAGTAGAAGAATCTGAAAGTAGTAGTAGAAGCTGAAATAGTAGAAGAATCTGAAAGTAGTAGTGGAAGCTGAAATAGTAGAAGAATCTGAAAGTAGTAGTAGAAGCTGAAATAGTAGAAGAATCTGAAAGTAGTAGTAGAAGCTGAAATAGTAGAAGAATCTGAAAGTAGTAGTAGAAGCTGAAATAGTAGAATTATCAAAGTAGTAGAAGTAGTTGAAATTGTAGTAGTAGCTGAAATAGTAGAAGAATCTGAAATAGTAGAAGTAGCTGAAAGTAGTAGTAGCCGAATTAGTAATACTAATAGCTTTAATTGTTTGATCGATGGGAAACGGTTGAAATTTGAATTAGTTACGACGTAAAGCATTGGGAGAATAAGAGGCTGGGCGGCCGTCCGCCCATTGATTTATATTGGAAAAATAAATGTATACTACAATTTACTATTGCGGGCACCCCGTCCCCCCCCCCCCGCCGGCCGTAGGTCCGCGCGTGTTTGTGTTGCTATTGCGGGCACCCCCCCCCCCCCCCCCCCCCGGCCGTAGGTCCGCGGTGTGTTTGTGTTACTATTGCGGGCACCCCCCGGCCGTAGGTCCGCGGTGTGTTTGTTTGTGTTACTATTGCGGGCACCCCCCGGCCGTAGGTCCGCGGTGTGTTTGTTTGTGTTACTATTGCGGGCACCCCCCGGCCGTAGGTCCGCGGTGTGTTTGTTTGTGTTACTATTGGGGGCACCCCCCCCCCCCCCCCCCCCCCCCCCGTAGGTCCGCGGTGTGTTTGTTTGTGTTACTATTGCGGGCACCCCCCCCCCCCCCCGGCCGTAGGTCCGCGGTGTGTTTGTTTGTGTTACTATTGCGGGCACCCCCCGGCCGTAGGTCCGCGGTGTGTTTGTTTGTGTTACTATTGCGGGCACCCCCCCCCCCCCCCCCCGTAGGTCCGCGGTGTGTTTGTTTGTGTTACTATTGCGGGCACCCCCCCCCCCCCCCCCCCCCCGTAGGTCCGCGGTGTGTTTGTTTGTGTTACTATTGCGGGCACCCCCCCCCCCCCGTAGGTCCGCGGTGTGTTTGTTTGTGTTACTATTGCGGGCGCCCCCCCCCCCCCCCGCAGGTCCGCGGTGTGTTTGTGTTTACTATTGCGGGCACCGCCCTCCCCCCCGTCGGCCGTAGGTCCGCGGTGACGCCATGACGCTCGAACGTGAACGTCGTTTACGGCAGCGGAAGATTTACGACAGCCAGCATACAGACAGTGAGCAACGGACTTCACATGATATTATTCACAACTCGGATTAATTTAATGAAACCCATTGATTCTTTTGATCGGTGGACCCCTTTTGATTGGATATTATGGGATATACAAGTCTGTACATTTTTTGAACGAAGGTAAACGATTGAGAATTGATTTAGTTAGGCCAGAGATCAATGTGTAATCGATGTGTAAACTGTGATTCTGAATAAATATAAATGCTATCGAAATTTAGTTTGGATATCGTTATTATTGAATATACAAATCTGTAGATTAGTGACATTTTTTGAATGAAGGTTAGCGGTTGAAATGTGAATGAATTAGTTACGTGTTAAACAGTGGAAGGTCCGCCGGTTACAATGGGACGAACGGTAGAATATGACGATTTGAAACTAAAACTGCGATACAGAAAAAAGTATAACAGCTATCGAAATTTCGTGAACACGGCTAGATAGATACAAATCTCTAGATTTGTTTAATTGTTTGAACGATGGGAAACGGTTGAAATTTGAAATAGTTACGACGTAAAGCAGCGGAAGTAAACAGTGGAAGGTCCGCCGGTTACAATGGGACGAACGGTAGAATATGACGATTTGAAACTAAAACTGCGATACAGAAAAAAGTATAACAGCTATCGAAATTTCGTGAACACGGCTAGATAGATACAAATCTCTAGATTTGTTTAATTGTTTGAACGATGGGAAAAGGTTGAAATTTGAATTAGTTACGACGTAAAGAATGTGAAGAATTAAGAGGCTGGGCGGACGGCTTCGCCGTCCGCCCATTGATTTGTATTGGAAAAATAAAGGTGGAAAAAGTAGAATAATTTGAAAAGTTGAATTAATATGAAGAATGTGAATAGATAGCCATCATGTCGTAATAAATATGAACATTTTGATATTTGAATGGTTTCTGTAGCTGAAAATATGAAGAAGGAGAAGAGTGCCAAAAAACGGGCGGAAGAAGAATAAAAATAAAAATAAAAATAAAAATAAAAATAATAAAGATTCAGATATCTAGAGTGTGAATGCTCCAGCATTCACACTAATAAAGATTCAGATATCTAGAGTGTGAATGCTCCAGCATTCACACTAATAATAAAGATTCAGATATCTAGAGTGTGAATGCTCCAGCATTCACACTAATAAAGATTCAGATATCTAGAGTGTGAATGCTCCAGCATTCACACTAATAATAAAGATTCAGATATCTAGAGTGTGAATGCTCCAGCATTCACACTAATGATCGCGGTTGTCAATGAGGAGTCTGCTCTTTTTCTGTGGAAATGTTTGAAGACTGGATATTATGGACAATGGATTGTGGAAAATGTTTTGGCTTTATGGGGGAGCACTTTCACGGACACTGAAAACAACAAAATAAACAAATGACGATGAAGTTTGGATACGGATTATATGTTTCCATTCAGAGACTTTGAAGAGGAAGACTTTTTTTACTGAAAAGGACTGTCAAGGTGGGCCCTTATCCACACACGTTGGAAAAATGAACTTTAAAACCTTTGACTATGCAGAGCACAAGATGTATGACCCTGAAAGTAACTTTGACCCAGACAATCACTTCTACAACAACAGCAATAATAATACTTGTGAGTACTACACAGATGACCAATTCAATACAAATATTAAAATGGAAAACGTATTATCAATCATACATTTCAATAGTAGAAGCCTTTACAAAAATGTCTCTAAAATTAAAGAGTACTTGAGTAAACTATATAAGTTAAATATAATTGCAATATCAGAAACGTGGCTTGATAATGAGAAAGTCAGTGATATGGGACTGGAAGGATATGAATTATTTACAATGAACAGGGTGAATAAAAAAGGGGGTGGGGGTGTTGCCTTGTATGTGGACAGAGCTTTAAGATGCAGCCAGATTGAATGTATGTCAAGAACTACAGATAATGTATTGGAATGTGTAACTATTGAAATGCATGTTAAAAAAGCTAATAATATAATTATAAGTTGTATTTATAGAACATCAGGATCATGCCTTGACACATTCAATGAAAAACTAGCTGCCATGTTTATTCAAAGGATAAAAAAGTGCAAATAATTTGTGGTGATTTTAATATAGATTTGTTAAACCCAAATGGACATAAAAAAACAACAGATTGTATCCATACAATGTATAGTAACTGCCTATTCCCTGTAATTATAAAACCAAGTATATATATATATATAATAACAATTGATACAGCGACATTGATAGATAATATATTCACACATAAAATTGACTATGAAATAATAGGTGGACTTCTCATAAATGACATAAGTGATCATCTTCCTGTTTTTGCAATTTTTCTAAATTATTTTGGGATTAAAACCAAACAAAAGACTTATACATCTGATATGATAAGACATAGAACACCAATAGCTATTGCTGCCCTTAAGGTGGACCTAGAGGAACAAAACTGGAATGAGGTTTTTGTAAATGAAGACCCTAATAATGCATATGATGCATTTTTATCAACTCTAATCTCATTATATGAGAAACATTGTCCTTTAACGAAAATCACCAGAGGACAAAAGATGCTGAAATAAAGTATAAGTCATATGAAAATAAATTAGTAAATATTATAAGAACAAGTAAGAAAGATTATTATCATACATTATTGGAGCAGAACAGGAGCAACACATAAGGAACATGGAGAGTATTAAATTGTATAATTAAAAAGGATTAAAAATGGATTATCCAGAATGCTTTATAAAAGATAAAGATATTATGATTGATAAAATTAAAGAAATAGCTAATTAATTTAATGATTTTTTTGGCTATAACCTAGCAAAAGAAATTCCTGAGCCAAGAATTAACAATGAAATAGATAAACATATTACTAAAAACTCCTCCATGTTTATTGGTGCTGTAAATGATAGAGAAATACTTGACATTGTGAAAACACTTAAGAATAAAAAGTCCATTGATTGTTTTGATATTGACATGGTATTAGTAAAAAATATTATTGAATATATAGTGCAACCATTCACATATATTTGTAGTCTTTTTGAACTGGTATGTTTCCTTCAAAAATGAAAATAGCTAAAGTTATTCCTATCTATAAAAATTGATAGATATCAATTTACCAATTATAGACCAATATTACTACTTCGGCAGTTCTCAAAAATTTTACAAAAATAATTTGTTCATAGACTTGATAAATATATTGAGAAACAAAATCTTTGAAGCGATAGCCAATATGGCTTTAGAGCAAAAAGGTCCACTTCAAAGGCAGTGATGGAACTTGTGGAAGGGATATCTACTGCAGTAGATAACAAGGAATATACTGTTGGTGTTTTTATGGACTTAAAAAAGGCATTTGATATGACTATTGATCATAGTATATTAATGAATAAACTAGAGAGATATGGTATAACAGGGTTAGCATATACATGGATGAAAAGTTACCTGGATGACAGATATGTGCAATTCAATAATGAAAAATCAAATCAATTGAAGGTAACTTGTGGGGTTCCTCAAGGATCTGTGTTAGGCCCGAAATTATTCATATTATATATCAATGATATTTGCAATGTTTACAAACTGTTAAAATGTGTTTTATTTGCTGATGACACCACTCTCTACTGCTCTGGTAAAAACCTAGAACAGCTTCTGACTACAGCTGAAAAGTAATTAAATATACTAAAAAAGTGGTTTGACATTAATAAGTTATCTCTGAATTTAAACAAAATAAAGTTTATCATTTTTGGCACCAGTAAAAACCTGGCTACAATCAGGGTAAATTGTATTGAAATTGAAAGGGTGTATGAAAATACATTTCTTGAAGTGATAATTGATAAGCTTTGTTGGAAGCCTCATATAAATAATGTGAAAACTAAAATGTCAAAAACCATTGCTTTATTTTATAAAACAAAGGATGTTCTTAACAAGAAGTCATTATACACACTTGATTGTTCTCTGTTACTTCCGTATATGATTTATTGTGTGGAGATATAGGGTAATGCATATAAAACCAACACTCTTGATTGATTGATTGATTTTATTTGACCATTCTTGATATAAAAATATGAAACAGCAACCTGTGCCATACGTTATATAAATAAAACAAATTGTCAGGGATGACACAATAAAGCCCTAAGGCTTAATTCCATTGCGGTCCCTATAGGGCAGGAGACAGGGGCAAGTAGCAGCATATACATACATCAAACATGTATCATTCATACATACATACATACATACACACACACACACATACATACATACATACATACATACATACATATACATACATCAATCATTCATAAGACACATAAACATAAATTACAGTTTCATAATATACATGACAAATACAAATTGCTAACAGTCTAATATTGGTGTCTTTTTTCAAAGTTTTGTTTAAAACTGCTTATGCTTCTGACTGATTTGAGTGGGCCAGGTAACCTGTTCCAAAGAATAGTTCCAACATAAAGAAAGGACTCTTTACCTGTGTTCGTCTTAACTCTAGGTGGTACAAAATCTGTTACGCTTCCCCTAGTGGAATAGCGGTGAACTTCATTTACAATATTTACATATTTTTTGAAATAATTGGGTACCTCCCCATAAACACTCCTATATACCATACATAACTGCATGCATCTGAGATACACGATCCTCCACCTTCAACCATCCCACCTTATCAAAGTGGGATGATTCAAGGTGGGTTCTCATGGGGAGGTCCAAAACAAGTCTGATTAACTTGTTTTGTGAGGTCTGTAGCCTATGCTTCAAATTCATTGTGACGCCATTATACCACATGCATAATCAAAATATGGCTGCCAAAATGACCATTGTTTTTCTATCCAGAAATTTTGAAATTCTGGCCAGAAAACAGACTCTATGGTTTATTTTGTTGATTGCCTTCTGTGCCTGACCTATGCCACTTAAGTTGCAGTCTAACACACAGCCAAGGTAACTGATTGATTCCTTGGCTGTCATTTCAGAATCTCCAACTAGGACTTTAAAACTGGAGGCTTTTTTCAATCTAATCTTTGATCCATAAAGAATGGATTCTGTTTTTCCTACATGAAGTGATAACCTGTTGTCAGTCATCCACCTGCTAACATTTAGAAGTTCTGCGCTAAGTGTTTGTTCAATAATGTTTTTATCCTCATGAGAAACTACCAGCGCAGAATCATCTGCATATAAAAAAAGATTAGATGAACAGACAGCCTTTAAATCATTAATATATAAAAGAAAGAGAAGTGGCCCCAAAACACTCCCTTGAGGAACGCAACAGTCAATGCCTAGAGGTTGAGACATTGTACCCCCACAATGTCCACCACTTGCATTCTATTCCCCAAATAGGAGCCCACCCATTTCACTGCTAATTCACTAAAACACATAGCTTTCAATTTATACAGTAAAACACAGTGGTCAACTGTGTCAAATGCCTTCTGTAGGGCCAACATCACCATACCACAGAACTTCCCATTATCTACCTCTTTTTTAATGAAATCTGTTAAAAAGAGTAAGCATGTATCAGTAGAGTGAGATTTCCAGAAACCAGACTGGAATTCATAAAGTATGTTTTGTGATGAAAGGTAATTGTCATTTGTTCAAAAATGATTTTTTCAATTATCTTTGACAGACTACTGAGAATGGAGACCGGTCTATAATTGCCCGGGTCCTGTTTGCTCCCTTTTTTATATAGCGGGATCACTCTGGCAATCTTGCGATCATTTGGAAACTGCCCTTGTTCTATAGACCAATTTACAATGTGAGTGATGGACGGGGTAATGATCTCAGCAGCATCCCTTAAGAATCTGGATGGAATGGCATCTAAACCTGTGGCTTTAGAACCATCAAGCCTTTGGAGCTTCTCCAGAACCAGTGCCTCAGACACTTTTCCGAAAAAGAAGCTCCCGGGCTGAACCCCTAACTGAGAGTAATAGTCCCACACATGACTTTCCCCATATTGACCAGTCTGGCCAGGTAGCTTTCCTACCAACTCTCTGGCAACAGATGAAAAATATTCATTAAAGCCAGCCGCAACTATCCCCTTGTAATTGTATTGCCAAGATCTAGAGTGATGTTGGAGTTTTTGGTTTTCATCCTTCCCATTTTTAAGTTACAAAAAAAAGCTATAAGAATAATAAACCATTCAAATTTCATAGAACCAACTAACTTATTGTTTATTAGTTTAAATACCCTTACATTTTATGATTCAGTAAAATTTAAAATGGTACAGATAATGTATAAAGCACAAAATAATTTACTTTGCCGCAGTAGTCAGAGGCTGTTTGAAATTAGAGAGAAATTAGGCTAAGATAAGAACAAATATATGTGTTTAGAGGTGTTGATTTGTGGAATAGTTGTGATAATGAATTAAAACGGTGTAGTTCACTTTCCTCATTTAAAAACATGTTTAAAACTAAAATACTAGAAAAATATATAAATCAGGTATGAAGAAGAATGAAACTACTGAAACTTTTGGTTGTGTTTGCTTGAATTGTTGTAATGGAACTTTATTTATTTATGTATTTACTTCTCTAAGATGTTTTGTTTGTACTTCAGTTTTATGATGTAACCGAGTTGCTTGCTGAAGTTGTTTTGTTTTGGCATAATAAGCACGAGCTTCAGCCTACACCTTTTTGATTAGCTCATCCCTTGTATTATGATTTGGTTGAGGTAAACCTTTTTTGTATTTCGTTGGGGGGGGATTTTAAAAATGCTAATCAAATCAAATCAAATGTGATTGTAGATGTGACTGACTGTAGATTTGACTATGTGACTGTAGATGTGATTGTAGATGTGACTGTGTGTCCTCTCCCCAGGCGACGGGGGCCATCTTGCTGGCAGTGGGTCTCTGGGGCTGCCTCCTGCTGGGGCCCTACCTCTCTCTGATGGCCGACACGTCCACCAACGCACCCTACGTCCTCATCGCCACGGGAACCACCATCATCATGTTTGGATTGTTTGGCTGCCTGGCCACCTGCAGGGGCAGTGTCTGGATGCTCAAACTGGTAGGACAATGAAAACACCTGCACATCTACACACATCTAACACATCTTCCCATATCTAACAGATCTACACACATCTACCCACATTTACACATATCTAACACAGATCTACACACACATCTATACACATCAACCCTGGGCAGTACACCGTTTACCTTGACCTTTAACCCCAGGGGCAATACACTGTCTTCCTGTTTACCTTAACCTTTAACCCCTGGGCAGTACGCTGTCTTCCTGTCGCTGGTCTTCCTCGCTGAACTGATCGCTGGAATCTCAGGATTCATCTTCCGCCACGAGGTGACATCCTCATATACATTATATACATTATATATACATTATATATCATATACATTATACATACATCATATACATTATATACGTTATATATACATTATATATCATTATCTACATTATATATACATTATATATCATTATCTACATTATATATGCATTATATATCATTATCTACATTATATATGCATTATATATCATCATCTACATTATATATACATTATATATCATATACATTATATGCATTATATATATATACATTATATCACGTGTGTGTGTATGTGTGTGTGTGTAGATGAAGGGCAGCTTCATGAGAACGTTCCAGGAAGCTGTGATCCAGTACAACGCTCAGGACCAGAGAAGTTTGGCCGTGGACAACGTCCAGCGCAGTGTGAGACACACACACACACACACCACCCTGCAGGACCTATTATGTTATGCAACATGCATTTTGTTTTGTTTTTTTTAATCACTGAACTTTTTGTCTTATTTGGGTTTTTTTGTACCCTGTTATTTACCTGTCTGTTTGTCTGTCTGTCTGCCTGAATGCGTGTGTCTGTACGTGTGCGTGTGCGTGTGCGTGCGTGTGTAGCTACGTTGTTGTGGTGTGTACAACTACACCAGTTGGTTCTCCAGCTCCTTCTACCCGACCAGCGGTATCCCAGCTAGCTGCTGCATTAGCTTGTCTGACTGCAGCCGCCTTGACCTCCACAGCGCTACGCTAGCCCCTAGCAAGGTGCACACTCAGGTCAGAACACACCACCTCCTAGCTCCTACATCCTAGATCCTTTCTCCTGTCTCCTACCTCCTACATCATAGCTCCTGTCTCCTACCTTCCTAGATCCTACATCGTAGATCCTGTCTGCTACACCCTAGATCCAACATCCTAGCTCCTGTCTCCTACCTTCCTAGATCCTACATCCTAGCTCCTGGCTCCTACCTTCCTAGATCCGTGCATCCTATATCCTGTCTCCTACCTTCCTAGCTCTTGTTTCCTACCATCCTATATCCTATCTCCTATCCCCTACCTCCTGTCTCCTAGGGCTGCTATAACTTAGTGACTTCCTTCATTGAGACCAACATGGGGGTCATAGCTGGAGTCACCTTTGGAATCGCTTTCTCTCAGGTGAACATGCACACACACACACACACACACACTCTCACTCTCTCTCTCTCTCTCTCTCTCTCTCTCTATTCTTAGTTACAGTTGAAGAGCTTTTACATTTAGATGCAAAAAATCTCTCTCTCTCTCTCTCTCTCTCTCGCTCCCTCCTTCCACCCCCCCTCTCTTCAGTTGTTGGGGATGCTCCTAGCTTGCTGTCTGTCTCGCTTCATCTCTGCCAACCAGTATGAGATGGTCTAACAGGTACACACACACACGCGCACTCACAGACACCCACACACATGTAAATGCACAAGCACACACACGCACAATTTAATTCTGGTCTCTGTGTTTCAGAAGCAGAAATTACATCACCAATCGCCATGGAAACCGCAGAGCAGAGTTGACAGCCGTTGACAGCTGTCAATCACTTCCATCTTTGATGTGTGGCGCGTATGAAAGCACGACTTTATCTACGAAGGAATTTGAACATGTGGTCGTTAACTTACACATTGAGGTCTGTGGTAATAAATACAATAAAAAGAAATGGTGGTTGTAACGGTGTCCAGTTCACAACGTGGCCCCGCGGTGGTACTGTTTCACTGGTCAAATCAGGAGTTTAAACCTGTGGCCTGTTATAAGCTAACTAAAACAAATATGTCGGGCTTTTCTTCAATTAATAAACAGAAAGATTGGTCAGATTAAAGTTCAGCTTTTTATGAAGCAGACTGACGTCTGCTCTTGAAAGATGCTATATGAATAAACATATTATTATAGGAGAGGGTGAGTCAACACTCTTCATCAACCTGGAAATAATGACAACTACAACTGCTGATGTGAGTTGAAAGTGGGTTTTGATTCTTGCTCACTAATCCCGTTAGAGGGACATATTCAGGCTAATATCTGTTTACACAATACACTAAGGAGCACACAGAAGATGGACAGAACAGAGACACATAAGGATAGATGGGGTGGGGGGGGTGGAGAAGAGATGGGTCTTGAGGCGGGATTAGAAGACAGCGAGGGACTCTTGAGTCCTGGTGTCCTGGGGCAGGCAGCTCGAGAGCCTGGGAGCTGCCCTGGAGAACGCTCTGTCCCCAGAACTGCAGCGGACTTGGGGGTGGAGAGAAGGCCAGCAGAGGGGGATCTGAGGGAGCCAGAGGGCTGGTAGGGGGAGAGGAGGTCTGTGAGGTATGAGGGACCCAGAGGGCTGGTAGGGGGAGAGGACGTCTGTGAGGTATGGGGGACCCAGAGGGCTGGTAGGGGGAGAGGAGGTCTGTGAGGTATGGGGGACCCAGAGGGCTGGTAGGGGGAGAGGAGGTCTGTGAGGTATGGGGGGCCTGTTGGTGAACGGCTTCGTAGGTGATGACTAGGATTGTGGTTGATCCGGTAGGAGACAGGAAGCCAGTGGAGGTGTTTAGGCCTGGGGTGATGTGGGGCCAGGATTTGAGTAAGAAGTTGTGTGTCTGCGGGACAGACGGGAGGAAATGCCGTGGTTTAGTGTTTCAGCAGCAGGACGTGTGAGAGGGCCTGATTTTTGGGAGGGATCAAGGGTTACATTAAGGTTGCGAGCCTGGGAGGACCGGGAGACTGTGGTGCCACTGATGCTGAAGAGTTCAGTTTTGTCACTGTTGAGAGGACATTTTGTTGCATCCAGATTTTTATGGCAGGCAGGAGAGGGGTGGGTTTAGGCAGTGTGTAAAGGCCCTAAATGTAAATGCTGTAGGCCTACATTTAGGAGGACATAAAGGTTATAAAACAACTATCTGTACACATTTGCCTACATGCGGTGGTCTTGGTCCGGGGGCCTCTACTGGTCTACAACAGATCCATGTTAATAACTATCCACTGGCTGTTAACTAACCACTAGTACACATTTACTAAGTTAACTAACCATAAGTACACATTTACGATGTTAACTAACCATTAGTTCACATTTTCCAAGTTAACTAACCATTAGTGCACATTTAGTTAGTTAACTAACCATTAGTACACATTTACTAAGTTAACTAACCATTTGTTCACATTTACTAAATTAACTAACCATTAGTTCACATTTACTAAGTTAACTAACCATTAGTGCACATTTTGTTATTTAACTAACCATTAGTACACATTTACTAAGTTAACTAACCATTAGTTCACATTTACTAAGTTAACTAACCATTAGAGACAGACAGAACCAGGTGGTAATAGGTCCAGACAGACAGAACCAGGTAGTAGTAAGTGTAGGATCCAGACAGACAGAACCAGGTGGTAATAGGTCCAGACAGACAGAACCAGGTGGTAGTAAGTGTAAGATCCAGACAGACAAAACCAGGTGGTAATAGGTCCAGACAGACAGAACCAGGTGGTAGTAAGTGTAGGATCCAGACAGACAGAACCAGGTGGTAATAGGTCCAGACAGACAGAACCAGGTGGTAGTAAGTGTAAGATCCAGACAGACAGAACCAGGTAGTAGTAAGTGTAGGATCCAGACAGACAGAACCAGGTGGTAATAGGTCCAGACAGACAGAACCAGGTGGTAGTAAGTGTAAGATCCAGACAGAGAGAACCAGGTGGTAGTAAGTCTAGACAGACAGAACCGGGTGGTCATAGGTCCAGACAGACAGTACCAGATGGTAGTAAGTCCAGACAGACAGAACCAGGTGGTAATAGGTCCAGACAGACAGAACCAGGTGGTAGTAAGGGTAATAAGAGCTCACCTGGCAGCAGGTGGAAGTGCTTCATGAAGCTGGGCATTGTGCCGGTCATCTTGGAGCACTGGCACTGGAGCAATGTCCATTTTGGTGGCGTTGCTTTTACAGCTGAAGGTGTGGAGGATCTTCCCCCTCACCCGGCGCACAGCTCCATGTACCAGTGCACGTCCTGGAGGTGCGGGAGACACGTCAGGTGGACATCGCGACCAAATCCTGGTCCTGCTGGCCCCTCCGGACCCCGGCCAGCAGCACCCAGGGGACCAGCACCCTGAGGACCAGTCAGCCCGGTCTCATGCCTCCTGCTGCTCCTCCTCCTCCTCGGACCCCACAAAGCACCATCCACCAGCTACATGTCGAGCCATATTATTATTATTATTATTATTATTATTATTATTATTATTATTATTATATTATTATAGAATGAGGCAGATAGACTGACGTACATCCAGACGGTCCGACGTCCTCTATACTGTTGGTGTTCACACTCTGAACACATGACACGAAAGCTTGCTCTTGATTGGTCCGCTTGGTTGCGCAATTAACCCTCCGTCTCTTTACTGCACTTAATACTATTAGATATGTACAATGATGTCATCAGATGAAGCTACTGATGTAGTACAATTGTATGTACCAGTGTTTTATTCAGTCTTTGAGTAACAGATGGATGTGTAATAATAATAATAAGCGTCTGTATGATGATGTCATCTGTGGTGAAGCCTCACAGGAAACCAGGGGTGTCTATTCTAGTTTTGAATAAAAGACATTTGAATGATTTAGTTTGGATTGGTTTTAGAGGACGCTGCATTAACGGATATTTTATTTGAAGTTACTTGACATTTTAAGCAGCAAGAGATCAAGTGAATGCGTCACTGAGAAGTGTATGTGAAGTGTGTTGTTGATAGCTGGTTTTCAGCCTCACTTGGCCTGAGTCAGTGGTGCAGAGTAATCATGGCACCCAGGATAAACCAGCTATCACCACACACATTCAGGAGAGAGCCTCTGTCATGGCAGCATTTACATCTGCTCGGCAAATACCATCTTGCCATCTCCAATAAATGCAGTCTACAACATCTACCAAAAGCCACTAAGGTGGTGTGTGGCAGTTGCTCCTGCCACACACCAACTTAGTGGCTTTTGCTGGGGCCCTCCGACACAGGACACAGGTGTAAGTGGTATACTAACTTAAACTGCTGTAAGTGGTATACTAACTAAAACTGCTGTAAGTGGTATACTAACTAAAACTGCTGTAATTGTGGTATACTAATTTAAACTGCTGTAAGTGGTATACTTACTAAATCTGCTAAAAATTGTATACTAACTTAAACTGCTGTAAGTGATATACTAACTTAAACTGCTGTAAGTAACTTAAACTGCTGTAAGTGGTATACTAACTTAAACTGCTGCAAGTAACTTAAACTGCTGTAGGTGGTATACTAACTTAAACTGCTGCCAGTAACTTAAACTGCTGTAAGTGGTATACTAACTTAAACTGCTGTAAGTAACTTAAACTGCTGCAAGTGGTATACTAACTTAAACTACTGTAAGTGGTATACTAACTTAAACTGCTGTAACTTAAACTGCTGTAAGTGGTATACTAACTTAAACTGCTGTAAGTAAATTAAACTACTAACACCGGATTTCCACCGGGGACGTAAGCGCCGCGGAACGGCTGCGTCCTCTGCCCTGCGTCAATTTCCACCGGGCGCGTAACGGCAGCGTAGCGCTGCGAGGCGGCTGGATTCGCGGGATCACGCAAGAACTACAAGACCACGCGAGAATCAGGAGACCACGCGATAATTTGTGGATGTCAAAATAGAACAAACAAATAAAAGGTTACTTTGCCTTTCCGAAGTTGACTTGCAGTTGCTTTGTCTGTCAGAAGTTGATTTGCTGTTGATTTGGTCGTTTTTCCTAGATTTTTGTGCTTCTACCATGAGTTGGTAGGCTATATAGTAAATGTTTTCTTTTTTGTCTGGTTTAATTGTGTTTAGTGTTGTTTATTGTTGTTATGTCCTAATGTGTTGTGCTGTAGCCTATAGACAAAGTCAGTTATAAACGACAACGATGTGTGGCCGTGTTCGATCGGGAGGGTGGTTTTATTTTGAAAATTGACCGGATGCTCTATGGCTTTTACTATTTCACTTCCTGCCCGGTCGGTCTGCTCTGTTGAAATTGACGCGGTTCAGCAACCATAGTCAGCAACGGCTCGCGTCAAAAATAGAACGCTGCTGAGACGTAGAACGCTACGTTCCACAGCGCGCCCGGTGGAAATGCTTTCATTGACTAGAGTGGCAGCGATCAGCAGCGGTGACCGCGGCGCTTACGTCCCCGGTGGAAATGAGCAGTTAGTGGTATACTAACTTAAACTGCTGTAAGTGGTGTACTACTGCCTCCTAGTGCTCACGTCGGGAACGCCACCCCGCTCACATTATCACAACCACAACGCCCGTGTGACGTCAGCCTACGTAGCGATTGTTGTTGTCTGCTTGCTTATCAGTATGGCGCTGTAAAGACTCGCTAGCCCTAGCCAACTGACACATTATATTATTATTATTATTATTGATTATAGATGATATAGATGCTCTGTTTTATTACTCTGTTTCGTGACCAATAATGTGCAGAACCGGACAGTACGCATGCGCCACCCGTTACATCAAATGTTGATGTTAAATGAGAAGAAAGAAGAAGAAATCAGCTGGGCGCTCTGCTGCAAACCGGTTAGCTCTGCTGCTAGCCTGCTAATGAAAGGTGAGGAGGGAGCTAACCATACTGCTGTCTCTGTCTTGGTGTGTCCACCCTGCCCCACCTAACCATACTGGTTTCTCTAATAATAATAATAATAATAATAATAATAATAATAAATTGCATTTATATAGCGCTTTTCAAGACACCGAAAGCGCTTTACATAGTGTGTGTGTGTGTGTGTGTGCGTGTGCGTGTGTGTGTGTGTGTGTGTTTGGGGATTTGACACTTCATCTCTGTCTTAGTGTGTCCACCCTGCCCCAGCTAACCATACTGCTGTCTCTGTCCGTGTGTCCACTCTGCCCCAGCTAACCATACTGCTGTCCTCGCGTAATGTGTCCACCCTGCCCCATCTAACCATACTGCTGTCTCAGTCTTAGTGTGTCCACCCTGCCCCACCTAACCATACTGCTGTCTCAGTCTTAGTGTGTCCACCCTGCCCCACCTAACCATACTGCTGTCTCTGTCTTAGTGTGTCCACCCTGCCCCACCTAACCATCATTTGTCTCTGTCTTAGTGTGTCCACCCTGCCCCACCTAACCATACTGCTGTCTCTGTCTTAGTGTGTCCACCCTGCCCCACCTAACCATCATTTGTCTCTGTCTTAGTGTGTCCACCCTGCCCCACCTAACCATACTGGTTTCTCTAATAATAATAATTAATTGCATTTATATAGCGCTTTTCAAGACACCGAAAGCGCTTTACATAGTGTGTGTGTGTGTGTGTGTGTGTGTGTGTGTGTGTGTGTGTGTGTGTGTGTGTGTGTGTGTGTTTGGGGATTTGACACCTCATCTCTGTCTTAGTGTGTCCACCCTGCCCCATCTAACCATACTGCTGTCTCTGTCTTAGTGTGTCCACCCTGCCCCATCTAACCATACTGCTGTCTCTGTCTTAGTGTGTCCACCCTGCCCCAGCTAACCATACTGCTGTCTCTGTCTTAGTGTGTCCACCCTGTGCTGGCTAACAGGTCGACTACTAACGGCTGTTAGTCGACCTGTAATGACTAACGGCTAACTCTACCAAATACCAGCTTCATACTTTCATATCCATTCCAGTGTATATGCATATGTATGTCAACCGATACATCCCAACACACTTGAATGTATCCAATATACTTTATAGTATGTGGTAGTTGATGTACACCGAAATGTACATTGTAGTACTCTTCTTATGTTGTCTGTTTATCAAAGATCATATATTACATGTTATACCATGGCCCGGGTGAATAATCGATTCTGATTGGCTGGAGAGGTATGCATTATTTTTCAATACATCCACAGCCTTATCACCGGTCTAAAGATTAATACGCTGATAGAAACGTTAGTAACTCTAGTAACTCCATGTCGTTACTAAGATCGTCTCTATTTACCGGAGTAATAAGGTAACGTTGCCATGTCGTTACTAAGATCGTCTCTATTTACCGGAGCAATAAGGTAACGTTGCCATGTCGTTACTAAGGTTGTCTCTATGTACTGGAGTATAAGGTAACATCCGCATTCCATCTGAATCTCATGTTAACTGACATTAGGCATTAGTCTGACCCAGGCATTAGTCAGACCCATATATTTCTATTATTTGCCGTTTGTTTACAGGCACACACAAAGTAGTGGGAGCTAAAAGTTGTACTTTTGAGACAGAATTACCCCAAAATATGAATCAACACCCTTATATTTTTATTGATTCGTAGGTGACCATGGTATAAGTGGGATAATCCCTTAGATATGAGTATTGTTGAATACTCAATTCTGATTGGTCAATTACGGCATTCTATGGTCTATACCAGACCGTTGCTATGGACGCAGTTCTCCAACCGTAGAATCGAACAGATGTTTTCTAGCCGACACTAAAATAATTTGTTGTTGTTACACTTTGTATCAAGTGGTTGATTTCTTTAGTAAGTAGTCGTGCAATACACGGGATAATGTACAGCGAGCCGGTCATTATTGCAAAAATAAACCCTGACAGGGTGATTCCTGCGTCACCCTTTCTTAGTTTGTTTTTGCATTATCACCGGCTTGCTGTACATTATCCCTGACTGACACGTAGGGTTGGGCAATATATCGATATTATATTGATATCGTGATATGAGACTAGATATCGTTTTAGATTTTGGATGTCGTTATATTGTCATATGGCATAAGTGTTATCTTTTACTGGTTTTCAAGGCTGCATTACAGTAAAGTGATGAAAAAAACAAAATATTCTGTACCTTTCATTTGTCAAGTATTTAATTCACACGCTTTACCATGTGGTTATATTGGACTATTTATTTATTGAATTACCAGAAAACAAGTTTTACCATGATAGATGTTATCGAGATATTAAATTAGCTATCGGGATAGAAGATTTTGGCCATATCACTTAGCCCTACTTACATGTGTCGACTATATGCTAGTTGATAAATACAATGTTTATGATGAGTGGAGTACAAACTGTGGCTGACGGTCCCCTCTCGCCCTGTGTCCCAGCATGGCTTCTCCTTTTAGAATCCCCAAGCGACACGCCTCCCAAGAAGGCTCCGACTGTGTGCTCATGCAGTCGCCCCTATCACGCCTGCAGGACAGCGACCCAGCCTCAGAGGTACACACACACACACAACAGTTATATACTATGTTACCATAGTAACATACTGTAGTACTATACTACAATAGTGACATACTATAGTGCTATACTACGATAGTAACATACTGTAGTACTATACTACGATAGTGACGTACTATAGTGCTTTACTACAATAGTAGTAGCTAGCTAACCTAGCTATCTAGTAAAGTACGGCCAGTCTCCCCGCTTCCTCGTTGCTCATTATTCTAACAATCAAATGATGGCACCTAGACTGGTTTTACTAGTAGCTCATGTTGACTCTGGGGTGGGTTTCCTCAACAGAAAGACTGGGGTGAGTCTTCTGCTGGACATAAGGACATGATGCATTCTGGGAAGGGATTCAGCCCCAGAGGTGGGAAGAGCAGGTAGGGTCACATGGTCCGCAGTGGGCGGGGCTTATAGAGTAATCTACACCCCTGACTAAGAAAAGACAACAAGCGTTGACGGACACATCAGACATTAGCCTTCTTTATGCTCTCTATCCAGGCTAACTAGTATACACTAACCAGGCTAACTAGTATAAGCTAACCAGGCTAACTATTATAAACTAACAAGGCTAACTAGTATAAGCTAACCAGGCTAACTAAGGTTCTAACCCGGGTAACTAGTATAAACTAACCAGGCTAACTAAGGTTCTAGCTAGCTATCTAATGTTCTAAGCAGGCTACCTAGTATAGGCTAACCAGGCTAACTAAGGTTCTAACTAGCTATCTAACGTTCTAACCAGGCTTACTAAGGTTCCAACTAGCTAACTAAGGTTCTAATAAGCTAACCAGGCTAACTAAGGTTCCAACTAGCTATCTAAGGTTCTAACTAGGCTAACTAAGGTTCTAACCAGGCTTACTAAGGTTCTAACTAACTAAGGTTCAAACTAGCTATCTAAGGTTCTAACCAGGCAAACTAAGGTTCTAAGGCTAACTAAGGTTCTAACCAGTGTGTGATGGCTGAATAGTATAAGCTAACCAGAATAATTAAGGTTCTAACTAGCTATCAAAGGTTCTAATCAGGCTTACTAAGGTTCTAACTAGCTAACTAAGGCTCTAATAAGCTTACCAGGCTAACTAAGGTTCCAACTATCTAAGGTTCTAACCAGGCTAACTAAGGTTCTAACTAGCTATCTATGGTTCTAACCAGGCAAACTAAGGTTCTAAGGCTAACTAAGGTTCTAACCAGTGTGTGATGTGTGCAGCTTCTCCCTGAAGCCTCACTTTAGAGACAGGGTGAAGTCTTTCCTGGGAATTGAGCAGCCAGCAAGGGGGCCGGGCAGTACCTCTACACCACCTCACCCTTCGTCACTCACTCCCCGACTCCCTACTGCACCACCACCCTTCTGCCTCTCCAACGGGTACGGCCCCCCCCAATCCTTGTCCCATGATGCCATTAGTCCATTATTTCCTTACACCTGTAAAAATTATGTAATTAGTCCTGTAAACATGATGTCATTAGTCCTTTAAACATGATGTCATAAGTCCTGTAAACATGGTGTCATTAGTCTTGTAAACATGTCATCAGTCCTGTAAACATGATGTCATTAGTCCTGTAAACATAGTCCTGTTAACACCGTCATACAAACCCCTTTACCCGGTTAGGTTACAGGATTAAGCTGCGCATGTAGCATGTAGAAATTAACATTCAACTAGCTGCCGTTGCATCTTGTGTCCATCAGATGGCGCCCGAAGAGAGCGTCTGACCGAATTCCTGAAGCGCTGCCACCACTGAAGAAGAGCTCTAGCTCCAGAAGTGGGTTCCTGTTGTCACGGTGACCAGAGTCAGCGTGTTAATAATAAGGACACTAATAATATTCATATGAATATTGAAACATCGTTCGTATAAATATGAATACAGCATCATATAGATATTAACTCAGTGTTTATATTATTGATGCAGTATTTATATACACATTAAAGTGACATTGTGTAAGATTTGTGCCTCTATCGGTTGCTAGCATTTACTGGGCAGAATCTAAAAAACAGCATTGAAACCGCTTTTTGTCTTAACGTGGCCCCTCCCACTTGCTGCACTCACTCACTCAATAACAATCAGAAACCAAAGCCAACACACTAGAGTCGTGTCAAAACTTGAGTGACAGTTCTTCATTTCTTTCCACCGCTCCAATTCACATCTAGTATGATTCCTGGTTTGAGCCCTCTCTGTCCTGCACCGGGGTCTTTCTGCAGCTGAAGCGCTGGGCATGTAGTTGGCTCTGCCCAAACAAGAGCGCAACTAGTGCGGTGTGGTAGAGTACGCTCCTCGCTGACACTTTATACTCCTCTACACAGGGCGAGCACACCTTCCACACCCAGAGAAAAAAAAACCAATGTATATATTAGTAAATCTTACACATTGTCACTTTAATATTGTATTCATGTAAATATTAAAACAATATCAAAATGAATATGAATATGATGTAAATATGAATAATGTATTAATATGTATATAAAGACATTTATATTAATAATAAACTATTCATAAATATATGAAGCAGATTGTATGTTAATATGAACACAGTATTGATGTCAAGATGTGAACAGTAAGACCTGTCTTACCAGACCGGTCTATGGGGGCCAGGGATGTGGACTCGGATCCGTCTGATGCAGAGCCTTCTGGACGCAGCAGGACCTCCTTCTGGACCAGAAGGAGTCCTACGGTACCCCCAGATACTACAGATACTGGTCTGGTGTGTCCCGACCACCTATATACCATATATACCATTTATATAAAAATAACCTTTGTGTTTCCAGGGAGGCCAGAACCACTTGATGAACGGTTCCCCAGAGTCCAGCTCTTCTGACTCTGCTGGTCCCACCTCAGATGGTCTCCTGTCCCCTTCCCTCAAACTTTCTCCCCACCACTCGCCATCCAAGGCCTGGAAAGCATGGAAACCCACGCGGACATCAGCAGGCTCCTCGTTCCACTCGGGGACACTGATCTCCGCCAGGTCGGAGAGGAGGTTGTCTCTCAACCGGACATCCTGGCTGGCTGCCAGTGCCCACCTGCAGAGACAGAGAGACGAAGAGAGGGCGAGAGAGAGAAGGTCGTCCTCCACATCTCTCACCCTGCACACGAGAAACAGGAGGGACAACGCCACCCCATCAGAGCCCAGTATGGTCATCTTTATAGATTACATCAGGTTATAGTATAGTATATTACAGGAGGTAATAGTTACAGCAGGAGGTTATAGTTACACCAGGTTATAGAGTTACAGCAGGTTATAGTTACATCAGGGTAAACAGTTTCATCAGGAGGTTATAGAGTTACAGCAGGTTATACAGTTACAGCAGGTTATAGAGTTACACCAGGTTATACAGTTACATCAGGTTATATAGTTACACCAGGTTATAGTTACATCAGAAGGTTATAGTTACATCAGGTTATTGAGTTACAGCAGGAGGTTATATAGTTACAGCGGGAGGTTATAGAGTAACAGCAGGAGGTTATAGTTACACCAGGTTATAGAGTTACATCAGGAGGTTAGAGGTACAGCAGTAGATTAGTTGCATCAGGAGGTTATTGTTATATCAGGCTATATAGTTACATCAGGTTATAGAGTTACATCAGGTGGTTATAGAGTTACAGCAGGAGGTTATAAAGTTACAGCAAGAGGTTATAGTTACAGCAGGAGGTTATAGAGTTACATCAGGTTATAGAGTTACATCAAGAGATTATACAGTTACAGCAGGAGGTTATAGAGTTACATCAGGAGGTTATACAGTTACATCAGGAGGTTATATAGTACATCAGGAGTTTATGGAGTTACATCAGGTTATATAATTACGGCAGGATAAAGTTACATCAGGTTATATAGTTACATCATGAGGTTATATAGTTACATCAGGAGGTTATATAGTTACATCAGGAGGTTATAGAGTTACATCAGGATAAAGAGTTACATCATGAGGTTATACAGTATAGTTACATCAGGAGGTTATAGTTACATCAGGTTATAGTGTTACAGGAGGTAATAGTTACATAAGGAGGTTATAGTTACATCAGGTTATAGTGTTACATCAGGAGGTTAGATTGTTACATCAGGAGGTTATAGAGTTACATCAGGAGGTTATAGTTACATCAGGTTATAGTGTTACAGGAGGTAATAGTTACATAAGGAGGTTATAGTTACATCAGGTTATAGTGTTACATCAGGAGGTTAGATTGTTACATCAGGAGGTTATAGAGTTACATCAGGTTATAGAGTTGCATCAGGATATAGAGTTACATCAGGAGATTATAGATTTACAGCAGGAGGTTATAGAGTTACATCTGGTTATAGAGTTACATCAGGGGGTTATAGCATTACATCAGGAGGTTGTATAGTACATCAGGTTATTTAGTTGTCAGGATAAAGAGTTACATCATGAGGTTAGATAGTTACATCAGGAGGTTATAGAGTTATATCAGGTTATAGAGTTACATCAGGAGGCTATAGAGTTGCATCAGGTTATAGAGTTACATCAGGAGGTTATAGAGTTACATCAGAAGGTTCCATCCGGTTACCTTGGTAACCTGAAATCCTCTCTCCCAGTTGTGCTGTCTAGTGAGGAAGAGGATGATGAACAGTACGAAGGTGTCCCACCTACATCTGGAAAGCAGATGCAGGTAGGATGACGCAGTATCAATTCAGTGTAATTGGTTGTTAAATGTATTGTTTAATTAAGTTTGTAATTTATTGTTTAATTGATTGTTTAATTTGTTGTGATATCTAGAGTGTGAATGCTCGAGCATTCACACTCTAGATATCGAAATCTTTATTATTAGTGTGAATGCTCGTGCATTCACACTCTAGATATCGAAATCTCTAGATATCGAAATAGTAGAAGAATCTGAAAGTAGTAGTAGAAGCTGAAATTTCAGCTTCTACTACTACTTTCAGATTCTTCTACTATTTCAGCTTCTACTACTTTCAGCTACTTCTACTATTTCAGCTTCTACTACTACTTTCAGATTCTTCTACTATTTCAGCTTCTACTACTACTTTCAGCTACTTCTACTATTTCAGCTTCTACTACTACTTTCAGCTACTTCTACTATTTCAGCTTCTACTACTACTTTCAGATTCTTCTACTATTTCAGCTTCTACTACTACTTTCAGATTCTTCTACTATTTCAGCTTCTACTACTACTTTCAGATTCTTCTACTATTTCAGCTTCTACTACTACTTTCAGCTACTTCTATTTCAGCTTCTACTACTACTTTCAGCTACTTCTACTATTTCAGCTTCTACTACTACTTTCAGATGCTTCTACTATTTCAGCTTCTACTACTACTTTCAGATTCTTCTACTATTTCAGCTTCTACTACTACTTTCAGATTCTTCTACTATTTCAGCTTCTACTACTTTCAGATTATTCTACTATTAATAGTAGAAGAATCTGAAAGTAGTAGTAGAAGCTGAAATTTCAGCTTCTACTACTACTTTCAGATTCTTCTACTATTTCAGCTTCTACTACTACTTTCAGATTCTTCTACTATTTCAGCTTCTACTACTACTTTCAGATTCTTCAGATCAATTCATTTTATATTTCTGCTTTGCGCTTATCATTCAGCTTCCAGCATTCACACGCGTTTTCTGCAGGAAATGCATTTTCTAGTTAGTGTGAATGCTGGAGCATTCACACTCTAGATATCTGAATCTTTATTATTTTTATTTTTATTTTTATTAGTGTGAATGCTGGAGCATTCACACTCTAGATATCTGAATCTTTATTAGTGTGAATGCTGGAGCATTCACACTCTAGATATCTGAATCTTTATTATTTTTATTTTTATTTTTATTTTTATTTTTATTCTTCTTCCGCCCGTTTTTTGGCACTCTTCTCCTTCTTCATATTTTCAGCTACAGAAACCATTCAAATATCAAAATGTTCATATTTATTACGACATGATGGCTATCTATTCACATTTTTCATATTAATTCAACTTTTCAAATTATTCTACTTTTTCCACCTTTATTTTCCAATACAAATCAATGCCTCTTAATTCTTCACATTCTTTACGTCGTAACTAATTCAAATTTCAACCTTTTCCCATCGTTCAAACAATTAAACAAATCTAGAGATTTGTATCTATCTAGCCGTGTTCACGAAATTTCGATAGCTGTTATACTTTTTTCTGTATCGCAGTTTTAGTTTCAAATCGTCATATTCTACCGTTCGTCCCATTGTAACCGGCGGACCTTCCACTGTTTACTTCCGCTGCTTTACGTCGTAACTATTTCAAATTTCAACCGTTTCCCATCGTTCAAACAATTAAACAAATCTAGAGATTTGTATCTATCTAGCCGTGTTCACGAAATTTCGATAGCTGTTATACTTTTTTCTGTATCGCAGTTTTAGTTTCAAATCGTCATATTCTACCGTTCGTCCCATTGTAACCGGCGGACCTTCCACTGTTTAACACGTAACTAATTCATTCACATTTCAAACCTTCATTCAAAAAATGTCACTAATCTACAGATTTGTATATTCAATAATAACGATATCCAAACTAAATTTCGATAGCATTTATATTTATTCAGAATCACAGTTTACACATCGATTACACATTGATCTCTGGCCTAACTAAATCAATTCTCAATCGTTTACCTTCGTTCAAAAAATGTACAGACTTGTATATCCCATAATATCCAATCAAAAGGGGTCCACCGATCAAAAGAATCAATGGGTTTCATTAAATTAATCCGAGTTGTGAATAATATCATGTGAAGTCCGTTGCTCACTGTCTGTATGCTGGCTGTCGTAAATCTTCCGCTGCCGTAAACGACGTTCACGTTCGAGCGTCATGGCGTCACCGCGGACCTACGGCCGACGGGGGGGCGGTGCCCGCAATAGTAAACACAAACACACCGCGGATCTGCGGGGGGTGTGCCCGCAATAGTAACACAAACACACCGCGGACCTATGGCCGGCGGGGGGGGGGGGGGGGGGGGGGGGTGTGCCCGCAATAGTAACACAAACACACCGCAGACCTATGGCCGGCGGGGGGGGGGGGGGTGCCCGCAATAGTAACACAAACACACCGCAGACCTATGGCCGGCGGGGGGGGGGTGCCCGCAATAGTAACACAAACACATCGCGGACCTACGGCCGGGGGGGGGGGGGGGGGGGTGCCCCCAATAGTAACACAAACACACCGCGGACCTACGGCCGGGGGGGGGGGGCCCCCAATAGTAACACAAACACACCGCGGACCTACGGCCGGGAGGGGGGGGGGGGGGGGGGGGGTGCCCACAATAGTAACACAAACACACCGCGGACCTACCGGGGGGGGGGGGGGGGGGCGGCGGGGGGTAAATTTCGATAGCATTTATATTTATTAAGAGTTTCACAGTTTAACTGATTCCTTTTCAGTTGACTTAACGTTGACGCTCGAGCGAGGGGACGTTCAGCAGTGTTGCCAGATTGGGCTGCTTTTTGAGGATCAGTGTTGTTACTACTTCAGTTACTTCTACTTCAGCTATTAGTAGCCTATTACTAATTCAGCTACTACTACTTTCAGCTACTTCTACTATTTCAGCTTCTTCTACTACTTTCAGCTACTTCTACTATTTCAGCTACTTCTACTACTTTCATATTCTTCTACTATTTCAGCTTCTACTACTACTACTTTCAGCTACTTCTACTATTTCAGCTACTTCTACTACTTTCATATTCTTCTACTATTTCAGCTTCTACTACTACTACTACTTTCAGCTACTTCTACTATTTCAGCTTCTTCTACTACTTTCAGCTACTTCTACTATTTCAGCTACTTCTACTACTTTCATATTCTTCTACTATTTCAGCTTCTTCTACTACTACTTTCAGATTCTTCTACTATTTCAGCTTCTACTACTACTTTCAGCTTCTTCTACTATTTCAGCTTCTACTACTACTTTCAGATTCTTCTACTATTTCAGCTTCTACTACTACTTTCAGCTTCTTCTACTATTTCAGCTTCTACTACTACTTTCAGATTCTTCTACTATTTCAGCTTCTACTACTACTTTCAGATTCTTCTACTATTTCAGCTTCTACTACTATTTCAGCTTCTTCTACTACTTTCAGATTCTTCTACTATTTCAGCTTCTACTAGCCTACTACTTTCAGATTCTTCTACTATTTCAGCTTCTACTAGCCTACTACTTTCAGATTCTTCTACTATTTCAGCTTCTACTACTACTTTCAGATTCTTCAGATCAATTCATTTTATATTTCTGCTTTGAGCTTATCATTCAGCTTCCAGCATTCACACGCGTTTTCTGCAGGAAATGCATTTTCTAGTTATTTTTATTCTTCTTCCGCCCGTTTTTTGGCACTCTTCTCCTTCTTCATATTTTCAGCTACAGAAACCATTCAAATATCAAAATGTTCATATTTATTACGACATGATGGCTATCTATTCACATTTTTCATATTAATTCAACTTTTCAAATTATTGTACTTTTTCCACCTTTATTTTTCCAATACAAATCAATGGGCGCCCGCCCAGCCTCTTAATTCTTCACATTCTTTACGTCGTAACTAATTCAAATTTCAACCTTTTCCCATCGTTCAAACAATTAAACAAATCTAGAGATTAGTATCTATCTAGCCGTGTTCACGAAATTTCGATAGCTGTTATACTTTTTTCTGTATCGCAGTTTTAGTTTCAAATCGTCATATTCTACCGTTCGTCCCATTGTAACCGGCGGACCTTCCACTGTTTAACACGTAACTAATTCATTCACATTTCAACCGCTAACCTTCATTCAAAAAATGTCACTAATCTACAGATTTGTATATTCAATAATAACGATATCCAAACTAAATTTCGATAGCATTTATATTTATTCAGAATCACAGTTTACACATCGATTACACATTGATCTCTGGCCTAACTAAATCAATTCTCAATCGTTTACCTTCGTTCAAAAAATGTACAGACTTGTATATCCCATAATATCCAATCAAAAGGGGTCCACCGATCAAAAGAATCAATGGGTTTCATTAAATTAATCCGAGTTGTGAATAATATCATGTGAAGTCCGTTGCTCACTGTCTGTATGCTGGCTGTCGTAAATCTTCCGCTGCCGTAAAACGACGTTCACGTTCGAGCGTCATGGCGTCACCGTGGACCTACGGGGGGGGGGGGGGGGGGGGGTGCGCGCAATAGTAAACACAAACACACCGCGGACCTGCGGGGGGGGGGGGGGGTGCCCGCAATAGTAACACAAACACACCGCGGACCTGCGGGGGGGGGTGCGCGCAATAGTAACATACCGTGGGCCGGGGGGGGAATTTCGATAGCATTTATATTTATTAAGAGTTTCACAGTTTAACTGATTCCTTTTCAGTTGACTTCACGTTGACGCTCGAGCGAGGGGACGTTCAGCAGTGTTGCCAGATTGGGCTGCTTTTTGAGGACGTTCAGCAGTGTTGTTACTACTTCAGTTACTTCTACTTCAGCTATTAGTAGGCCTATTAGGCCTACTAATTCAGCTACTACTACAATTTCAACTACTTCTACTACTTTCAGCTTCTTCTACTATTTCAGCTTCTACTACTTTCAGCTTCTTCTACTATTTCAGCTTCTTCTACTACTTTCAGCTTCTTCTACTATTTCAGCTTCTACTACTACTTTCAGATTCTTCTACTATTTCAGCTTCTACTACTTTCAGCTTCTTCTACTATTTCAGCTTCTACTACTACTTTCAGATTCTTCAGATCAATTCATTTTATATTTCTGCTTTGAGCTTATCATTCAGCTTCCAGCATTCACACGCGTTTTCTGCAGGAAATGCATTTTCTAGTTTTTATTTTTATTTTTATTTTTATTCTTCTTCCGCCCGTTTTTTGGCACTCTTCTCCTTCTTCATATTTTCAGCTACAGAAACCATTCAAATATCAAAATGTTCATATTTATTACGACATGATGGCTATCTATTCACATTTTTCATATTAATTCAACTTTTCAAATTATTCTACTTTTTCCACCTTTATTTTTCCAATACAAATCAATGGGCGGACGGCGAAGCCGTCCGCCCAGCCTCTTAATTCTTCACATTCTTTACGTCGTAACTAATTCAAATTTCAACCGTTTCCCATCGTTCAAACAATTAAACAAATCTAGAGATTTGTATCTATCTAGCCGTGTTCACGAAATTTCGATAGCTGTTATACTTTTTTCTGTATCGCAGTTTTAGTTTCAAATCGTCATATTCTACCGTTCGTCCCATTGTAACCGGCGGACCTTCCACTGTTTAACACGTCGTAACTAATTCATTCACATTTCAACCGCTAACCTTCATTCAAAAAATGTCACTAATCTACAGATTTGTATATTCAATAATAACGATATCCAAACTAAATTTCGATAGCATTTATATTTATTCAGAATCACAGTTTACACATCGATTACACATTGATCTCTGGCCTAACTAAATCAATTCTCAATCGTTTACCTTCGTTCAAAAAATGTACAGACTTGTATATCCCATAATATCCAATCAAAGGGGGTCCACCGATCAAAAGAATCAATGGGTTTCATTAAATTAATCCGAGTTGTGAATAATATCATGTGAAGTCCGTTGCTCACTGTCTGTATGCTGGCTGTCGTAAATCTTCCGCTGCCGTAAAACGACGTTCACGTTCGAGCGTCATGGCGTCACCGCGGAGCTACGGCCGACGGGGGGGGCGGGGCGGGCAATAGTAACACAAACAAACACACCGCGGACCTACGGGGGGGGGGGGGGGGGGGGGGTGCCCGCAATAGTAACACAAACAAACACACCGCGGACCTACGGGGGGGGGTGCCCGCAATAGTAACACAAACAAACACACCGCGGACCTACGGCCGGGGGGGGGGGGGCTGCCCCCAATAGTAACACAAACACACCGCGGACCTACGGCCGGGGGGGGGGCTGCCCCCAATAGTAACACAAACACACCGCGGACCTACGGCCGGGGGGGGGGGGCTGCCCCCAATAGTAACACAAACACACCGCGGACCTACGGCTGGGGGGGGGGGGGGGCTGCCCCCAATAGTAACACAAAACACACCGCGGACCTACGGCTGGGGGGGGGGGGGTGCCCGCAATAGTAACACAAACACACCGCGGACCTACGGCTGGGGGGGGGGGGGTGCCCGCAATAGTAAATTGTAGTATACATTTATTTTTCCAATATAAATCAATGGGCGGACAGCCTCTTATTCTCCCAATGCTTTACGTCGTAACTAATTCAAATTTCAACCGTTCCCATCGATCAAACAATTAAAGCTATTAGTATTACTAATTCGGCTACTACTACTTTCAGCTACTTCTACTATTTCAGATTCTTCTACTATTTCAGCTACTACTACAATTTCAACTACTTCTACTACTTTGATAATTCTACTATTTCAGCTTCTATTACTACTTTCAGATTCTTCTACTATTTCAGCTTCTACTACTACTTTCAGATTCTTCTACTATTTCAGCTTCTACTACTACTTTCAGATTCTTCTACTATTTCAGCTTCTACTACTACTTTCAGATTCTTCTACTATTTCAGCTTCTACTACTACTTTCAGATTCTTCTACTATTTCAGCTTCTACTACTACTTTCAGATTCTTCTACTATTTCAGCTTCTTCTACTACTTTCAGATTCTTCTACTATTTCAGCTTATACTACTACTTTCAGATTCTTCTACTATTTCAGCTTCTACTACTACTTTCAGATTCTTCTACTATTTCAGCTTATACTACTACTTTCAGATTCTTCTACTATTTCAGCTTCTTCTACTACTTTCAGATTCTTCTACTATTTCAGCTTATACTACTACTTTCAGATTCTTCTACTATTTCAGCTTCTACTACTACTTTCAGATTCTTCTACTATTTCAGCTTATACTACTACTTTCAGATTCTTCTACTATTTCAGCTTATACTACTACTTTCAGATTCTTCTACTATTTCAGCTTCTTCTACTACTTTCAGATTCTTCTACTATTTCAGCTTATACTACTACTTTCAGCTTCTTCTACTATTTCAGCTTATACTACTACTTTCAGATTCTTCTACTATTTCAGCTTATACTACTACTTTCAGATTCTTCAGATCAATTCATTTTATATTTCTGCTTTGCGCTTATCATTCAGCTTCCAGCATTCACACGCGTTTTCTGCAGGAAATGCATTTTCTAGTTTTTATTTTTATTCTTCTTCCGAACGTTTTTTGGCACTCTTCTCCTTCTTCATACTTTCAGCTACAGAAACCATTCAAATATCAAAATGTTCAGATTTATTACGACATTATGGCTATCTATTCAGATTTTTCATCTTCATTCAACTTTTCAAATTATTCTACTTTTTCCACCTTTATTTTTCCAATACAAATCGAAGCCGTCCGCCCAGCCTCTTATTCTTCACATTCTTTACGTCGTAACTAATTCAAATTTCAACCTTTTCCCATCGTTCAAACAATTAAACAAATCTAGAGATGTGTATCTATCTAGCCGTGTTCACGAAATTTCGATAGCTCTTATACTTTTTTCTGTATCGCAGTTTTAGTTTCAAATCGTCATATTCTACCATTCGTCCCATTGTAACCGGCGGACCTTCCACTGTTTAAGACGTCGTAACTAATTCATTCACTTTTCAACCGTTAACCTTCATTCAAAAAATGTCACTAATCTACAGATTTGTATATTCAATAATAACGATATCCAAACGAAATTTCGATAGCATTTATTTTTATTCAGAATCACAGTTTAAGTTTCGGGTTCTCTTCAGTTGATCTCACAGTTACACATCGATTACACATTGATCTCTGACAGTTACACATCGTAGGCCTAACTAAATCAATTCTCAATCGTTTACCTTCGTTCAAAAAATGTCACAAATCTACAGACTTGTATATCCCATAATATCCAAACGAAATTTCGATAGCATTTATATTTATTAAGAGTTTCACAGTTTAACTGATTCCTTTTCAGTTGACTTCACGTTGACGCTCGAGCGAGGGGACGTTCAGCAGTGTTGCCAGATTGGGCTGCTTTTTGAGGATCAGACAGTGTTGCCAGTTTGGGCTACCTTTTGAGGACGTTCAGACAGTGTTGCCAGATAGGGCTACTTTTTGAGGACGTTCAGCAGTGTTGTTACTACTTCAGTTACTTCTACTTCTATTAGTATTACTAATTCAGCTACTACTACTTTCAGCTAATTCTACTATTTCAGCTTCTACTACTACTTTCAGATTCTTCTACTATTTCAGCTTCTACTACTACTTTCAGATTCTTCTACTATTTCAGCTTCTACTACTTTCAGCTTCTTCTACTATTTCAGCTTCTACTACTACTTTCAGCTTCTTCTACTATTTCAGCTTATACTACTACTTTCAGATTCTTCAGATCAATTCATTTTATATTTCTGCTTTGCGCTTATCATTCAGCTTCCAGCATTCACACGCGTTTTCTGCAGGAAATGCATTTTCTAGTTAACTATGTAATTGATGCTTTAATTGGCTGTTTAATTAAGTGTGTGTAATTGATTATTTAATTGTGTGTATAATTGATTGTTTAATGATGTGTTTAATTGATTATTTAGTTGAGTTTGTGTAATTGATTGTTTAATTGAGTGTGTGTAATTGATTGTTTGTTCTAATGTGTTGCTGTGCTCTGACCTGGCTAAAGGCTAGTGGCTCAGACTGCTCTGGTCTTGGACCAGGTCTAGGGGCCGGGGCCAGAACAGCGGACCAGACCACTCCCCCCGTCATGGAGCTGGACTTCACAGACCTTCATGTGGGCCTGACGCGGGCGCGGCCCAACGGGACACTGACGGTGAGGCCCTGTTGTCATGGGAACAGGCTACTGGGCCTCTCTCTCTCTCTAGAGACACATGTTCGCACACACACATCTAAGTCTTAAGGGTTCTCAACTGTCTGTCTGTCTCTCAATACAGATCACAGAGCACTGCATCACACTTCCTGTGAAAGGTAAGGGTGCTTACTGTTTGTCTTGCAGTAACACATAGTAATTCACAATAGTAGCACTTCCTGTTAAAGGTAAGGGTGCTTCCTGTTTGTCTTGCAGTAACACAGTAATACACAATAGTAGCACTTCCTGTTAAAGGTAAGGGTGATTCCTGTTTGTCTTGTAGTTACACATAGTAATACACAATAGTAGCACTTCCTGTTAAAGGTAAGGGTGCTTCCTGTTTGTCTTGCAGTTACACATAGTAATACACAATAGTAACACATAGTAATACACATGTGTTGTATGTCTCTGTCCAGGGGGTCCTGCTAAGGGCGGAGGCGAGTGTGAGGTGGTGGTGGTGGCATCTCAGGTCAGAGGTCACGGCCTGTGGGATGGGGGCGTGGCCGGGGGAGGCCCCGCCCCCTCACTGCTCTTCCTCTGGGTGACGGACGCCCAGGCTAAGCTGCTGCAGACTGAGCTGTCAATCATTCACCCTGTCACCGAGCCTGGTATTCACCCTGTCACACACACCCTGTCACACACCCACCCTGTCACACATCCATTCTAACTCTCTTTCTCTCTCTCTCTTTCTCTCTCTCTAGGTGTGAGCTGTGTGTTTCTGCTGGTAGTTGTCAGTGTCTCTGAGCTGCAGGCTGCTCTCTGTCTCTCCCTGCTGGACACGGAGCAGTACTGCACCTCCTCCTCTCTGGACCTCAGCCAGGCCATGCACCTCCTCAGCTCCCTTCCACCCCCACTCCACACACACCTCCTCTTGCTCCTGCAGCCCATGGTGAGCAGGCCTCTCTTTCTCGACCTGTCTGTCTGTCTCTCTCTCTCTCTGTCTCTCTCTCTCCTTTTTCCTTTTAGATTAAAGTTTTCCCGACTAAAATCAGAAATGTTTGTCTGTCTTTCTGCTAGGAGTCGTCCAATCAGAGGTCCAGGAGCTCTCAGGTCGGGAGGCTGATCCAGTACCCTGCACCCCCCTCTAAAGGCCGCATTACCGTGACGACAGAGGACCTAGCCTGTCTCCAACACGGACACTTTCTCAACGATGTCATCATCGACTTCTACCTCAAGTGAGACAGACAGGCAGGCAGGCAGGCAGACTATGTAAAATGTAATGATCTCTCTTCTTTCCTCCTGTCCTTTCCTCTCCCTCCTCTCTCCTCCCTCCTCTAACCCATCTCCTTCTAGAGAAGGTAGATGCTGGGTTGTAACCCTCTATCCAGTCTCCTCAGGTATCTCCTCCTAGAGAAGGTAGACGCTGGGTTCAAACTAGCGATGGAACGGTACTCAGTAAAATATTGAACGGTTCGGGCCACTATGCACGGGACAATACACCCCACCATGGTTTTTCGGATTTGCATGTGTGTGTGTGTGTGTGTGCCTGCATGTACAGGCAGGTGAAAAGCCCTCCCCGTGAGTTAATGTCCAATCAGTGTTGTGCCTCCACCCAGGTTGTACCTGGGGGCGGGTTCAAAGTGCAGCTCACACACAGAAGCTGAAAAAAGAACGAACATCGGAGACATGGCCAGTAGCACTAGCGGAGCAGAGAGACGTTTGAAGAAGCACCGCCTTCATTGAAATCTCCAGTGCGGGTTTATTTCGGGTTCGCCGTTACACAACAACGAGGGAGTGAAAACTGTCGACAGGAATTTTCCTGTCGACATACTCAAAATACTCAAAAGGAATACTCAAAAGGAACTCAAAAGTAAACACAAGTATGACCCAGCATCTCCAGCATAAGCATCCTGATATAACACTTCCCGAACACAGGACAGTCCAACACAAGGTAACACCAGCGAAACGACTGTCTATTCAGAGTGCTTTTGAACAGACCTACAGCGCCACTTCAGACAAACACAAGGAAATAACCCGTGCAGTGGGAGCATTTATTAAGATTTTGAGCCCTTTTCTGTGGTCGAAGATGTGGGGTTTCGTCATTTAATGAAACCGCTTGACCCGCGTTACGTTATGCCCTGCCGTACACATTTCTGCGACGTTGTAATTCCCAACCTCTATTACAAAGCGCGGAAAGCCATTAAAAATTATTTCGATCAAACACAAAGCCTTGCACTGACCACAGATACTTGGACCTCCCAGGCAACAGAGAGTTACTTGATGGTGACGTCCACGACTTTACCATTTTAAAGTTTAGTAACTGTTTACTTGTTATATTATTCAGTACACCAGTGCTACCGGTATGTTTACAGTTTTTGCTGACAAGCAAAATAAAGAGAGAATTTTGTGAGAAAAAAAAATTGTTCTCTTTACGCACAAAACACATACCGAAACTGTACTGAAACCGTGGCCCAAAAACCGAGGTACGGACCGTACCGTGGGTTACCTGTACCGTTGCACCCCTAGTTCAAACCCTCCACTCTCCTCTCTCCTCCCTCTTTCTCTCCTCAGGTATCTCCTCCTAGAGAATGTAGACACTGGGTTCTAACCCTCCTCTCCCCTCTCCTCAGGTATCTCCTAGAGAAGGTAGATGCTGGGTTCTAACCCTCACCTTTCTCCTCAGGTATCTCCTCCTAGAGAAGGTAGACGCTGGGTTTTCAGAGTGTTGTCACGTCTTCAGTAGTTTCTTCTTCAAGCAGCTGTCCAGACACCGTGCCGGGGTGGAGGAAGCCCCCGCCATACTGTAAGTCCTACTTTCTGTTGACATCATACTACTTTCTGTAGTATGATGAACCTCGTATACTGATGCTGCAATCCATTGCAAGTCGGATGTCGATAGATAGAGTCGGTATTCCCTACTTCCAATCTAAATGCGTCCCAGTGTATCTGCTTGGGAAGACATGGACGCCTGCAGCAAACTGAACTGTTTTTTATGTCAATGTTTCTGTCTGCGAATACTGTAACAAAAATAATAAAATAATTCCATTTTACAACATTTTTTGTTATTTTATACCCTTTATCTATCCACCTACAGTGATGTTGCAGTGACGCAGTAAACTCACTGTCGTTGGGCCAGGCAATGTATTCCCACAAGTATATTTGGCGACCCATTTTAGCATTTTAATTTTTTTATCCGTCAGAGAGAAGGACACCATCCGCGATCGATTAACTAGTGGACAATCTCTCCTCGCTCTACCTCTCATAGCGAAGCTCTTTTATTGATCAAGTAGTGCGGTACCATCCACACATACCACCCGCAACATTTTCCCAAGCATTTCTGAAGCTCAAAGCACAGCTTTCGGCTGTCTGAAATAAAACTGCTAAGGATCAGTAAGTGACCGCTATACACGGACCTGGATGTGTAGCCGATAGAAGCACTTCTGTATGACGATGCGTACCAATCATTGGGCTGAAGCCTGCAACTTGTCTGCTGTATGCACTGCTGTATATATTGTTAAGTTATTTATTTGTCACAGAGTACTTGGCAATTAAAATATTATTTGCAGTGGAGCACCTTATATACGGTATTATTTAATAATTAATTTAAGTGTGCCTCCTTCCGTGTGCACACGCACACTGAGTTCAGTGGATTGCAGCATAACCTCACTAACCTCATACTACTTCCTGTTGACCTCACTTAACTCATACTAATTCCTGTTGACCTCACTTACTTCATACTACTTTCTGTTGACCTCACTAACCTCATACTACTTTCTGATGACCTCACTTACCTCATGCTACTTCCTGTTGACCTCACTTATTTCATGCTACTTCCTGTTGACCTCACTTACCCCATACTAATTACTGTTAACCCCACCTACTTCATACTACTTCCTGTCGACCCCACTTGTCTCATACTACTTTCTGTGTTGTACTTCCTGTGTGTAGGAATAGGGAGATGAGACACCAGAGGGTGAAGACATGGACGCGACACGTGAACATCTTCACTAAGGACTTCCTGTTTGTCCCCGTGAACCAGGAGTATGCACACGCACACACACACTTCCTGTTTGTCCACACACTTCCTGTTTGTCCACACACACACACTTCCTTTTGTCCATACACGCATATCTCCTGTTTGTCCACACACACACACACACACATTCTGTTTATCTGTGCATATGCACACACACACAACACACACACACACACACACACAACATACACATCAGTCCAATAGAACTGAACTAGATGCTTTCAGACTTGGTTAAGTTAGAGTTGAGTTATGAGGTTAGTGAAGTTAGAGTTGAGTCAATGAGGTTAGTTAAGTTAGTTGAGTTAGTGAGGTTAGTTCAGTTAGAGTTGAGTTAGTGAGGTTAGTTAAGTTAGAGCTGAGTTAGTGAGGTTAGTTAAGTTAGAGCTGAGTTAGTGAGGTTAGTTAAGTTAGAGTTGAGTTATTGAGGGTTGAGTTAGTGAGGTTAGCTAAGTTAGAGTTGAGTTAGTGAGGTTAGTGAGGTTAGTTACGTTAGAATTGAGTTAGTAATGGTTAAGTTAGAGTTGAGTTAGTTAAGTTAGAGTTAGTGAGGTTAGTTAAGTTAGAGTTGAGTTAGTGAGGTTAGTTAAGTTAGAGTTAGTGAGTGAGATTAGTTAAGTTAGAGTTGAGTTAGTGAGGTCAGTTAAATTAGAGTTGAGTTCATTAAGTTAAAGTTGAGTTAGTGAGGTTAGTTAAGTTAGAGTTGAGTTAGTGAGGGTTAGTTAAGTTAGAGTTGAGTTAATGAGGTTAGTTAAGTTAGAATTGAGTTGGTGAGGGTTAGTTAAGTTAGAGTTGAGTTAGTGAGGTTAGTTAAGTTAGAGTTAAGTTAGTGAGTGTTAGTTAAGTTAGAGTTGAGTTAGTGAGGTTAGTTAAGTTAGAGTTGAGTTAGTGAGGTTAGTTAAGTTAGAGTTGAGTTGTGAGGTAAGTTAAGTTAGAGTTGAGTTAGTGAGGTTAGTTAAGTTAGAGTTGAGTTAGTGAGGGTTAGTTAAGTTAGAGTTGAGTTAATGAGGTTAGTTAAGTTAGAATTGAGTTGGTGAGGGTTAGTTAAGTTAGAGTTGAGTTAGTGAGGTTAGTTAAGTTAGAGTTGAGTTGGTGAGGTTAGTTCAGTAATGTATTCTCCGTCTCCCCTAGAGCTCACTGGTACCTGCTCCTCGTCTGCTTCCCTGGGCTGGAGGCCGTCCAGCACCAGGCGTGGTCTGGTCCTGTTGCAGCACGTCAGGCCAGCGGTAAAATCTATCCCCAGGCTTTCCCTGAGGCCTCGCCTCTATGTTCTGTGATGGTGGTGGTGGTGGTGGTGGTGATGATGATGATGATGATGATGATGATGATGATGATGATGATGATGATGTTGTTCCAGGGGCTGCAGACAAAAGCAAAACTAAACCAAGTGCCTTCACCCTCAGTCCACCGGTAACACACACACACACACATACAAAACATACACACACACACACACACACACACACACACACACACACACACACATTTACACACACACATATAAAGCATACACACACACATACGTGAAGGTATCTAATGTGTGTGTATATCTTCATCATGTGTGTGTAGGAGTGCTCCCAGGCCGGCTGCCAGAGAGGAAGTGTCCTAAAGAGGTATGTCTCCATGGAAACACACACACACACCCGTCTGATCCGTTCTGCTGCTCACGTGTGTGTGTGTGTGTGTGTGTGTGTGTGTGTGTGTCAGAGCGTGTATTCTGGTCATGGACTCCCTGAAGTTGTCCGCCCACGAGAACGCCTGCAGGCTCCTGCGAGAGTAAGTCCTCGTCAAACCGAACTACAGTTAGCTTTTAGCTTGATGTGGTGTCACCTAGCGGCCATCTTGGATCTAAACAGAGGCCCATTATACCACAGCATTGTTGAGTACTTGATCCTGATTGGTCAAAACCGTTCCAAGGGTGTGCACCACTGCCTTCTAACAGTACTGAATCAATGCGCTACAAATCCAATTTTTAAGTTAAAAAACAATAACGTTATAGATGAAAGTAACTAATATCTACTCCTTGTTGGTAACTGTGATATAAGCGGAATAAATGAGTCATCTAACGTGTGACTTCGCCCCCTTCAGCTACCTGCAGGTTGAGTGGCAGGTGAGAAGAGGAACGTCCCGCCTCTTCACAGCCGACACCATGCGCAGCGCCGTGTGCCGGCTCCCCCTGCAGGACAACAGCAGTGACTGTGGTCTGTACCTCCTGCAGTACGCCGAGACATTTCTGCAGGTACCACCCCTCACCCTATCACCCCCTCACCCTGTCACCTCTCCCCCCTCACCCTGTCACCTCTACCCCCTCCCTCACCCTGTCACCTCTACCCCTCACTCTGTCACCTCTACCCCCTCCCTCACCCTGTCACCTCTACCCCTCACTCTGTCACCTCTCCCCCCTCCCTCACCCATCACCTCCTCCTTCACCCTGTCAACTCTACCCCCTCCCTCACCCTGTCACCTGCTGCAGCACCACCTCCCTCACCCCCACTATGCCCTCCCCTCCTCATGCTGATTGGCTGTTGCCCTAATGCCGCTTTCTGATTGGTTCCCCAGAACCCTGTGGTGCACTTTGACCTCCCAGTGCGGCTGGACGGCTGGTTTTCACGGCAGCAGATACGATCTAAACGGGACCAGATCAGGAGTCTAGTCCTAGACCTCCAAGAGGACCAGAACCAGCCAGGACCTCGCTTGTGAAGACCAGACCTAGCTAGTGAAGACCAGACCAGGCCTAGCTAGTAGGGACCAGACCAAGCTAGTAGAGACCAGATGAGACCAAGCTAGTAGAGTCCAGACCAGAACTAGCTAGTAAAGACCAGACCTCGTTAGTAGAGACCAGACCAGATCAAGCTAGTAGAGACCAGACCTAGCTAGTAGAGACCAGATGAGACCAAGCTAGTAGAGTCCAGACCAGACTTGGCTAGTAGAGACCAGACCTAGTTAGTAGGGACCAGACCAGACGTAGCTAGTACAGACCAGACGTAGCTAGTACAGACCAGACGTAGCTAGTACAGACCAGACGTAGCTAGTACAGACCAGACGTAGCTAGTACAGACCAGACGTAGCTAGTACAGACCAGACCTAGCTAGTAGAGACCAGACCTAGCTAGTAAACACCAGATGAGACCAAGCTAGTAGTGACCCTAGCTAGTAGTGACCAGACCTAGCTAGTAGTGACCAGACCTAGCTAGTCGAGACCAGACCTAGCTAGTAGTGACCAGACCTAGCTAGTCGAGACCAGACCTAGCTAGTCGAGACCAGACCTAGCTAGTCGAGACCAGACCAGAACAAGCTAGTAAAGACCAGACCAGACTAGTAGAGACCAGAACCCACCAGGACCAGGCCAGACCAGTAGAGACCAGACCGGTTACACCACTTATGCCACTCGTGCAATAATAAATTATAAATAACTTATTTTGTAACATTTCCAAATGTCTGTTTGAATAAAATGTTTGGCTTTTCAAAGTATTCCACGTTTAAAGACAGTTCACTTGCACACACTATACACATCCTGTCTGTCTGACTGTATGTAACAGTAGTGGGCCAGTGCCATCTGGCCCTCGACCCCCCCACCCCCACCTCGCTCTCTGGTTGAGGGGAAGAGAGAGAGAGCCTCCAGTAATCTGGGGGTTATTATTCCCTGGAACAGCTTAGCTCATGATGAGGATAAGAATAGCCTGCTCTGATCACACAGCTAACAGACCTAGATAGTCTGCTCTGTACTGCTAGCAGCTAACAGACCTAGCTATCCTAGTCTGTACTGCTAGCGGCTAACAGACCTAGCTAGCCTGCTCTGCACTGCTAGCGGCTTACAGACCTAGCTAGCCTGCTCTGTACTGCTAGCGGCTACAAACCAAGCTAGCCTGCTCTGTACAGTTAGCGGCTAACAAAGCTGGCTAGTCAGCTCTGTACTGCTAGCGGCTAACAGACTTAGTAAGCCTACTATATACTGCTAGCGGCTAACAGATATAGCTAGCTTGCTCTGTACTGCTAGAAGCTAACAGGCCTAGCTAGCTTGCTCTCTACTTCTAGCGGCTAACAGACCTGGCTAGTCTGCTCTGTACTGCTAGCGGCTAACAGACCCGGCTAGTCTGCTCTGTACTGCTAGCGGCTAACAGACAGTATCACTAGAGAACAGTTATCCTGTTCTCTAGTGATACAGGCCGCATCCCACGCAAAAATCCCATTTTACTAGGAATTTTGCGTGGGATGCGGCTTGGTAGTGATTTGGGTTTGCCCCCGTGTGGGCATATGATCAGGGCTGGGAAAGTCTGGACGTCTAATCGCTGTAGGACACACCTTCACTTTAGTCCCTGGCAGTACCCATGCTCTCCCTGTAGGCCTGGCAGTGTCCAGGCTCTCCCTGTAGGCCTGGCAGTGCCCATGCTCTCCCTGTAGACCTGGCAGTACCCATGCTCTCCCTGTAGGCCTGGCAGTACCCATGCTCTCCCTGTAGGCCTACCGGTGTGTAGACCATGCCCATCCTGGTTTAGCTTCCCCCAGCCAGACAGGAGGGGACTAATTTGGATCTGGATTAGACAGATTTCGGGCTTCAGGGGAAGACAGGCACCCCCCCTCCCATATTCAACTGATCTCTAATTCCTGTAGTAAACTATATACTATGGCGACTGGCCCAAACGACTGGGTTGGGCTTGTAAGTAGAGCACAGTGCCTGGTACCACCCTGACCCCTTCATATTAAACTGGTAATGACAATGTACTCTGACCCCTTTATAGAAAACTGATGACATAATGTACCCTGACCCCTGCATAGAATCCTGATGACAGAATGAACCCTGACCCCTTCATAGAAACCTGATAATGACAGAATGTACCCTGACCCCTTCATAGAAACCTGATAATGACAATGTACCCTGACCCCTTCATAGAAACCTGATAATGATAACTATCAGTGTAATGCCGTCCTCAGCCACATGGACACGTGCTGTTGTTCTGTGGGAGTGAGTGTGTCTTCAGACAGGCATCCACTAATCACATTATCCCCTAATAGACGTCTCGGCTGCTGCTGGTTCACTGATACTCACCGTGAGCTGATGGCAGATCACCAGAAATAAACACCATTGACTGGAGAAGTGAGGTAAGAGTACTACGCTGAAGAGGAACCAGATTAGTACCCCGGCTGAACCTGCACTGTGTAACGTTTCTACTCCAGCTATTTACTCCAATTACAAAATATCTGAACTAGAAAGTTTCTCAAGAATAAAACGCGCCCATCCTTGAGTCAATCCATCCAGGGACATTTTCTCTATAAGTCATTTTATTCTGGTCCACTTCCCCCCCCCCCCCCCAAAACAAAATCCCAAAGCTAGCTTCATCTAAACCTACATAGTGTTGGTTTAATAAGAATAGGTAAGGACATTAACTAGTATTTCCTACTTATAGTACTAGGCTACTACTATACTAAGTGTAACTAAGTGTTATCTCAAAAGGTCAGCAATAAAATAGATCAAGAGTTAGCCAAAGCTATTTTATTAAAATTTATTATTTAACGGTACAAAATGAAATGACTAATGAAGCCTTTAATATGAAACAGCACCTCAACGATGAGATGAACTAAGGTTCATGAGTCCACAGTGCAAACAATAGAGACCAAACGTTCAGGGTAAGCATCAGGGATGTTTCCTGCTCTGACCTTTCCAGGCGGCTCGCCCTTGCAGCCCAGCCAGATAATCCTAGTAGATCAGTTGGCTGTGGAGACCACCTGCTACCTATCTATACATAACAGGTGGGCCGGCGCTGAGGAACTCTGTGAAGCCTTACATCACATGACCTCACACACACATACTGGGAGCTGTCCAGTACAACCACAGGCTTCCACTGGGAGCTGCCCAGTACTAGTTCTACTGGGAGCTGCCCAGTATGACCACAGTCTTCTACTGGTTCTACTGGGAGCTGCCATTACAACAACCACAGTCTTCAGGTTCAGGGTAGTCCAGGATAGGGTGTTCAACTCGCAGTGCTGAAAGGTTCTGGGTTCCATCCCCAATGTCTGTAGCCTAGTCACTCACTAGTCACCTTTGAGCAAGATCACTGCTCCTCAATAAATTAGATCTAAAAGGAACGTTAGGTCACTGAGGATAAAAGCATGTGCTAAATGGCTGAATAGTAAAGAATAGTTATCAGGTTCGTGGAAGTGGAGAGGTGATCAGTGAGAGTTGAACTACATGACATGCGCTGTGAGTGACCCAACAAGGTCAGTTACACTTAAATTATCTAAGGCTTAGGAAACAACTAACAGTGGCCATTTAGCCGATAACTAACTAGAGACCTGTGGTATTGAATGTAATACCTGCCATCAAACTGCATACGTGAAACCCAGGCGTCCCACAGAACCATGAGCTGTGTTGTTAAATTCTCTCTGCCTTCCTGTAAGTGAGGCTGACGCAGTCCACTGTCTTAAAGCACAGAGGAGACAATCCTGAGAGCCGAGCAAATAGGATTAGCAGAGAGAAAAGTTCCATCTGTACCGTCTTCCCGTCACAGCTCGGTGTTCTAAAGCAACCCTGCGTCCAGAGCTACAGGAGTCATATCCCCTGCCTTTACAAAGCCATGTGATTGAGTGTGGATATTGGACTCTGAGGACAGACCTGTGGAAGAACTGAACAGGAGTGGCAAGTTGAGTTTGGCTGTGGACTAGAAGCTTGGATCGTCGTAACGTTTAAAGATGCCTGCCGAGGCCAGGCGGGTAGTCTGGTGTAGCCTTTGGACTGGACTTCTGTTGTGTTTTCTTCACCTCGGGACAGGTATGGATACACCTGTAGACCTGTACCATTCTATTACCTGAGGACAGGTAAGGATAAACCTGTAGCCCTTACAAGGTTCTATTACCTGAGGACAGGTAAGGATAGACCTGTAGACCTGTGCCATTCTATTACCTGAGGACAGGTAAGGATAAACCTGTAGCCCTTACAAGGTTCTATTACCTGAGGACAGGTAAGGATAGACCTGTAGCCCTACAATGTTCTATTACCTGAGGACAGGTAAGGATAGACCTGTAGCCCTACAAGGTTCTATTACCTGAGGACAGGTACGTACAATAGACCTGTACAGGTATTCTGGTTTTATGAGCGCAGGGTTCATGGTAACATTGCTGTTTGACTCTACAGAGGCTTCTGTTAGCGGTGGACATGAAGGAGAGGAATGGGGAAGGTCCTTGGACTCCAGAAGATACGGAGGACTGGAGCAAGTGGAAGGTGTTCAGATCGTGGCCCAACAAGTGCATCTGGCCACGGGGGCGATGTCTCGCAGGAGAAGAAATATTCTGTTCCCCAGCGGAGTGAAACTTTGTGCCCAAGAGACATTCGAGCAGGCAATAAAGAACCATCTAGACTACTTTCACCTCAGAGGTACATCACCTGGAAAAACTAGATACCAACTACTCACTAATACTAACCATTAACTAATACTCATTTTGATTATCAGGAGTTGCAGGGTTTTTTGCTTCCGCAATACTTGTATCGTCAGGTGGACTCAATTATTATTTTTGGAACAAAAAAAAATGTAGTCTTAGTGGAAACATATTAATGGTTCCGTCCTACAGAGGGCGCTATAGTGTATTTGCCTATACTTGAGTCGCATCAACTATGTTCTGTTCTATTCAGCCACTTTCAAATAAAAAACGTCGGACACCAGTAGAACCCGAACCCTAACGTAACCATACGTTAAACAATACAAAAAACTAACTAATAACTAATACTAACTACTAACTAACACTAACACCAACTATACTAACTACTAACACTAACCACCAACTAATACTAACTACTAACTAATGCTAACACTAAAATGAACTACTAACACTTATCACTAACTATTACTTACTAATACTAATTACTAACTATTACTAACTAATAACTCATTCTAACTAACTAATACTAACTACAATCTCTTCAAGTACTACATCATCTCATCCTTCCCCATCTCCTCTCTCCTCCGCCCCCATCTCTCCTGTCTCCTCCTCTCCCCTCCTCTTCATCTCTCCTGTCTCCTCATCTCTCCTGTCTCCCCATCCCTCCACATCTCCTCCTCTCTCCTCCACCCTCATCTCCCCATCTCCCCTGTCTCCTCCGCCCTCATCTCTCCTGTCTCCTCATCTCACCTGTCTCGTCATCTCTCCTGTCTCCTCCTCTCTCCTCCGCCCTCATCTCTCCTGTCTCCTCCTCTCTCCTCCACCCTCATCTCTCCTGTCTCCTCATCTCCTCCTCTCTCCCCATCTCTCCTCCTCCTCTATCCTTATCTCCTCCTCTCCCCATCTCTCCTCCTTTCTCCTGTTCATGCTACTTGGTCTCTAGAGAGGAGGAGGAATTTCCTGAAAGGATTAATGTTTTCATCAACTGTATTGTGTGTGTGTGTGTGTGTGTGTGTGTGTTTGTGTATCGTATGGTGTATGTGTGTGTGTGTATCATATGGTGTGTGTGTGTGTGTGTGTGTGCATGTATGGTCTGTGTGTGTCATATGGTGTGTGTGAGTGTGTGTGTGTGTGTGTGTATCATATGGTGTGTGTGAGTGTGTGTGTGTGTGTATCATATGGTGTGTGTATTGTATGGTGTGTGTGTCATATGGTGTGTTTGAGTCTGTGTGTGTGTATCATATGGTGTGTGTGTGTGTATTGTATGGTGTATGTGTGTGTCGTATGGTATGTGTGTTTGTGTGTGTATCATGGTGTGTGTGTGTATTTGTATCATATGGTGCGTGTGTGTGTATTGTATGGTGTATGTGTGTGTCGCATGGTGTGTGTGTCATATGGTGTGTGTGTGACTGTGTGTGTGTGTGTGTGTATCATATGGTGTGTGTGTGTCATATGGTGTGCATGTGTATCGTATGGTTGTGTGTTTGTTTTGTATGGTGTGCGTGTGTGTGTGTGTGTTGGTGTGTATCGTATGGTGTGCATGGGTGTGTGTGTGTGTGTATCGTATGGTGTGTGTGTGTGTGTATGTGTGCGTGTGCTCCAGTGTGTCAGGAAACGGTGTGGGAGGCGTATAAGATCTTCTGGGATTGCCTCCCAGAAAGGGAGGAGTACAATGATTGGGTGAACCGCTGTGTGAACGGTTCTGTCAGCATCAAGGAGATTGGCAGATACTTCAGCCAATCACAGGAGCACATCCACCTCATCAAGACTGTGAGTCTGTCCAAATTGTTTAGATGAATATTGAGTAATTGAGCAATTGAACAGTGAGTAATTGGTTAGTTGAACAGTGAGTAATTGGTTAATTGAACAGTGGGTAATTGGATGATTTAACAGTTAGTAATTGGTTAGTTGAACAGTGAGTAATTGGTTAATTTAACAGTGGGTAATTGGTTAGTTGTACAGTGAATTGGGTAATTGAACAGTGAGGAATTGGGTAATTGTCTTGTTTCAGAGGGTCGAGGTGGCGGCAGCATTGAACAGGTGAGTTATCTGCCCTTTGGTTACCATGGCTTCCATTGGTCACAACACATTGGCCCTGTGTTGAGCTCTCATTTTTACTCCCCAACCCCCTGTGTGCCCACCAGCTCCACCCCCCCACTCTGCAGGTAGGGCTGGTTACATCATCCCTGCAGCATTAGTGTCTTGCTCTACCTATTGAGATACACATGGAATAGAACCCCTAACCCTGCAGCATTAGTGCCTTGCTCTACCTACTGAGCTACACAGGGAACAGGACCCCTAACCCTGCAGTGTTAGTACCTTGCTCTACCTACTGAGCTACACAGGGAATAGGACCCCTAAGCCTGCAGTGTTAGTGCCTTGCTCTACCTATTGAGCTACACAGGGAATATAACCCCTAACTCTGTAGTGTTAGTGCTCTACCTACTGAGATACACAGGGAATAGAATATTATCGTATCGTAGCATTGTATGTAGTATAACTGGTGTGGACAGGCCCGGATTAAGGAAGCCCGGGGCCCCTAGGCTGCTGGACGATGTAGGCCCCCCCCCCCCCCCCCCCCACCTCGAAGGACCGAACCCCCCCAAAAAATCTTTGTTGAGCAGGGGGGGGGGGGGGGGGGGGTGCTAGCGGAGATTTTTGTTGAGCGGGGGGGGGGGGGGGGGGTGCTAGCGGAGATTTTTTATTGAGCGGGGAGGGCGTGCCGATCGCGGCGCTACCGGATCGCGGCGCTAGCAGATCGCGGCGCTAGCAGATCGCGGCGCTAGCGGAGGGGCCCCCGGTTCGACCAATCGGGGGCCCCCTGGCAGGTGGGGCCCCTAGGCTGCAGCCATATCAAGCCTGTGCGTTAGTCCGGCCCTGGGTGTGGAGGTGTATTATTGTATAATAGCATTATATGTAGTACAACTGGTGTGAAGGTATATTATTGTATAGAAGTATTGTATGTAGTATAACTGGTGTGGAGGTGTATTATTGTATAGTAGTATTACATGTAGTATAACTAGTGTGGAGGTGCTCTCTCATTGGTCTAACTGATGTCAAGGTGCTCTCATTGGTCTCACTCTTGTTTCCTGCTTACAGTACGGACCCCACAGTACACAGCGACAACACCTGGACAGGTACGCAACACGTCCTCCAATACCACTAGTACTACTGTAGTACTGTAGTACTACTAGTACTACTGTAGTACTACAGTACTACAGTAGTGCTAGTGGTAGTGTACTACTAGTGATACTACTGTAATACTGTAGTACTACATCCTACTGTAGTACAGTAGTATCACTAGTACTACAGTAGTATCACTAGTAGTACGGTAGTACTAGTGATAGCGGTAGTAGTTGTGTCTGAGCTGTCTGGGATCAGTGAGTGTGTGTGTGTGTGTGGTTGTGTGGTTGTGGTTGTGTGGTCATTACTCTGAGTCTGCTCCCAGAATAGACATGTCAACCCTCTTGGTCTCACTCGAGAATGTGTCCAGGAAACATAACAACTTTATTATTATTATTATTATTATTATTATTATTATTATTATTATTATTGTTGTTGTTGTTGTTGTTGTTGTTGTTGTTATTATTATTGTTATTATTGTTATTATTGTTATTATTATTATTTAAGATCAACTTTATTGTTATTATTGAAGATCAATTTTATTATTATTATTATTTAAGATCTACTTTATTATTATTTAAAATCAACTTTATTATTATTATTGAAGATCAACTTTATTATTATTATTATTATTTGTATTCTTCTTATTATTTAAGATCAACTTTATTATTATTATTATTTAAGGTCAACTTTATTATTATTATTTAAGATCAACTTTATTAGTGTTGTTTAAGATTAGCTTTATTATTATTATTGAAGATCAACTTTATTATTATTATTTAAGATCAACTTTTCTAGTGTTATTTAAGATCAACTTTATTTTTATTATTATTTAAGATCAACTTTAGTATTATTATTTAAGATCAACTTTATTAGTTTTATTTAAGATCAACTTTATTATTATTTAAGATCAACTATTAGTGCCAAGAGAAGCAAAGTCAAATAAGAATATGCATAAAAGAACAACACAAATGATATACAACATATACACAACAATATATCTATATACCCAACAATATATCTATGTGAATAAAATATATCTACAAACACAACAATATATCTATATACCCAACAATATATCTATGTGAATAAAATATATCTACAAACACAACAATATATCTAAAAACACAACAATATATCTACATAACAATATATCAAAATACACAACAATATACCTACATACACAACAATATATTTATATACACAACAATATATCAACATACACAACATATATAAAATATCTATATACAACAACACGAGCAGTAGAAATAAATGAGTAGAATGAGTAGCAAGTTACACCTAAACATGATCAGTGTTTAATAAAGGTCTGTTTAATAAAGGTCAGTTTAGTGATCGATGTTCTGTCTAGTGATCAATGTTCTGTTTAGTGATCAATGTTCTGTTTAGTGATCGATGTTCTGTTTTGTGATCGATGTTCTGTTTAGTGATCGATGTTCTGTTTAGTGATCGATGTTCTGTTTAGTGATCGATGTACTGTTTAGTGATCGATGTTCTGTTTAGTGATCGATGTTCTGTTTAGTGATCGATGTTCTGTTTAGTGATCAATGTTCTGTTTAGTGATCAATGTTCCGGTCCCATTCTACAGAGGACGGGGTCGCGACCCCCGGAGGAGAACCGTTCACGGCTGTACTCGGTGACATTTCGCCTGACCCCCCTGTCGTCATGGTGACCCCTGGCGATGACATCACCACAGCATCCCAGCAGGAATCCACTGGGGCCCGCCAGGATACAATCGGGGTTGACATGGTGACAAGTGAACTTCCTGTGGAGAAGGTGACGTTGGTCTCAGATGACGATGAGGAGGAGGATGAGGAGGGTGAAGATCAGACAACAGCGGTGGACGAAGAGAAGAACGCAGATGAGACAGTGCCAGGGTCTGAAGCGCTTCCAGAAGTGTCCCCTGAAGCCGATGTGAAGAGTTCTTTAGGGGAGGAATCAGTGACAGAAGCTGAGTACAGTCCAGACATTGAGGAGACACCAGGAAAGTCACATGATCATGATCACAGCCTCCCAGCACCAGCAGGACTTCCTGCAGATCGGACCTTTACAGGTGAGGGTCTCTCAGGTGAGCTTCTCTCAGGTGAGCTTCTCTCAGGTGAGCTTCTCTCACATGTGGTTCAGGCGGGCTTTGGGAATGCTGTAAGCTTTCCTCCAGAACCAGAAGCAGTCTCAGAAATACCTCCAGGCGTTCCGTCCAAACCCTCTGTCTTCAGCAGCCAGTCCAGTATGGAGGAGGGCGGGGCTACAGGGGGAACCATAGAGCCGGTGGTAGATGCTACTGCTGGGCCACCCGTGGTCGTACCAAGAGAAGAGGAAGAGAACCCCGAGGAGGTTCCCTCAGACGATGCCACTGCTGGGCCTCCCGTGGTCGTACCAAGAGAAGAGGACAACCCTGAGGAGGTTCCTTCAAACAATGCTACTGCTGGGACTTCCGTGATCGTACCAAGAGAAGAGGAGGAGAACCCTGAGGAGGTTCCCTCAGACGACGCTACTGCTGGGCCTCCCGTGGTCGTACCAAGAGAAGAGCAGGAGAACCCTGAGGAGGTTCCCTCAGACGATGCTATTGCTTGGCCTCCCGTGGTCGTACCAAGAGAAGAGGAGAAGAACCCTGAGGAGGTTCCCTCAGACGATGCTATTGCTTGGCCTCCCGTGGTCGTACCAAGAGAAGAGGAGGAGAACCCCGAGGAGGTTCCCTCAGACTATGCAGAGCATGTCAGGACAGAGGAAGAGGCAGCAGCCATAGAAGAAGAGTTGGGAAAGCCGGCGCTGGAGACAAATGAGGAAGGTAGAGAAGAACATGTCGCAAACAAGGAGGTGACTGAAGTCCCAGTTACTCCAGTGGATGTTCTCATCGAAGCAAAAGCAGAGGATCCACTTGCACCAGCGTCTGAAGACACATCAGATGTGGCCGAAGAACCGGAAAAAGAGCGTGCAACAGAGTTTGCCATGGAGACAGCAGATGTCACGACTGGAGAGCGGCCGGCTGTGGCTGCGCTGGAGACCGGACGCGTAGACCTAACCCTAACCCCTGGAACCACAGAGGAAGACCCCACCCCAGGACCCGAGGAGGAATCTGCTCCCGGGCTTCCGGAACACACTGAAGAGGAAACTCCTACTGACGTCCTAATCACAACCCCTCAGGAGACCCAGACCGAGACCAGAGCAGACACGCTGGGACATGGATCCCGTCAAACCACCCCCACCCTCAGGGACGTTGGAGATGTGTCTGAAGACAGAGAGCGAGGTGATATCCTCACAGCAGCTTCCTCAGATGAACACACCTCTCGAGATCTTGTAGACGTCACTGCACAGACGAAGCAGGACATATCAGTAGATGTTACAGAGCTGGTCACCCCCAGCGCACTGTCCGTAGACGTAATCTCTGAAGAGATTACTTCCATAGACGTCACCTCCGAAGACTTTACACCTAGCGCACCTTCTGAAGAGGTCACCTCCTCAGATGTCACCTCCATAGACGTCAACTCTGAAGATGTAACCCCCGAAGACGTCACCTCCAAATATGTCACCTCCTCAGACATTACCTCCAAATATGTTACCTCCATAGACGTCACCTCCTCAGACGTCACCTACTCAGATGTCACCTCTGAAGATGTCACCTCCAAAGACGTCACCCCCAGCGCACCGTCCAAAGACATCACCTCCATAGACGTCATGTCTGTAAACATCACCTCTGTAGACGTCACCTCCACGGACGTCACCTCCAAGGATGTCACCTCCAAGGACGTCACCGCCGTAGACGTCACCCCCACTGCACCCTCCGTAGATGTCACTGCCATAGATGTCATCTCTGTAGATGTCACCTTCGTAGACGTCACCCCAAGTGCACTCTCCGAAGACGTCACCTCCGTAGACGTCACCTCCGTAGACGTCACCTCCGTAGATGTCACTTCCACGGACGTCACTTCCGTAGATGTCACCCCCAGCACACCTTCCAAAGACGTCACACCCAAAGATGTCACCTCTGTAGATGTCACCTCCGGAGATGTCATGTCCGTAGACGTCACCTCTGTAGATGTCACCTCTGTAGATGCCACCTCTGTAGACATCACCTCTGGAGACGTCACCCCCAGTGCACCCTCCAAAGACGTCACCTCCATAAATGTCACCTCCATAGAAGTCACCTCCGTAGACCTCACCTCCGTAGACCTCAACCCCCGCGCACCCTCCGAAAGTGTTACTGCCATAGACATCACCTCCGAAGACGTCACATCCGCAAAAGTCTCCTCCGCAAAAGTCACCTCCGTAGATGTCACCCCCAGCGCACCCTCTGAAGACGTCACCTCCATAGACGTCACCTCCGCGGACATCACCTCCATAGACGTCACCCCCACAGACATCACCTCCGTAGATGTCACCCCCAGTGCACCTTCCGAAGACGTTACTTGCGTAGACGTCACCTGTGTAGACATCAACTCCGTAGATGTCACCTCCTTAGACGTCACACCCAAAGATATCACCTCCGGAGACATCACCCCCAGTGCACCCTCCGAAGACGTTACCGCCGCAGACATTACCTCTGAAGATGTCATGTCCGTAAAAGTCACCTCCGTAGATGTCACCCCCAAAGACGTCTCCTCCGAAGACATCACGTCCATAGATGTCACACCCAAAGATGCCACCTCTCTAGACATCACCTCTGGAGACGTCAACCCCAGTGCACCCTCCGAAGATGTCACCTCCGTAGACGTCACCCCCAGTGCACCTTCCGAAGACGTTACCTCCGTAGAAGTCACCTCCGTAGACATCACCTCCTTAAACATCACACCCAAAGATATCACCTCCGGAGACGTCACCCCCAGTGCACCCTTCAAAGATGTCACCTCTGTAGACGTCACCTCTGTAGACGCCACCTCCATAGATGTCACCCCCAGCGCAACCTCCAAAGATGTTACCGCCGTAGACGTCACCTCCGAAGATGTCACGTCCGAAGATGTCACGTCCGTAAAAGTCACCTTCGTAGACGTCACCCCCCAAGACGTCGCCTCCAAAGACGTCACATCCATAGACGTCACCCCCAAAGATATCACCTCTGCAGACGTCACCACCGTAGACGTCACCCCCAGATACATTGTTGAGTACAACAACGGAAACGTCCCGGAACTGACAATGGAACAGCAGGAAGAGAACCAAGGCCTTCTGGAGAACAATGGCTTCGACTTGGAAGAGGAGCCTGAGAACATGGTGAGAAAGAGTTCAGATTTATGCTAAAGTTAAGGGTTCTGAATAATGCTAAAGTTAAGGGTTAAAGACCGTGGTGCAGGTTAAACACCACTGTTGATTAATAGGTACATAAAGCACTCAAGATATGTATATAAAGTTAGAAATGGTGTTAAAGTCCAGTTTTTGTAGTTTTTGGTAGTAACGGTTCTTTTTAACGCAATTCGGCGATGACGTCATGTGAGGGAGACGTGGTGGAAGGTAGCCTCAGCCTTGTGCTAGAACTATGGCGTCTAACTGGGATGAGGAAGAGGTGGCAAGACCCACAATTAACATTTATGATGGCCAGGCCCGTTGCGAGAAGGCAAGCAAACCAAGCAATTGCTTGGGGCCCCGAGCTGGCCTGGCCCCCCCCCCCGCGTCGGTCGTCGGTCCGGGCTGTATTGCAATCGCGCGCCCCGTCAGTCGTAGGTCCGGGGTGGATTACGATCGTGTGCGCATGCCCCCCCCCCGTCGACAGTCTGTTTGTTCCCAGTCCAGTCCTGGTGAAGGGCCTCCATGTCCATCTTGCTTGGGGCCCCCAAATTCCTTGAAACGGGCCTGATGATGGCCCACAGCCATATAATTTCGAACCGGTCAGACGTGAGAGGGCGAATGAGGAATTGCCAAGAGCCGATGTACGTCAAAGACAATTAAATGCATGGTCAGAGGAGAATGAGTGGAGAGTTGGTGAAGTGTCCTGGTGAGTTGATAGCTACCATTTAGAAACGCAGCAACAAGCGCTGGAGCTAGTCTATGAACAGCAGTGCATAGGGTTGCCAACCGTCCTTTGAAAAACGGAATGGTCCCATATTTAGAAACAAAAGCACCCATCCTGTATTGAACTGAAAAGGGACGCACTTGAGAGAGTCAAAAAATAGTCAGTAAAATGCCAATGGAAAATTAATAACAGGGCGCTTTATATGGACATTTACGGTAAAGTTGTTCCCGGGCCTGTCCTGTTCTGTGACCAATGAGCTGACAGCATATTCACACACGAGTATGACGATACAGAATACGCTCATCCCATTGGTCGAGGTACTGTCGCTCACGGAGAAGATAGCGGAAGACAACAAAGCAGCATGGGTGACGCTGACAGTGACACAGACGCCAGCACTGCTTTACGGGGCAGTACACCTTCGAGCAGCAATGCGACTAGTACATCAACTACTGCAAATACCGTTGAGTTCATAAGTTGAACTCAAGTTTTTTCTGTTAAGGCTATCAGGCTATTTATATATACAGTATATATATATACCGTAAAACTTCTAATAATAGCCCGGGCGTTTATTTGCTTAAATCACTGAAAGCACGCTGCCTTTATTGGGGACCTGCGTCTATTAGGGACAGGCGTTTAATTAATTTAGCACAAAATTCAAACCAGACCATATCAAACCAGACCGTCGTCTCATCCATATAGGGTGGCCATTCGTCCAGCTTTAGGGCCCTTTTACACAACGACGATCTGAACACAAACCACAAAAGTGGCGTTGCATTCCCACTTTTTATTTCGCGTTTAGACGAGCGTCTTTGGGTGGAAATCTGCATGCACACGGTGACGATGTAGTATGCATGCCATTGGCTGTACTGCACATGGATTTGACGTCAACGCGTATGCGAGGATAGCCAGCATGAGCAGCTCAGAGCACACTTTTGCGTTTTCAACCCTTTAGATGGGAACGCAACGGTGGAGCGTTTTTAAGATTTCCACTCTGGAGGGTGGGTTCATTTTTTTGCGTTTTCAAGCCCCAAAAACGCTGTCGCCGTCTAAACGAAAGGCACATCTGATAAAATATTTTGTTGGTTTCACCCGGGAGCGTTGTCGTGTAAAAGGGCCCTTAGGCCGGACTGTCCGGTTTTTCAATGTCCTGTCCGGATGGACAGGACATTGATATTATTCATGATATTATTCACAACTCGGATTAATTTAATGAAACCCATTGATTCTTTTGATCGGTGGACCCTTACGGACTTAAGGAATATAAACAATGCAGGAACGGACACACACCGTACAGACTTTATGATCGCTTCAAAAGTTGGAAGTCAGCCCTGTTTTCCGTCTCTCTTGTTTACCATGCTACCGGTAAGTCTGAATGAATTATGCGTTGGTGTTCATAGTTTATGTTAAATTAACTGAATGATTGAACTGTGGAGAATCTAACTGATCTAAGGATGTGCATTATGTCCATATAGACAGACGTTTAAACGGTTACCGTATCTTTGTGTAGGTGATCTAAACGGCTTAAGTCGTTCAAGCGGGCGACCCGGTGGGTTTAAAGAGGTTTTATACACCGAAATAATTTAGATAAAATCCAGACCAGGCCTCTATTGGAGAACTGCGTTTATTTGTCAAAACGTGTAGCCACACCAGGCTTTTAATGGGGACCTGCGTCTATTAGGGACCCTGCTTTTATTGGAAGTTTTACGGTATATATGTATTTATCTATTTATCGGTATAATCTGCTGAACAATCTCTTACTAGTCTCTCTCTACTCGTCTCTCTCAATGGTCTCAAGGCGGGCTTTGGTCTGTCGTCTCCCCGAAGTGACGTAATGCAATGCATTGTGGGGGAAATGAGAATCAATCACAAACTGCTAAAATAGTAGCTACTTTTTCGTATTATATTACGTTTTGTGATACCCAACAACATCAAATACAATGAATAACAGTTTAAATGTTTATTACCAACAAGCAAATGCGCAAATTCGTTAGAAAATTAAACCTGCACCACGGCCTTTAAGAGTTCAGAATAATGCTAAAGTTAAGAGTTCAGAATAATGCTAAAGTTAAGGGTTAAGTGTTCAGAATAATGCTAAAGTTAAGGGCTGCGAGGTGATGGTGAGACGTGGTATTCATGTTGGGGTGTTTGTTTTGTTTAGATTGGTAACGAGATCGGGGCCAGCCTGCTGCGGCCTCCAAGGCCCCTGAAGGAGCAGGTGGTGGAGCTCTACATCAGGCTGAGGGGAGAGACCTTCACCAATGCCCTGAGGGACCCCAGCAGCTCCCAACACCTCCTGCTCTCCAGACAGTTCACACGCAGGGTGAGAAGAACCTCTCCTCTCCTCTTCTCTCCTCTCCTCTTTCTCCCCTCCTCTCTTCTCATCTCTTTCTTCTCTCCTCTCTTTCCCTGGAAATACAAACCATTATATATGTATTATACAAATACAACCATTATATATATTATACAAATACAAACATTATATATATTATACAAATACAAACCATTGGTTATAAGACCTCTGGTGTCCCCATGATGACCAGACAATCAAACGTTCCAGCAGCAGGAAGAAATTGTTTCTTTAATTTCTTAGAGTTATTTCAGCCACCTAATGTCATCCTCCAAATCTCTTTTCAACCTTCAGATCCAAGATGCATTCGACAAGTTGCCTGGGTTCAAGAATGTCTACGTGGTGGAATTCAGGTCGAATATTATGATTCTATTATTACAGTATTATATTGGATTATATGATACATCTTTCTCTCGTCGTATTATATTGGATTATGTATGTGTATGTATGTATCTATATATATATATATATATATATATATATATATATATATATGTTGCTGTTCTAGTTTTTTGACCTATGTTCTCCTTCTGTTCAGACCTCAGAAAGATCTGGAGAGGTGAGTGGAGGAGGTGGTGGTGGTGGTGGTGGTGGTGATGGCGAATGTGGTGGTGGTGTTGTGGTGTAGGTGGTGGTAGTGCTGGTGAATGTGGTGGAGGTGGTGGTGGTGGTGGTGATGGTGGTGGTGGAGGTGGTGATAGAGGTGGTGGAGATGGAGGTGGTTGTGATGGAGATGGTGGTGGTGGTGGTGGTGGTGGTGGTGGTGGAGGCTTGAGGCTGTGGAATCTGCTACACTCGAAGTTTCAACCTTCTGGTCAGGATCCATCAGTGGGTCGCAGCCAGGGACTGGTGGTTCTATGGGTCACAGTGTGGTTATTTTCCCCAGGGGTCTAGTGGTGCTGGTGGTTCTATGGATCACAGTGTGGTTATTGTCCCCAGGGGTCTAATAGTGCTGGTGATTCTATGGGTCACAGTGTGGTTCTTGTCCCCAGGGGGCTTGTGGTGCTGGTCCACTATGCCATCACCCTGGAAGTGGACAGCACGGGCATCAGCAACCACACGCTGGACTTCATCACCCTCCACAACAACATGGTGGAGAAGAACTACCCGGGAGCCGCTGAACAACCCACTGTGGTCTACACCATCACAGACTTCAGGAACTACATCACAGAGGCCCTGCACAAGGACCGCTTCCTCACCGACGTCAGCCTGCACCCCGAGTCCTCCCCCTCGCAGCCGGAGAATGGTGCGTCCCAAACCTTTCACCACAGCAGCTCTTGGGGGGTGAGGGTTATGTGTTAGGGGCAAGGGTTATGTTAGGGTTATGGGTTAGGGGTGAGGGTTATGTTAGGGTGAGGGTTATGTTGAGGTGATGTTAGGGGTGAGTGTTATGTTAGAGTTATGTTATGGGTAGGGATATTTTAGTTTTGGTTTAGGTTCTTTGTTGTGGTACTGTTTGCCTGGGTTTAGGGTTAGCCACTACACTTCCATCAGTAATATCAGAGTATCATAAGGCCAACTAAAACAGGACCATCCACTTCAACTGCTCTTCAAGTCCTATTTTCTGTCCAGTGGAGAACGTCTTGCCACCTGGGAACCCGACCAGGGGAACAGTGGAGGCCCTTGGAAATGTGGTGAGTCTGTCATGTTCTTCACACACAGCTCCCAAGACGATCTCTGAAAAGTACTAGGATCTGGTCATGTACCGTTCATGCTTGTTGTTTTTGTTCAGAAAATCCTTTCAAACCCTCAGGGGTCCGTTTCACAAAGCAGGTTTAGTGAAAACCCTGGGTTTATTAACCCTGAAATGAGGGAAACGCTGAGTTTTCCGTTTCACAAAGGGAGGTAACTCAAACCAGAGAAAGAGGGGTAACTCTAGCCTGTTTCACAGAGAGAGATAACTTACGCTCTCGGTCAGTTACCGTAGTAACAGACTCTATGAAACTAACCTGGTCGGGACCAGGTTTTACTCAATGAACATCGAGTTTCAATCTGTCTCCGCCCTCTTTCAGCCATTTGATTTCCTCATTCATTCAGTCAGCAGGCGAGTTTTGGCGTAGCCGTCTGTCAAAAATCATTTAAAAAATCAGAGTCAGTAGGCTATTTCAGAAGTCCATTAGGCACAGTAGGAGGCGACTTTTTTCACGAACATGGCATGTCCTTTTGACCAGCGCGGGGGGGGCAGCGTGCGATATTAACCCACCCCGGACCTATGACCGACGGGGGGGGGGGCGCGATCGTAACCCACCGCGGACCTACGACCGACGGGGGGGGGGGGGGGGGGGGGGCGCCACTCCGGTAGATCCACCCCTGGTTAGGGCAAAGTACAGTACCTGCAGCCTGTGACAATTGCCGGTACGCAAGAAAAAGTGCCGGTACGCTAAAGGGTAAAATGTAGAAGTGCCGGTACTGCGTACTACCGGCCCACTTCGAGCACTGCTTTTGACAACGATCCCGTGGATGCCAGTGCAGCATTACTGCGCAGAGAATTAAATATTCGTCGGGAGAGGGTTATCAGACCGCGCATAGATGTAGCCTTTCCAGACAATTATCATTTCCAGACAATGATCTTTTTCAGCGGTACCGTTTCACGTCACAGTCCATCATTTACATACACAACCTAATCCGTCCTTACATTTGCAACATTACCAACCGTAGTCATGCTCTCACATCCCAGCAGATAGTGTGTTGCACTGCGTTTCTTTGCAAATGGAAGTTTTTTGTACAATGTCGGAGATGCAGAGCACTTGAGCAAGGCAACTGTATACAGTCAAATAGCCACTTAATATTTACTTTACAGTGTAAAACATGATCAAAATGATCATGCCGAGGTCTTATCTGTTTGAACAATGTTTTTATGTCATCTTAAGCTGCTGCCAAGTGCGCTTCTCCCCCGCGGGATTGCACCTAAATGAAATAAATGAATAGTTACCATTCAAGCAGTTTTCCCCTGTAATATTATTGTGATTGCAAAGGACTACATTTAAACTTACGCAGCAGTGTTGCACTTCTTTCTAAAAACGTGTTGAAACTCGCCATATGAGCGCATTAGGATTTCCAATTCGAGGTTGGTGAAAAACGTAGACCTCCTCTTCCCCGTTGCCATGGTGACTCGGCGAATCGGGGTTCCATTGATGCTGGCTTTTTGTAGTTGTGGTGCACGCGCTTAACCCTAGATGGAACTCCTGAGTTGATCAAATTAACTCAAATCCGCTGTTCTGGAACCGAAAACCCAGAGTTTTCTATTTCAGAGTAGATCAACTCAGCGTTTAGGATTAGACTCAGAGGTTGTTAAACCTGCTTTGTGAAACGGACCCCAGGTGTTTGGAGAAATCTAAAACAAACATTAAGTATCATAATGCTACTTACCTGAATCTTGTAATAATGCCCTAATCTAAGATGTTTAACGTAGTTTAGTTTTATATGAATACAGCGTCAGAGAGCGGAGTCACTGTTCCCAAAACTGGTCTTGTTGGCTGAAGTTCTCCTTTGGGTCATATCTCCAATGCCCGACAGCTAGTTCAACTGAAGCACATGTTGTTATGTTATGTTATGTTGTTATGTTATGCTATGTTAGGGTTATGACCAGGGGAACAGTGGATGCCCTTGGCAATATGGTGAGTCCTACAGCTAGTTCAACTGAAGCTGGTTTCACACCAAACTAACCCTGGAGTTGGACCAGAAGGGTCACACTGAAAGCCGAAAGCTTTAGCATGAGCTTCGAAATCACTATGTTTTAATGAGTATGTTTTATCCACATATGCAAGATTTATAGAGCTTGTATGTAGAAGTTTTGACCTCTTTCACACACTGACACCCAAGCAGACCTTAAGACCTAAGTAAACCGGGTTACCTGTCTGCTAAGCTAACAGTGTGCTAAGCTAATACGTGTCTGCTAAGCTAACAGTGTGCTAAGCTTATACCTGTCTGCTAAGCTAACAGTGTACTTAATGTAAGATAAGTTGAGCCTTGATTAATCACTTTAGGGAAGGATAAAAGGTGTGAAGTGGGTAGGGAAGGAGATAAGGTGACAAGTGGGTTGGGAAGGAGATAAGTTGATAAGTGAGGTGATGTGTGCTGCAGGGTAATGTCCTGGCAGCGGAGAAGCCACCAGACGCTCCGCCACAGGAAGTAGACGGCACCGATGGTCTCCTCACAAAAGACCACTTTCTATTGGACACCTTTGACCCTTGGAAAGGTCAACATTCGGATGTGGCGAGTAGTGAAAATGACGTGTACCTATTGGACGAGAGCACCGCCCCTCCCCTTATCCCTGATAGGACAGACGACCTTGGAGTTGGAAGTTACACATCGTCCAGTAAGTCAACAGACCCACTACATTACCTATACTATAAAGTATGTATATGCTATATATACTCTCCTTGTTGGTTCCTGGAGGTCCATGTTGAACCTCTCCTTGTTGGTCCCTGGAGGTCCATGTTTAACCTCTCCTTGTCGGTCCCTGGTTCCTAGATGCTGGAAGCGTTGAGGACGAGGGCTTTCTCTTCAGCAACCTCCCAGCTGAAGCTGCCCTTGGAGGGGACCATGCGACGGGACCGCCACCCCCCAAACCGAGGGCCGAGGAGGTTCAGGAGGAGGGGTCCTCTGGTGGTTCCTCTGGAGACAGCATGGGTAGCGTGGAGGCTTGGATGCCCACGCTGAACTCTGGAGGGACTGCATTCTACGAGATGCTCCCTCCGCCAGACCTGGAGGAGTCAACAGAAGAGGAGGATGAGGGAGGTGAAGAGGAGGAGGAGGAGGAGGTTGTCGTCCGGTTTTCGGAAGGAGAGGAGCAAGGAGGAGAACCCACTGGGACCCCCCTGCTAAGGACCACCACAGCCCCCACCCTTGAGGAACCGGCTCCGACCTCAGCTATGAAGAGTCTGGTGGTGATCACCCAGGACCTCCGCACAGACCCGCGCTACACTCGCACCTCCCACCCACCCGTTCTGTGGAGCACAGACACCCGGCCTGGCGAACTGTCGGTCCAAACTCAGGAAGCCTTGGGGGTTTACGATGACTTCTCTCTCATTGAACACTTCTCCTCCACTGTAGCGGCTATACGTCCTCCAGACCCCTCTACACGTTCTCAAGATCCCTCTACACATTCTCCAGATCCCTCTACACGTTATCTAGACCCCTCCACACGTTCTCCAGATCCCTCTACACGTTCTCCAGACCCCTCTACTCATTCTTCATACCCCTCTACACATTCTCCAGACCCCTCTACACATTCTCCAGACCCCTCTACACGTTCTCATGACCGCTCTACCTCGTCGGACCTGGCCTCCCTGGCAGCAACGGGGACTGTAGACCAAGGACCGCTGCCTCAGAAGATCAAAGTCGACGTTTCTGAGGAGGAGGTTCTCTCAGAGCCAAGGGAGATTGAGGTAGAGAATGGTGAAGTTGTCATTGAATACACAGCTTCAGAAGGACCCACTCCAGACTCCACTCTCAGTGATGACCAGCCTACACCCCCCATCAGCACTACCACCACAGAGTCAGTTCTGGTGATGGAACCAGTCCCTGAGGTTCTGTCCACGGAGGCAGCAGAACCACAAGCGGCTGTGGCTGTCCTTCTGCAGCCAGACGCCAAACAGCAGGAGGCGGTTGAGGTTCTGGAGGAACATGTGGGCGTCGCACAACCAGTGACCCCCACGCGACCCTCAGCTGATCTGTCACCGGACGACCTGGCTGAGGACGAGGTCATGGTGGTTACCATGACTGCTACTACTGCTGCTCCGGTTGTCATGGTGATCTCTGAACAAAACATCTCCCTTTCCCCTGAGAAGGAATCTCCATTCACACGTGTGTCGGACACAGTGCCAGAAGACGATGAGAACATCCAGGAGTCCTTTCACCTTGACAACCAACTCGAAGACCACATCCCAACGTCTCATCACCATGACGACCACATCCCAGAGTCTCCTCACCATGACGACCATATCCCAGAGTCTCCTCACCATGACGACCACATCCCAGAGTCTCCTCACCATGAAGACCACATCCCAGAGTCTCCTCACCATGAGGATCACATCCCAGAGTCTGCTCACCATGACGACCACATCCCAACATCTCCTCATCATGGTGACCACATCCCAACGTCTCCTCACCATGATGACCACATCCCAACATCTCCTCACCATGACAACCACATTCCAACATCTCCTCACCATGACGACCACATCCCAGAGTCTCCTCACCATGACAACCACATTCCAACATCTCCTCACCATGACGACCACATCCCAGAGTCTCCTCACCATGACGATCACCATGATGACCACATCCCAGAGTCTCCTCACCATAACGACCACATCCCAGAGTCTCCTCACCATGATGACCACATCCCAACGTCTTCTTACCATGACGACCGCATCCCAATGTCTCCTTACCATGACGATCACCATGACGACGACCTCATCCCAGCGAGCAGAGTCCTAGGCACCACACGTTCTGTCTGGGCTGAGAACAACCAGACAGAAGGTGTCTCCCCGGGGGTCCATGGGGTCCCTCCAGCTTCTGAGATCCAACTCTCAGGGCCGGCCTCCCCGGTCTTGCCAGAGATAGACCTGACCTTCGACCTGTTCCAGTTCCAGGACACGGCGGGGGCGGGCGGTGACAGCAGTGGCTTCTCCGGCGAGGTCCCTGGCGCCGAGCGGCAGGCCGTCGCCATGCCGACCGCACCAGGCAGGGCTCTGACGGTGTTCTTCAGCCTCAGGGTGACCAACATGAGGTTCTCCATGAACCTCTTCAACAAGAGCTCTGCAGAATACCAGGCCCTGGAGCAGCGCTTCCTCCAGCTGGTAAACACTCTAGCAGGGCTAGTGGGTTAAGGTTGGAGGGTGAGGGCTAGAGGATTAGGCTACAGGGTTAGAGGGTTAGTAGTCTCGCATGGCTAGCCCTATCTCCACACTGTGTTTTAGTCTCTCATTGCCAGACCTATCTCCACACTTGGTTTTAGTGCTGTGCCAGTGCTGGAGAAGGTCTGGCTCTACTCACTATCATTCTGGCATAGGGGAGAAAACGCTCCGTCTTGTTTGTATTTCTTTAACCAATCACAATCGTCTTTGGCGGCGCTAAGCCCAGGATGCAGCAATGGTGCCCTTGCAGGTAAAGAGCAGTCATTGGGCGACTATTTAAGTCGCTCAATGACAGGCTTGGGCAGGCTTATATCAACAACCTTCATCCAGTAAGCCAGACTAGAGGGTTAGAAGGTGAGGGCTAGAGGGTTAGGGTTAGCGAGTAAGAGGGTGAGGGTGGGGGTTAGGGTTAGAGGGTTAGGTTAGGGTTAGCTACCATGATATAACTCATACGTTCCCTGCAGCTGGTTCCATAGGGTTAGGGCTAGAGTTTTAGGGTATAGGGTTACAGGTTTAGGGTTAGCGGGTTAGAGGGTTACGGTTAGGTTAGGGTTAGAGGGTTAGGGTATATTGTTAGGGTTAGAGGGTTAGTGTTAGAGGGTTAGGGTAAGGGTAGGTGAGGAGGTTAGGGTTAGATGGGACGGTGTGGTCCCAGTGCTCGGGCCTATTAATGTGTGTGTGTGTGTGTTGTATGTGTGTGTGGTGTGTGTATGTGGTTAGGGTTAGAGGGTTAGAGGGTTAGAGGGTTGGGTTAAGGGTTAGGGGTTTAGGGTTAGATTAGGGTTAGCTACCATACCATAACTCACATGTTCCCTGCAGCTGGTTCCATACCTGCAGTCCAACCTCAGCAGCTTCCAGAACCTGGAGATCCTGAACTTCCAGAATGGCAGCGTGGTGGTCAACAGTCGCATGCGCTTCGGGAGGCCTGTCCCGCAGCGCGTGGCCTCCGTGGTCTACCTCATCTTGGAGGACTGGGCTGAGTCCGCCCACCGCACCATGGACCTGGCCATTGACAAGCACTCCCTGGACGTAGAGTCAGGTCTGTCTACCACCTCTCGCTGTTTACACATTACATTACATTACAATCCACCTAAATCCACAACCGGTGTTCACGAAAATATAACCTAACCCAGGCAGGCGATTGTAATGCATAGCTTAACACTGTGTCATGATTGGTTGAAATAACTTTGCACTGGTTCTGGATTTCTGGATCCAGTCACTCAAAATATTATAATAATATATACAGACGGGTGGCATAATAATAATAATAATAATAAGGGTTAGGGTAATGTGTCTGTGTGCCAATACACACACACACACACACACGCATGCACACATGCATAGACACATACATATGCATGCACACACACCAGGGCATTAGGCTAATACACACACACAAACTGAGGACAGTAGGCTAATACACACACACGCTGAGGATAGGCAGACACCAGGCTAATACCAGGACACTCATACTAAATCCTCATGTTAGCATGATTAGCATGATGATTAGCATGGGGCAGTTAGCGCACTAGACCGGATGGCTGTTGTAGGGTGGCGGTGAGGTCACTCTCCCGCCCAGACCATTACATACCTGAGCGCTAATCTGTTTGGGTTAGGTAGCTTGCATTCATCTGTCTGATCCAGTTATCATATCGCTGAGTCACTGCAGACATCTCTTATACCCTCATATCACTGGTCACTATAGGGTACAGTCTCTCCTATACCCTGGTATCACTGGTTTATATAGGGTACAGCCTCTCCTATACCCTTGTATCACTGGCCACTATAGGGTACAGTCTCTTATACCCAAATATCACTGGTCACTATAGAGTCCAGTCTCTTATACCCTCGTATCACTGGTCACTATAGGGTACAGTCTCTCCTATACCCTGGTATCACTGGTTACTATAGGGTACAGTCTCTCTTATACCCTTGTATCACTGCTCACTATATGGTACAGTCTTTCTTATACCCTTGTATCACTGGTCACTATAGGGTACAGTCTGTCTTATACCCTCGTATCACTGGCCACTATAGGGTACAGTCTCTTATACCCTTGTATAGGGTACAGTCTCTTATACCCTCATATCACTGGTCACTATAGGGTCCAGTCGCTTATACCCTCATATCACTGGTCACTATAGGGTACAGTCTCTCCTATACCCTGGTATCACTGGTTACTATAGGGTACAGTCTCTCTTATACCCTCGTATCACTGGTTAGTATAGGGTACAGTCTCTCCTATACCCTGGTATCACTGGCCACTATAGGGTACAGTCTCTCCTATACCCTCGTATCACTGGCCACTATAGGGTACAGTCTCTTATACCCTTGTATCACTAGCCACTATAGGGTACAGTCTCTCTTATACCCTTGTATCACTGGTCACTATAGGGTACAGTCTGTCCTATACCCTCATATCATTGGCCACTATATGGTATCAGTCTCTTATACCCTCGTATCACTGGCCACTATAGGGTAGGGTACAGTCTCTTATACCCTCTTATTACTGGCCACTATGGGGTACAGTCTCTTTTACCCGCTTATCACTGGTCACTTTAGGGTACAGTCTCTCCTATACCCTCGTATCACTGGCCACTATAGGGTACAGTCTCTCCTATACCCTGGTATCACTGGTTACTATAGGGTACAGTCTCTCCTATACCCTTGTATCACTGGCCAGTATAGGGTACAGTCTCGTATACCCCTGTATCACTGGTCACTATAGGGTACAGTCTGTCCTATACCCTCGTATCACTGGCCACTATAGGGTACAGTCTCTTATACCCTCGTATCACTGGTCACTATAGGGTATAGTCTGTCCTATACCCTCGTATCACTGGCCACTATAGGGTACAGTCTCTTATACCCTCATATCACTGGTCACTATAGGGTCCAGTCTCTTATACCCTCATATCACTGGTCACTATAGGGTAGAGTCTCTCCTATACCCTGGTATCACTGGTTACTATAGGGTACAGTCTCTCTTATACCCTCGTATCACTGGTTAGTATAGGGTCCAGTCTCTCTTATACCCTCGTATCACTGGCCACTATAGGGTACAGTCTCTCCTATACCCTCGTATCACTGGCCACTATAGGGTACAGTCTCTTATACCCTTGTATCACTAGCCACTATAGGGTACAGTCTCTCTTATACCCTTGTATCACTGGTCACTATAGGGTACAGTCTCTCTTATACCCTCGTATCACTGGTCACTATAGGGTACAGTCTCTCTTATACCCTCGTATCACTGGTCACTATAGGGTACAGTCTCTCCTATACCCTTGTATCACTGGCCAGTATAGGGTACAGTCTCGTATACCCCTGTATCACTGGTCACTATAGGGTACAGTCTCTCTTATACCCTCATATCACTGGTCACTATAGGGTACAGTCTGTCCTATACCCTCGTATCACTGGCCACTATAGGGTAGTCTCTTATACCCTCGTATCACTGGCCACTATAGGGTACAGTCTCTCCTATACCCTGGTATCACTGGTTACTATAGGGTACAGTCTCTCCTATACCCTCGTATCACTGGCCACTATAGGGTACAGTCTCTCCTATACCCTTGTATCACTGGTCACTATAGGGTACAGTCTCTCTTATACCCCTGTATCACTGGTCACTATAGGGTACAGTCTGTCTTTTACCCTCATATCACTGGCCACAATAGGGGACAGTCTCTTATACCCTTGTATCACTGGTCACTATAGGGTACAGTCTCTTATACCCTCATATCACTGGTCACTATAGGGTACAGTCTTTCTTATACCCTCGTATCACTGGCCACTATAGGGTACAGTCTTTTATACCCTTGTATCACTGGTCACTATAGGGTACAGTCTCTTATACACTCATATCACTGGTCACTATAGGGTACAGTCTCTCCTATACCCTGGTATCACTGGTTACTATAGGGTACAGTCTCTCCTATACTCTCGTATCACTGGCCACTATAGGGTACAGTCTCTCCTATACCTTCGTATCACTGGCCACTATAGGGTACAGTCTCGTATACCCTTGTATCACTGGTCACTATAGGGTACAGTCTCTCTTATACCCTCGTATCACTGGTCACTATAGGGTACAGTCTGTCCTATACCCTCGTATCACTGGCCACTATAGGGTACAGTTTCTCCTATACCCTCGTATCACTGGCCACTATAGGGTAGGGTACAGTCTCTTATACCCTCGTATCACTGGTCACTATAGGGTACAGTCTCTCCTATACCCTTGTATCATTGGCCACTATATGGTATCAGTCTCGTATACCCTCGTATCACTGGCCACTATAGGGTAGGGTACAGTCTCTTATACCCTCTTATTACTGGCCACTATGGGGTACAGTCTCTTATACCCGCTTATCACTGGTCACTTTAGGGTACAGTCTCTCCTATACCCTCGTATCACTGGTCACTATAGGGTCCAGTCTCTTATACCCTCATATCACTGGTCACTATAGGGTACAGTCTCTCCTATACCCTGGTATCACTGGTTACTATAGGGTACAGTCTCTCTTATACCCTCGTATCACTGGTCACTATAGGGTACAGTCTCTCCTATACCCTGGTATCACTGGTTACTATAGGGTACAGTCTCTCCTATACCCTCGTATCACTGGCCACTATAGGGTACAGTCTCTCCTATACCCTCGTATCACTGGCCACTATAGGGCACAGTCTCTTATACCCTTGTATCACTGCTCACTATAGGGTACAGTCTTTCTTATACCCTTGTATCACTGGTCACTATAGGGTACAGTCTGTCTTATACCCTCATATCACTGGCCACTATAGGGTACAGTCTCTTACACCCTTGTATCACTGGTCACTATAGGGTACAGTCTCTTATACCCTCATATCACTGGTCACTATAGGGTCCAGTCGCTTATACCCTCATATCACTGGTCACTATAGGGTAGTCTCTCCTATACCCTGGTATCAATGGTTACTATAGGGTACAGTCTCTCTTATACCCTCGTATCACTGGTCACTATAGGGTACAGTCTCTCCTATACCCTGGTATCACTGGTTACTATAGGGTACAGTCTCTCCTATACCCTCGTATCACTGGCCACTATAGGGTACAGTCTCTCCTATACCCTTGTATCACTGGCCACTATAGGGTACAGTCTCTTATACCCTTTTATCACTGGTCACTATAGGGTACAGTCTCTCTTATACCCTCGTATCACTGGTCACTATAGGGTATAGTCTGTCCTATACCCTCGTATCACTGGCCACTATAGGGTACAGTCTCTTATACCCTCATATCACTGGTCACTATAGGGTCCAGTCTCTTATACCCTCATATCACTGGTCACTATAGGGTATAGTCTCTCCTATACCCTGGTATCACTGGTTACTATAGGGTACAGTCTCTCTTATACCCTCGTATCACTGGTTAGTATAGGGTCCAGTCTCTCTTATACCCTCGTATCACTGGCCACTATAGGGTACAGTCTCTCCTATACCCTCGTATCACTGGCCACTATAGGGTACAGTCTCTTATACCCTTGTATCACTAGCCACTATAGGGTACAGTCTCTCTTATACCCTTGTATCACTGGTCACTATAGGGTACAGTCTCTCTTATACCCTCGTATCACTGGTCACTATAGGGTACAGTCGGTCCTATACCCTCGTATCACTGGCCACTATAGGGTATCAGTCTCTTATACTCTCTTATTACTGGCTACTATAGGGTACAGTCTCTTATACCCTCGTATCACTGGTCACTTTAGGGTACAGTCTCTCCTATACCCTCGTATCACTGGCCACTATAGGGTACAGTCGCTTATACCCTCGTATCACTGGTCACTATAGGGTACAGTCTCTTATACCCTCGTATCACTGGTCACTATAGGGTACAGTCTCTTATACCCTCGTATCACTGGTCACTACAGGGTACGGTCTCTTATACCCTTGTATCACTGGTCACTATAGGGTACAGTCTCTCTTATACCCTCGTATCACTGGTCACTATAGGGTACAGTCTGTCATATACCCTCATATCACTGGTCACTATAGGGTACAGTCTCTTATACCCTCATATCACTGGTCACTATAGGGTCCAGTCTCGTATACCCTCATATCACTGGTCACTATAGGGTACAGTCTCTCCTATACCATCGTATCACTGGCCACTATAGGGTACAGTCTCTTATACCCTTGTATCACTGGTCACTATAGGGTACAGTCTCTCGTATACCCTCGTATCACTGGTCACTATAGGGTATCTCACTACCTTGTTACCTGTCTCACTACCTCGTTACCTGTCTACCTGTGTCACTACCTCATTACCTGTCTATCTGTCTCGCTACCTCGTTACCTGTCTCACTACCTCGTTACCTGTCTACCTGTGTCACTACCTCATTACCTGTCTACCTGTCTCACTACCTCATTACCTGTCTCACTACCTTGTTACCTGTCTCACTACCTTGTTACCTGTCTATCTGTCTCACTGCCTCGTTACCTGTTTTTGTGTTTAAACCAATGGGTTACGTCCCGGACACTATGTTCATAATGTATGTGGTTCTGACCGGTTCTGTTCGGTTCTGCAGGGGACAAGGCAGACCCCTGTAAATTCCAAGCGTGTAACGAGTTCTCGCGGTGTGCGGTGAATGACTGGTCTGGCGAGGCCGAGTGTGTGTGCAGCGCCGGCTACGTGAGCATGGGCGGCCTGCCGTGCCGCAGCGTCTGCCTCGTCCACCCGGACTTCTGCCTCAACGACGGCAAGTGTGACATCATCCCGGGCACAGGCGCCATCTGCAGGTGTGTGTTTGTGTGCTTTTGTCCAAAGCAACTTACAATAAGTACATTTGTTAGGAGAAAGTGCAACACTAAACCGCTATCAGTAGAGTAAGGATTTCACAAGAACGAGTTTCAAGCACACCTAATTGCTAAGTTAACCGATTGCTAGTATACAAAAGAGATAAGTGCGAAAATACTAAGCGCAGAATATCAAAGTAAGAGCCAGGACATACAAACATAGAATGATTGCAAAGTTTTTCTGTTTTTGTTTTTTTGTTTTTTTATTATTAGTGGAAGGGGGACGGGTTGTAGAGGAGGGAATGCTAAGCGGGGTCCAGGTGGACTCTGAACAGGTGGGTCTTGAGTCTTTTGCGGAAGCAGGTGATTGACTCTGCAGTCCTCACATCAGCAGGGAGGGCGTTCCACCATAGTGGCGCCAAGACAGAGAAGAGTTGTGACTTGGCTGTGTGACCTTTGCCTGCTCTCAGGGATGGCAGTAGCAGCCAGCCACCCGAGGTAGTTGCGTGGAGGGCTCTAGCTGGGGCGTGGGGTCTGACTAGTGCTTGGAGGTAGATCAGGGCGGTTCCGTTGACAGCCTTGTAGGTCAGTACTATCGTCTTGAATTTGATACGAGCAGCTAGAGGGAGCCAGTGGAGGTCGCGGAAGAGGGGGGCCACGTGGGAGAACTTCAGCAGGTTGTACACGAGTCGTGCTGCCAAATTCTGGATGAGCTGCAAAGGCTTGATCGCGGAGGCAGGGAGTCCAGCCAGGACTGAGTTGCAGTAGTCGAGGCAGGAGATGATGAATGCTTGGACCAAGAGCTGCACTGCTTCTCTTGTGAGGAAGGGTCGGATCTGGCGGATGTTGTAGAGAGCAAATCTGCAGGATCGGGTCACCACGGTGATGTTGGCTTTGCAGCGCAGTTGGTCATCCAGTATGACACCAAGGTTCCTCGCAGTTGGTGAAGAACCCACCACAGCATCCTCAACAGTTACCAGTAGGTCTATGTGAGGGCAGTCCTTCACCGCAATCAGGCTGTCAGAGGAGGGGAAAGAGAGGAATAGTTGAGTGTCGTCTACGTAGCAGTGATAGGAGAAACCATGCAAAGTGATTACAGGACCTAAAGATCTAGTGTATAGGGAGAACAGAAACAGTCCTAATACTGAGCCTTGGGGGATGCCGGTGTCAATGGAGCAGGGTTCAGACAAGGAGCCATTCCACATGACCTGGTAGGTGCGGTTCATCAGGTAGGATGTGAACCAGGATAGCGCAGAGTCAGCGATGCCGAGTTCTGCAAGGGTGGCGAGGAGTATCTGGTGGTTCATGGTGTCGAATGCTGCAGACAAGGAGAGGTTAAACATGGACCTCCAGGGACCAGCCAAGAGGGAGGGGGCGAAGATTGTGCTGGTCTGGAGGAAAAGGGACAGAGGGAGTCTAAGGAAGAAGAGAGGGAGGATAGCAGGGTCGAGGAGGCTTCCTCGGTGGACAGAAGAGAGAATTGTTCAGGAGATGGTAGAGGAGCGAGAACAGATGAGGTGAGAGTAGAGGGAGAGAGAGATTTCAGGTTACGACAGGAGGTGACAATATGAGGAGTAGGGGGAAGGGAGGTGGAGGACTTCAAGGGGAGAGAGAAAGCAACAAAGTGATGGTCAGACATGGGAAGCGGGGTAACAGAGAGGGCCAAGGTACAGCAGCACCTTGTGGAGACAAGGTCGAGTTGGGTTCCAGCCCCGTGGGTAGGAGGGGAGGGGGAAAGTGTTAGGTCAAATGTGGTGAAAAAGTTAGTTAAATCGGATGAGTGCAACTTCTCTGGGTGGAAGTTGAAGTCACCCAGGACAACAAGTGGTGTGCCATCTTCAGGAAAGCAGCTGAGGAGGGCATCCATCTCATGGAAGAAGTCGTAGGGGCCAGGTGGACGGTAGATCACTGCAATGTAGAGCTTGATGGGAAGGGTGACTGCCACAGCATGGAATTCAAATGCAGATCTGGTCAAGTGTTCTAATGGGAGGACCTGGTAGGACAACTTTGGTGAGATGAGGAGTCCCGTCCCCCCTCCTCGTCCCGATGGTCTAGGGGTGTGTGAAAATAAGTAGGCGGTGGAGAGGGCAGCCGGGGCTGTGTTTTCAGGGGTGATCCAAGTCTCAGTGAGGGCCAGGAAGTGAAGAGTCTGGAGAGAGGCGTAAGCAGAGATGGAGTCCGCCTTCTTGACAGCCGATTGGCAGTTTCACAGTGCCCCCAGCACTTTGTCTGTGTAGACAGAGCGATGGGTAGCGCAGTTTGGAAGGGGTGCAGCGCCGGGACGGTCGAAGGTGGTGTCGTTTCCTGTAGGATGTCAGTCTAACAGTGATGAAGGTAAGGCACATGATTATGATGAGCGCGAGGAGATGAGGTTTATGGGCTTCCTCAAGGAACTCCCGCAGAGAGACTCCCTATGTCTTTGTTTGCAGGGGCCTGACGCTATTGCTGACGCTAACTATGAATAGTCCTTAAGTAAAGAGATGCTGCTAATGCAGTCCTAGCTCCACCCCACAATTAACTCTATTGAATACACCTGAGTAGCCGAAACTGGCTGAATTGCCTGCTTAGCAGCAAAACGTACACACATAAATTATGCTAGCTATTGGAATTAACTCTCAACAAAAATGCTATAACGCAAGGTCTGATTAATTCACCAGCAGCAAGATTACATGCAGCTCCTTCTTCACAAACAAAATGTAACTGTGGTAAAATGTGAGTGTTGGTATAATGTGTGTGTTGGTATAATGTGTGTGTATAATGTGTGTGTATAATGCGTGTGTAGGTATAATGTGTGTGTGTATAATGTGTATAATGTGAAAAATGTGGGTATAATGTGTGTATAATGTGTAGGTGTCGTGTGGGGGAGAACTGGTGGTACCGAGGTCAGCACTGTGAGGAGTATGTATCAGAGCCCCTGGTGGTTGCCATAGCGATGGTGTCAGTGGTGGGCTTCCTGCTGGTGGGGTCGGGGGTTCTGTTCTTCCTGGTCCGCACGCTACGAGACCAGTACCAGTCTGACGACTCAGAGGACCCGCTACGGTACCTGTCTCACTGCCTCATTACCTCCTGTCTCACTACCTCGTTACCTGTCTATCTGTCTCACTTTCTTGTTACCTGTCTACCTGTCTCACTACCTCATTACCTGTCTACCTATCTCACTACCTTGTTACCTGTCTCACACTGTCTGTCTGACTCCCTGTCTGTGTGTCTGTCTGTCTGACTGACTACCTGTCTGTCTGTCTCTGTCTCTTAGACATGGAGTCAGTGCCTCATCGTTGGAGGGCTCCAGTGAGTTCAGCCTGTACCAGAGCGACACCGTCTCCGCCCAGTTCTACCGTCGCTATGATGACCACCTGCCTCAGTACTGTGGGGGCGGTGATACCCGACACGGGAGCAGTCTAGTGCCCCAGGACCCCCCGGACCAGGACTCAGACCAATCCCACCACAACATCTCCAACACCAGGCTCACTACACAGGTACAGTAACACCTTCACCTTCACCTTCACCTCACCTCACCTCACCTCACCTTCAGCTTCACCTCACCTGACTTCACCTCACCTTCACCTCACCATACCTTACCTGACCTCACCTCACCTTCACCTCACCATTCAATTCATTTTGAAATTGCCTCTCTCTCTCACTCACTCTCTCTCTCTCTCTCTCTCTCTCTCTCTCGCTCTAGGAGCGTTTGAGGATGCTGGAGCTGTACGCGAAGGATGAACACTTTGCAGACTTTGTGCGACAGACTCAATTGTGAGTTTTCTCTCCTTCCTCTCAACTTCTCCTCCACCGCCTCCTAAATTCTGCAGCTAACCACCCCCTATGTTCACCTCCGACCTACTTCTAACTTATTCTCCACCACCCCCTAACTCCTCCTCCTAACTTCTCCTCCACCACCCCCTAACTTCTCCTCCTCACTTGTCCTCCTAACTTCTCCTCCACCACCCCCTAACTTCTCCTCCTTACTTCTCCTTCAGGTTTCTGGGGAGCAGACGGAGCTCCAACACTTAGTCCCCACCTGCCTCGGGTCCCTGGCTGGGAACTCTGAGGTATGTTCTCTGGTTCTCCTTCATCTTTAGGAGCTAGGCTACTGTTCTCTATGTTCTCTGGTTCCACATCATTTTTAGCAGCTAGGTCAATTAATTGATGCTACAAACAATTTTCATTATTTTCTAGCACACTCAAAGTTAGAGAAGAGCTGTTCCTGTGTAAACATAGCTTGCTTGTAGTTCAGGGTTAGCTGTTCCTGTGTAAACATAGCTTGCTTGTAGTTCAGGGTTAGCTGTTCCTGTGTAAACATAGCTTACTTGTAGTTCAGGGTTAGCTGTTCCTGTGTAAACATAGCTTACTTGTAGTTCAGGGTTAGCTGTTCCTGTGTAAATACAGCTTCGCAAACCAAGGCCATTTTGTCTGTGCAAACACCAATTTTGTTTTAAGTATATCAGGGCCTTTTCTGATTAGCTATTTAAAGAGGAGCTACTTACACAAGACTGCTGCATGAGTTTGCTGCCACCTAGAGACTAAAACATGCAATGCCTATCTCTGTATTGAATGGCATCATTTGAACACAGCTCAGGCCGCAGAGCAGGTCATCTGGCAAGCTTTAACTTAACGCAGATACATTCTTACATCTCTTTTCTAGTGGAAACTTCCTGGACCCGGCCTCTAGGTTAAGGGAAGAGTCTCCTGTTGCCATGCGGATGCCAATGGACAGGAGAGGAAACTTTGGGGATTTCATTTTTCTACAGACGCTTTTCTTTCATGAGCACGGCCACCTGACCCTTAACTGAACTTGACTGACCCCCCGTGCAGTCCAATAATCTCTCGTCATGTCAATATTTAACAACTGTGATTGTTTTGGATTGTGCGTGCTTCTTCAGTTTGTGTTTTCTAACTGCTGAGCTAACAGGCTAACTGCTGAGCTACCAGGCTGACTGCTGAGCTACCAGGTTGACTGCTGAGCTACCAGGCTAACTGCTGAGCTACCAGGCTTAGTGCTGAGCTACCAAGTTGACTGCTGAGCTACCAGGCTGACTGCTGAGCTAACAGGCTAACTGCTGAGCTAACAGGCTAACTGCTGAGCTAACAGGCTAACCACTGAGCTAACAGGCTTTTAGCTTGTAAATCAGGTTGAGAGATATCCACTCTGCCTCATCTTGTTTACATGTTCCTGCTCCGTGTGTCTCCTTCACACTGCAACAAGGCTACAAGCCTGCTCTTAGGTATAATATTTAGGACTACTTCAGCATGTGAATGTGTAGTATGTAGAGAAATACACAACCAAAGTAATCTTCAGTCAGTGGGTGTAATGATGCCTGGCCTATTATGGGATATTGTTTTTGTTCTTTACATTTTAACATAATGTAATATAAACAATACAATTCTAGTGTCACATAGTACATTAAGAGGACATTTGGGTAAAATATATACTAATCTGGTGTAATCAATAACAAAAATGAATGAAATGCACGGCTAAGCACACCATTTTTACCATTCCTGCACTGCAGGGTCAGTTCAGGACAATCGTATGAACCGCTTTAGCAGCCCTGATGCCCCCCCCCAGTGCCTTCAGTGATCTTACAGGTTTGTGGGAAGTGTTGCTTAGCAACCACCACGTCTCTCTGACCAATCAGACAAACAAGTTATGCTGCTCAAATACGCTGTGTCTGTTGTCGTTCAAGTCTACAATGTTTAATATGTTTTCATTCTGCACTACGACCTTCAATACGTTTTCATTCTGGTGTTCATCATTTAATGTCTGTTGTTGTTCAGGTCTAAGATGTTTAATATGTTTTTATTCTGCGTTACGACCTTCAATATGTTTTCATTCTAGTGTTCGTTTAATGTCTGTTGTCGTTCAAGTCTACAATGTTTAATATGTTTTTATTCTGCGCTCCAATCTTCAATATGTTTTCATTCAGGTGTTCATTGTTTAATGTCTGTTTTCGTTCAGGTCTCTGATGTTCACTATGTTTTTGTTCTACAACGTTTAATATCTGTTTTCGTTTTAACGTCAAACGCTAATGTAGTGTAGTGCTAATATATTCCTCTGTATGTTTTTTTGCCGTAGTTACCATGGATTCACAGTAATCCACAATGTGATATGTTGTCTTTAAGAAGTGATCGGTCTTCACCCGGGTGACTCCACAATCTTAGCAGCTAGCAAGTGCTAGCGTATCAGCAAATACTAGTGTGTCACAAATAGGAGTGAATGTTATTTTGTGTGTATTTGTGTTGTTTTGTGATTAAACATGAAGATCCCTCCGAGTGTTACGGTATTATTAACCACAGATTGTTCAGTGGTCATGTTATACATATTTAACACTTTCACTATGTTCCTCTTGGTTCAATGTATTATATAACTTCCTGGTTTGTGTTATCACATCCTGGTTCTTTGTATTATCTTATTTCCTGGTTGTGTGTGCTCTCACTTCCTGGTCCTGTGTGTTTTGTATGTGAGGTGATAGAATATGGTGGGTAAGTGTGAAATGTGTTTTCCTAAAATAAACTGATATTTTGTATGAGGTATTTTTGTGAATGCAACACTATTGTGACACTTAATGTTTTTATGTTACAACATCTCCACAATGTCATCTATCTAATACCTAAACTAACCATCTCTAACCTAATACCTAAACTAACCATCTCTAACCTAACACCTAAACTAACCATCTCTAACCTAATACCTAAACTAACCATCTCTAACCTAACACCTAAACTAACCATCTCTAACCTAATACCTAAACTAACCCCCCTAACACCAATGTAATGACCTCGCGGGTGACATAGGAAGGTCCAGTCAGTAGTACGCAACAAATATTTATTTGGTTAAAACCTGGTTACTGTAGGGCTGTAACCAATGCCAAAATAAGACCTGAAGAAGAACAATTTACGGAAGACACACTCTCCGCATAACTCTCTCAACGCACACACACAATCCCCATCCCCCCTCCTTTATCTCCTCGCAAAGCCCCTCCCTCTCGCCGTTTTGATTCGCCACCCACACCGATTGACAGACTGAACATTCTAATACATGCACACAGAACAACTTGCATAATGGAAAACGATTGACATTAGCAAACACATAACACACAAACTCTTTAAGAGTCCCAGGGTTGCTACAATACATTCAACATTCACAAGTCAAAGTTCAAGACTTGAAAAGCCCACATAGCAACAGCGATCACATGTCATTATTTTACGACGGTACAAACCAAATGCATAGCAGACTTAGTTTTGGACTATTTTTCATGTATTTGGTGGCGTTTCTTTGGTTTCTGTTCAAGGCTCTAGCAGGGTACTAATGGTCCTTGTAAAAGTACATATTGGCGGCCGAGAGAGCGCTAACGGCGAAGGCTAACAGCCAAGCGTAGCCCCAGCTGTGCTCTCCCTCCTAATGCTACTTCAATAAAACTATGAAGGAGTAAGCTAGCCTGATGCTATCTGATGGGCTACCACACATAAGCTAGCCTGGTCGTATCTGATTAACCCGCCCACCCAGAGTTGGTATGGATTTATTTAAACTTTGCTCTTCGTCATCCATATCTTCATTCCATACAGTCTTCTTGTGTGTGTGTATACACACACACACACACCTCTGTGTATATTGTGTATGATGTAATGTTCATCCTTGCCCAGCTTACAGATAGATATCTTGTTCGACCTTCCTCTCTGACCTTTCACCCCTAATATTGAATCGTTAACCTCTCTCTCTCTCTCTCTCTCTCTGTGTTTCTGAAGAGTGAAATACGCTGCGCTTTTTGTTTTGGAAAACCCACTTCTGACCAGGGACAAGGACTCCAGTTTCCTCCACAATGCTGCCGCTGTCTTGGTAGGAGAGTTTTGGAAAAAGCGCTCTATAAGGAGGACGGTGCTGTCAATGTCCAGACCCACTGACTTAATGATGTCTGGCATGGAAATGAATCGCTCAACACCCATATTACGACTGCTGTTTCCACGGACATGCCTCTTGTTTACCCTCTTAAATGTTCATATTTTCTAATCATCTGTGTTTTTTCAGAGTAGGCTAATAAACATCTGGCAACATGTGTGGTTCACAGTCTCTTAAGATTACACAACATAAAACCAAACGTAAAACATGAAGTAAAACAACTGCTGCTGCTAGAAGGTTTAATGAGAGCGACATGAAGTCTAGAGGCTGTTTCTTTTGCACTGCTTAAGCATACCACCAGCTCTACCACCGCCACCACCGCCACCTCTTCTGAAAGCTTGTCAAGAAAGTTGGGCTTCAGCATAACCTTTCTCACGATGGTGTGGAGTAACACACAGTATGTTGTGTTCAAGGAAAGCCTGCTTCTCTGACAAACAACAGCTGACATGTGAAGTCAAACACATCAGCGTTACTAACGTTTGAGTTCCTCAGTGCGGAAACTGCCATTGTCGATTACTGGAGTGATTAAATTCGGGGAATCAATGTTTTGTTCCAAGATCAATATGCAGTATTTTCAGAATAAATGTCCTTTTCTTCTAGTTTGAGATTCACACTATTGTGGCACCAGTTATGGAAACTAAGCTGGGCCTGGAGAGACTAAGCTGGGCCTGGAAAAAGCTGTCATGTTCTCTGTTTTTTCTTTTACAAACTCCAGGCTATTACGCAAAGATGAAAACTCACACAGGCCATTGTTAGTGAAGACCCCCGCCAGCTTGCACTGTACTGGCCATACCAACACTCAACAATGTTCTGAAACCCTAGCCAGGGCCCAGAGGTCAGAGGTCAACGCTTGTTTGGTCCTACAGAGACTTTAAAGGTTTAATACAATCGGTGACACCACTGGTGATGTCTGGAACTGTCTGTTAAAACTAGTGGTGGGCCGTTATCGGCGTTAACGTGCTGCGTTAACGCGAGACTCTTATCGGGCGATTAAAAAAATATCACCGTTAATCTATTCTCAAAGTTAGGTTGGGAGCTGGGTCTTCTGCGGTGTAAGCACCGCGGAACTGCTGCATCTTCTGCCTGGCGTCAATCCCCATCGGGCGTGTAGCGCTTCGAGGCGGCTGGATTCGCGGGATCACGTGAGAACTACAAGACCACGCGATAATTTGTGGATGTCAAAATAGAACAAACAAATAAAAGGTTACTTTGCCTTTCCGAAGTTGACTTACAGTTGCTTTGTCTGTCAGAAGTTGATTTGCTGTTGATTTGGTCATTTTTCCTAGATTTTTGTGCTTCTACCATGAGTTGGTAGGCTATATAGTAAATGTTTTCTTTTTTGTCTGGTTTAATTGTATTTAGTGTTGTTTATTGTTGTTATGTCCTAATGTGTTGTGCTGTAGCCTATTCAGTTATAAACGACAACGATTTGTGGCCGTGTTCGATCGGGAGGGTGTTTTTATTTTGAAAATTGACCAGATGCTCTATGGCTTTTACTATTTCACTTCCTGCCCGGTTGATCTGCTCTGTTGAAATTGACACGGTTCAGCAACGGCTCGCGTCAAAAATAGAACACTACGGAATGATAGCGCTGCAGCGCGGCGCTCCTGGGACGCTGCTGACGTTCCGCGGCGCACCCGGTGGAAATGCTTTCATTGATCAGAGTGGCAGCGATCAGCAGCGCTGACCGCGGCGCAGCCGTTCCGCGGCGCTACGTCCCTGGTGGACTTTCACCATGGCCCACATTGCCCGTAAATACTTGGGGACTCCTGCCACAACTGTCCCATGCGAGATACTTTTTTCTTTAGCAGGCCATATTGTGCAGAAGAGGAGATCTAGTTTGTCACCAGAAAATGTCTTCATTTCATGTTTAACTGAACAGTTAGTAAACACAAGTACATCTTATTGAACATTATTTATTTTCATCACCAATTATCATAGTAGAACAGCTTTCTCAAGCAGTTTGTGATGCATTTTGGAAACAGGAGATGAGCCCCTGGTCTAATGCGCCACCGGGCTTGAGAAACCCGTTCTCAAAGACTTACTTTTAGTCATTATTTAGGTAGCACACACATATTATGAATGCCTTTGGCGGAATTCAAATGAGCCATTTTAATCTAGATTAATCTAGATTAATTCCAAGATTACAGTGAGATTAATCTAGATTAAAGAAATTAATCTATGCCCACCACTAGTTAAAACACAGATTCAAGATGATATCAGCTGGAGATTCAAGATGATTTCAGCTGGAGATTCAAGATGATTTCAGCTCCAGATTCAAGATGATTTCACCTGGAGATTCACAATGATTTTATTATGAAACTGATCACAATTCAGAACCCTGAGTACTTTCCACCAGTACATTGTTAACATTAGCAATGTTTAAATGGGAGTTTAAGGCATCTCTGTGGCCACATGGTTAAATGATCCCTTATTATTGAGCCTCATCCACTAATCTCCCCCAGCTCCTCCCTCCTCCAGGCCAGGAGAAGATTTTGATTGCTGCTCCAGCTGTCCCACCTCCTGAGGTGTGAGAACAGGAGAGGAGCAGGAGGAGGATCATTCTCCTGGTGTCAGCCCTCCTCCTCCTCCTCCTCCTCCTCCTCCTTCACACCTGAGAGGATGATAAAATTTCAGATTCACGATGGTTCTCTCTTGTGGAACCAGAGAAGATAAATTACTTTTTATTCATGCTGAGGAAATACACGTCTTAAGGGCATTTTCACATTAGGTGCGATTGCTCTAGTATTTTATCACATGATTATGTTAATGATTGATGATGATGCTTATTGGTAAAACAAACAAAGACTGGTCACTCTCGCTGTGCTGATACAGTGGACCTACTCTAATGAATGTTAAAGTGTGACTTGAGTAATTGCATCGTAAAAGACTTTACGAGTTGTTATTTAAAGCCAATGGATAATAGTTTTCTTCATACTGATCATGTGTTTGTTGTGAGCTAGCTGAACGTGATATATTATAACATGTATTGTTCACAGTCCTCGGGGGACACAATAAATGAAGCCCTCCCTGAAGTAGATCAGAACCATGTGATCCACTAGCCCACAGCAGAACCCTTTACATCTGGCCCTTCAGAACCCTTAACATCTGGACCCAGCAGAACCCTTTACATCTGGACCTTCAGAATGCTTTACATCTAATAGTAATTCATTGCATTTATATAGCGCTTTTCAAGACACCCAAAGCGCTTTACATAGTGTGTGTGTGTGATAGGACACCTCATCCGCTACCAGTGTGTAGCACCCACTTGGGTGATGCACAGCAGCCAGTATGCTAACCACACACTGGCTCAGTGGAGAGGTGAGGAATGAAACTATCCAATTAGAGACCAGGGGATGATTAGGTACAAGGAGGATGGAGAGAGGGACCGCTGGCAAGCTGCTGCCGCGCCTCCTCCACTGTTTTGGCTGTTTTTGCCTTATTTGCTATTTTTGTTGCTTCACATCGACTATGTTATGTATGAACACTGGACTTTAAAGCCATCTGCTGATTTGTCAGGTTCAATCTAACACTCTGCGACACTGAAACACCAGTCAAACAGTCTCTACCTGTCTGCTGCTACTGCCTCGCCACTGGCTAGCCTCTTGGCTAGCTCCGCCGGTACAAGGCCCACCTGCTTGGGGCTCCTGGGACTCCTCTCCGCACTCTGTGGCTGGATAGCCTGCTCTGGCGTGCCCTACGAAGCATGCCGGATTGGACTGGTCCGCTGCCACCCTGCCAGCTCTCCTGGACGCTTACCTGCGCCCACGGATTGCTGTCAAAGCGGAGGACGCTGCACCCCGTCACACCGCTGCCCCGACGGTGTTCGCTTGCCGGTCGGCCACTCTGCTGCTAATCACCGGCGTCGATCAGCTGTTTACCCGTCTCCAGAGAAGCTACAACCTACTCGCTTCACTTCTCTGCCTCCACTGCCCTGGTTCTGTGGCTTCCTCGCCAGAATCACCTACAGCTGGACTACGTCGCTGACCATCCTACATCATGTGGATTTTTAACCTGTTCTTCTGGATTGCGCTGTGTGTGTCTCTTTCACGTGCAACTCTGCCGCTCCGTTACTCAGTAACAGAGATGTTACGTCTCCGGATCTTCTCCAGGACCCCTCCACCCCAACTTGCACTCCACCACTACATTCACAAACGACCGAGATACATCCATAGAGGCTCTGGATGGCACTTTCAGTACAGTCAACACAACAGCAACACAACCGTCTGCTCCTTCTGGTCCACTGGGCCCCGCCCCCCTCCCCGCACTGCCCATCTTGTAAGTCCTGTAAATCACAACGTACTCAGTACGTTTACATGACACTCAAGAAAGTCGACATATTGGCTTAGTCCAACTATGATTGGATTACTAAAATGTATGTATACACCTTAGTCGAGCTATAATCGATTCAAATCGACTTACTCATTGTCGAGTTAAGACCCCTAGATTATGCGATTCATAGTCGAGCTAAGCGTGCATGTAGCCAATCGAATTGGACTATGCGTTGAATTGCGTTCTGCGCATGCTCGAGATCTCTTCCCGGGGCCGTGAGCCGGAAGTAGAAAGAGACGATAGTCGTGTTGTTGTTGTTGTTGTCGCCGCCGTCGGATAAGGGATAACGAGAAACGGCGATTTATTTAAAAAGGTGGCGCAGAAGACGGAGGAAGCCGGTGAATTAGTTACCCCCTATACGAATTGGGAGCGTGCATGGCATTCATTCATTAAAGGTGGAAGCACACGGACACTACGCTTCCATTTCACCTAAGGCTGAATTAAAAGTACATGTTTTTCTAAATGTGGGTCATCAACAAGGTTGTAAAGTAGTAACTTGGGGCACATCTGTCAAAATAAATGTTTTTTTCTCCCGACGTGTTTATGATATTTATTCATTAATTGCGCCGCGGCGGGGAATGTATACGGACGGGCGGCGGAGGGGCTGTTCTGGTGGGAGAAATGTTTTCAGCAGACAGCTGTACACTAACTTTGGGTCGGCGCTGGCGCAGAAGATGGAGGAAGCCGGTGCCGTGCCAATGTAGTTACCCCCTATAAGGAGTGTATCATCATCAACGTGCATTCAGTACACACTACGCTTCGATTTAACCCAAGGCTGAATTAAAAGTCCATGTTTTTCTAAATGTTGCTCATCAACGAGGTTGTAAAATAACTACGATCTTTATTCATTCATTGCGCCGCGGCCGAACTGACGGAGGTATTCTCTGATATTATGAATCTTACAGACTGCGTCGGGTTCTCCGACTCTCTGGTACTTCCACAACAAGTAAAGACTCCTAGTCGGGTTTATCTCGCCCATGGGGAAAAGGAATTGGGGGAAATTAACTTTGGCTTTGACTCTCTGAAGTCCAGATTGAAACGCGACATGGAGGAGAAAGCGATGTTTCAGCAGACAGCTGTCAGTTCACTTCGGGTCTGTCTACTGAAAACATATTTCTCGAATGAGTTTGTTGTTGCTGGTGACGTAAATAGGTCAACCTTTGGCTCTATTACCACTAGTTGAAATGGGCACAGCGCCACCTATCGTACCGGGGCATTACACGCTTCGGCCAATGAATCGATTTACTCGCCGCCATGTATACGCGGACAATTGCAGTTGTCCAATTGCGGAGCATAGACGAGCTATGGCTTTAATCGAAATAATCTGTGCATGTAAACGTACTGACTGTCCCCCCTGCTCAAAGCTACCACATACACACCACTCACCTGTCTGAAACTCTGCCTGCTGAACATCAGATCCCTCAGTAATAAGGCTCTGCTGATCGCTGACTTTATTGCTGACTGTAAACTGGACATCACTGAGACTTGGCAACAGCCTAATGACTTTTCCCACCTAAACGAGGCTGCTCCACCAGGCTTCTCTTTTATTAGTAAACCCCGTGCTACAGGGAGGGGGGGCGGCCTCGCCCTCCTTCACCGTGATAATATCAAAGTCACTCCTGTCACTGTCCCCCATCACTCCTCTTTTGAATGTTTAGTTGTAAAACTACCAGGCCCCAAACCCACCATCATTGTTACCATTTACAGGCCACCAAAACCCTCTGCTGTTTTGCTCAACGAATTCTCATCATTATTAACATCTGTATGTGCAATGTCCCCCACTGTTATCCTCCTCGGCGATTTCAACATCCACATTGATAATCCATCCAGTATCTTTGCCAACGACTTCATATCACTCCTGGACTGTCTCGGTATCACACAAAATGTCAACCTCCCAACCCATAACAAAGGCCACATACTGGACTTAATCTGCTGAACTGACATCACTCCCACCAATCTTGATATCACGGATTTCCCCATCTCTGACCACAAAGCTGTACTTTTTGACATTCACACCCAACTACACAAAGTCAAAGTACAACGGACCATCTCCTTCAGAAACATCAAACATATCAACACCACAGATCTCTCCACCCTGATCAGCTCCTACCCCAGCCCTCCCCCAGCATCCTCCCCTGCTGACCTGGTGATCCACTACAATAACTGTCTCTCCTCTTCCTTCATGACCCTGGCTCCCCTGAAATCCCGCTCAGTATCATTCACTCACACTGCTCCTTGGTTTACCCCTGACCTACGCCAGCTCAAAGCCACAGGCCGCCGACTGGAGCGACTGTACAAAAAGACTGGACTCACTGTACACAGCCAAATGTACTCGGACCACCTACATCACTACAAGAACGCCCTTAACACTGCCAAATCCTCATACTACTCCAACCTCATCAACACTGGTACAGGTAACAACAGAGTCCTCTTCTCAACAGTCAGCCACCTACTTCAGACTCCTAGAACCTTCCCACCAGACACTTCCACCGATCAGTGCACTGCCTTCCTGGACTTCTTCAACTCTAAAATTAACACCATTCACCAACAACTGGCCTCATCCGGCACCTCCTCCAACGATCCAACCTGGATGATCACCACCGGCCAACCTCCCATCAGCTCCCTCTCCGACTTCACCCCAGTTTCAGAACACACCATCTCTGAACTCATCCGCAAAGCCAAAGCCACCACCTGTCAGCTTGATCCTCTTCCCACCTCCCTCGTCAAAGCCTGTCTGCCATCCATTTCTCCCTTGATCACCAACATAATCAACTCCTTCCTCACCACTGGCACTGTACCCCCCACTCTCAAATTGGCTGCTATCACACCCATCCTGAAAAAACCCAGTGCTGACCCAACAGACCTTAACCTTTACCGGCCCATCTCCAACCTTCCCTACATCTCCAAAACACTCGAAAGGGTGGTCGCCGCACAACTACATTCCCACCTTGACACAAACAACCTCCATGAACCCTTTCAATCTGGTTTCCGTCCAAAGCACAGCACTGAAACAGCCCTGGTCAAAATCACTAACAACCTCCTCTGTGCAGCTGACTCTGGATTACTCACCATTCTCATCCTCCTCGACCTCAGTGCAGCATTTGACACCATCTCCCACACACTACTCCTGGACCGCCTGGCTGGCATTGGGATCACTGGTGCTGCACTTCGCTGGTTTACTTCATACCTCACTGACCGCCAACAATTCGTGCAAATAAGGGACCACAAGTCTGGGTGTTTGGGTGTTTCACTGGGTGTCCCCCAGGGGTCAGTCTTGGGTCCACTCCTCTTCATCACCTACCTCCTCCCCCTGGGCACAATCCTCCGTCATCATGGGGTCCATTTTCACTGCTACGCCGATGACACTCAGGTTTACATCTCCTCCAAACCCACCACTGCCATCCCTCCCACCTCCCTCATCACCTGCCTTGAAGTCATCCGGAGCTGGATGAGCAGGAACTTCCTCAAGCTCAACGGCAATAAAACCGAGGCCCTGCTCATCGGCTCCAAAGCAACCCTCACAAAATCACAACACACCCCAGTCACACCCATCATCACTGACGGATTCCCTGTACCCTTCTCCCCCCAAGTCAAGAGCCTTGGTGTCACTTTGGACAGCACCCTCTCATTTGCACCTCACATTCAAAACATCACCTGGACTGCCTTCTTCCACCTCAGAAACATCTCCAGACTCCGCCCATCACTGTCCCACTCCAGCACCGAAATCCTGGTTCATTCATTTGTCATTACTCGCCTTGACTACTGTAATGCCCTCCTCACCGGACTCCCCGTCAAACTCATCAACAGACTGCAAATCATTCAAAACTCGGCCGCCCGGATCATCACCCGCACCAAATCATCTGACCACATCACCCCGATCCTCATACAACTTCACTGGCTCCCGGTACAATACCGCATCCACTACAAAAACCTCCTCCCCACATACAAAGCTCTCCACCACCTAGCCCCTTCTTACCTCTCCGACCTCCTCCAGGACTACAGCCCCTCCCGCACCCTCCGCTCAACCTCTGCTGGTCTACTAACCATACCCACATCATGCCTCAGCACCATGGGTGCCCGAGCCTTCAGCTGCTCGGCACCCAAACTATGGAACTCCCTCCCCCCACACATAAGACAGTCAGACTCCATCACAACATTCAAATCCAAACTCAAAACACACCTGTTCAAACAGGCATACTCACTCTGACACTGTGCACTACACTTGTTTTAAGGTTGAAGTCTGGTTTTAATTAATGTTTGATGTTTTTTATTTTTTATATTTCTTGATGTTGTTTTATTCTTTGTAAGGTGACCTTGGGTGACGTGAAAGGCGCCTTATAAATAAAATGTATTATTATTATTATTATTAGGTGGCCATGATGGTATAAGAGCCAGGTTGGGAATTTGGCCGGGACACCGGGGTTAGCACCCCTACTCTTGCGATGAGTGCCACGGGATCTGTAGTAACCACAGGGAGTCAGGACCTCGGTTTTAACGTCTCATCTGAAAGACAGGACAGAGTCCCCATCTCAGTCCCGGGCATCTTACATAGGCCAGAGGGATGAGCACCCCCTACTGGCCTCCAACACCTCTACCAGCACCAACTCGTCTCCCATCCAAGGATGGACCAGACCAGCCCCGCTTAGCTTCCACAGAAACCAGCAGCGCAAGGCAGGTAGCCATGGTGCTGGTTGCCATGATGCTGGTCTAGACATTCCGAACCCTTTACATCTAGACCCAGCAGAACCCTTTACAACTGGACCTTCAGAACCCTTTACATCTAGACCTTCAGAGCCCTTTATATCTGGACCTTCAAAACCTTTTACATCTAGACCTTCAGAACCCTTTACATCTAGACCTTTGAAACCATTTACATCTAGACCCAGCAGAACACTTTACATTTAGACATTCAGAACCCTTAATATCTGGACCTTCAGAACCCTTTATATCTAGACCTTCAGAACCCTTTACATCCATTCTAGACCTTCAGAAGCCTTTACATCTGGACCTTCAGAGCCCTTTACATCTGAACCTTCAGAACCCTTAACATCTACACCCAGCAGAACCCTTAAGAACTGGACCTTCAGAACCCTTTACATCAAGACCTTCAGAGCCCTTTACATCTGGACCTGCAGAACCCTTTACATCTAGACCTTCAGAACCTTTTACATCTGGACCATCAAAACCCTTTACATCTAGACACAGTAGAACCCTTTACATCTAGACCTTCAGAACCCTTTACATCTGGACCTTCAGCACCCTTTACATCTAGACCTTCAGAACCCTTTACATCTGGACCTTTAGAACACTTTACATCTAGACCTTCAGAACCCTTTACATCTGGACCTTCAGAACCCTTTACATCTAGCCCTTTGGAACCATTTACATCTAGACCTTCAGAACCCTTTACATCTGGACCTTCAAAATTCTTTACATCTAGACCTTCAGAACCCTTTACATCTAGACCTTTAGAACCCTTTACAACTGGAACTTCAGAACCATTTAAATCTAGACCTTCAGAACCATTTACATCTAGACCTTCAGAACCCATTACATCTGGACCTTCAAAACCCTTTACACCTAGATCCAGCAGAACCCTTTACGTGTAGACCTTCAGAGCCCTTTACATTTGGACCTTCAGAACCCTTTACATCTGGACCTTCAGAACCCTTTACATCTAGACCTTCAGAACTCTTTACATCTGGACCTTCGAAATCCTTTACATCTAGACCTTCAGAACCCTTTACATCTGGACCTTCAGAACCCTTTACATCTAGCCCTTTAGAACCCTTTACATCTAGACCTTCAGAACTCTTTACATCTGGACCTTCAAAATCCTTTACATCTGAACCTTTAGAACCCTTTACATCTAGACATTTAGAACCCTTTACATCTATAATCAGCAGCACCCTTTACATCTAGACATTCAGAACCCTTTACATCTGGACCTTTATAACCCTTTACATCTAGACCTTCAGAACCCTTTACATCTAGACATTCAGAACCCTTTACATCTGGACCTTCAAAATTCTTCACATCTAGACCTTCAGAACCCTTTACATCTAGACCTTTAGAACCCTTTACAACTGGAGCTTCAGAACCATTTAAATCTAGACCTTCAGAACCATTTACATCTAGACCTTCAGAACCCTTTACATCTGGACCTTCAAAACCCTTTACATCTAGACCCAGCAGAACCCTTTACATCTAGACATTCAGAACCCTTTACATCTGGACCTTCAGAACTCTTTACATCTAGACATTTAGAACCCTTTACATCTATAATCAGCAGTACCCTTTACATCTAGACATTCAGAACCCTTTACATCTGGACCTTTAGAACCCTTTACAACTGGAGCTTCGGAACCATTTAAATCTAGACCTTCAGAACCATTTGCATCTAGACCTTCAGAACCCTTTACATCTGGACCTTCAAAACCCTTTACATCTAGACCCAGCAGAACCCTTTACATCTAGACATTCAGAACCCTTTACATCTGGACCTTCAAAATTCTTTACATCTAGACCTTCAGAACTCTTTACATCTAGACATTTAGAACCCTTTACATCTATAATCAGCAGTACCCTTTACATCTAGACATTCAGAACCCTTTACATCTGGACCTTTATAACCCTTTACATCTAGACCTTCAGAACCCTTTACATCTGGACCTTCAGAACCCTTTACATCTAGCCCTTTAGAACCCTTTACAACTGGACCTTCAGAACCATTTAAATCTAGACCTTCAGAACCATTTACATCTAGACCTTCAGAACCCTTTACATCTGGACCTTCAGAACCCTTTACATCTAGCCCTTTGGAACCATTTACATCTAGACCTTCAGAACCCTTTACATCTGGACCTTCAAAATTCTTTACATCTAGACCTTCAGAACCCTTTACATCTAGACCTTTAGAACCCTTTACAACTGGAACTTCAGAACCATTTAAATCTAGACCTTCAGAACCATTTACATCTAGACCTTCAGAACCCTTTACATCTGGACCTTCAAAACCCTTTACATCTAGAACCCTTTACGTGTAGACCTTCAGAGCCCTTTACATTTGGACCTTCAGAACCCTTTACATCTGGACCTTCAGAACCCTTTACATCTAGACCTTCAGAACTCTTTACATCTGGACCTTCGAAATCCTTTACATCTAGACCTTCAGAAACCTTTACATCTGGACCTTCAGAACCCTTTACATCTAGCCCTTTAGAACCCTTTACATCTAGACCTTCAGAACTCTTTACATCTGGACCTTCAAAATCATTTACATCTGAACCTTCAGAACCCTTTACATCTGGACCTTTATAAACCTTTACATCTAGACCTTCAGAACCCTTTACATCTGGACCTTCAAAACCTTTTACATCTAGACCTTCAGAACCCTTTACATCTAGACCTTTGAAACCATTTACATCTAGACCCAGCAGAACACTTTACATTTAGACATTCAGAACCCTTAATATCTGGACCTTCAGAACCCTTTATATCTAGACCTTCAGAACCCTTTACATCTGGACCTTCAAAATTCTTTACATCTAGACCTTCAGAACTCTTTACATCTAGACATTTAGAACCCTTTACATCTATAATCAGCAGCACCCTTTATATCTAGACATTCAGAACCCTTTACATCTGGACCTTTATAAACCTTTACATCTAGACCTTCAGAACCCTTTACATCTGGACCTTCAGAACCCTTTACATCTAGCCCTTTAGAACCCTTTACATCTAGACATTCAGAACCCTTTACATCTAGACCTTTAGAACCCTTTAAAACTGGACCTTCAGAACCATTTCAATCTAGACCTTCAGAACCATTTACATCTAGACCTTCAGAACCCTTTACATCTGGACCTTCAAAACCCTTTACATCTAGACCCAGCAGAACCCTTTACATGTAGACCTTCAGAGCCCTTTATATTTGGACCTTCAGAACCCTTTACATCTGGACCTTCAGAACCCTTTACATCTAGACCCAGCAGAACCCTTTACATCTAGACCCAGCAGAACCCTTTACATCTAGAGCTTCAGAACCCTTTACATCTAGACCTTCAGAACTCTTTACATCTGGACCTTCAAAACCCTTTACATTTAGACCCAGGAGAACCCTTTACATCTAGACTTTCAGAACCCTTTACATGTGGACCTTCAGAACCCTTTACATCTAGACCTTTAGAACCCTTACTTCTGGTCCTTCAGAACCCTTTATATCAAGACCTTCAGAACCATTTACATCTGGACCATCAGATAGAGATCTGATGGTCCAGATGTAAATGGTTCTGGTAAATGGTTACATCTAGACCTTTAGAACCCTTTACATCTGGACCTTTATAACCCTTTACATCTAGACCTTCAGAACCCTTTACATCTGGACCTTCAGAACCCTTTACATCTAGCCCTTTAGAACCCTTTGCAACTGGACCTTCAGAACCATTTAAATCTAGACCTTCAGAACCATTTACATCTAGACCTTCAGAACCCTTTACATCTGGACCTTCAGAACCCTTTACATCTAGCCCTTTGGAACCCTTTACATCTAGACCTTCAGAACCCTTTACATCTGGACCTTCAGCACCCTTTACATCTAGACCTTCAGAACCCTTTACATCTGGACCTTTAGAACACTTTACATCTAGACCTTCAGAACCCTTTACATCTGGACCTTCAGAACCCTTTACATCTAGCCCTTTGGAACCATTTACATCTAGACCTTCAGAACCCTTTACATCTGGACCTTCAAAATTCTTTACATCTAGACCTTCAGAACCCTTTACATCTAGACCTTTAGAACCCTTTACAACTGGAACTTCAGAACCCTTTAAATCTAGACCTTCAGAACCATTTACATCTAGACCTTCAGAACCCATTACATCTGGACCTTCAAAACCCTTTACACCTAGATCCAGCAGAACCCTTTACGTGTAGACCTTCAGAGCCCTTTAGATTTGGACCTTCAGAACCCTTTACATCTGGACCTTCAGAACCCTTTACATCTAGACCTTCAGAACTCTTTACATCTGGACCTTCGAAATCCTTTACATCTAGACCTTCAGAACCCTTTACATCTGGACCTTCAGAACCCTTTACATCTAGCCCTTTAGAACCCTTTACATCTAGACCTTCAGAACTCTTTACATCTGGACCTTCAAAATCCTTTACATCTGAACCTTTAGAACCCTTTACATCTAGACATTTAGAACCCTTTACATCTATAATCAGCAGCACCCTTTACATCTAGACATTCAGAACCCTTTACATCTGGACCTTTATAACCCTTTACATCTAGACCTTCAGAACCCTTTACATCTAGACATTCAGAACCCTTTACATCTGGACCTTCAAAATTCTTCACATCTAGACCTTCAGAACCCTTTACATCTAGACCTTTAGAACCCTTTACAACTGGAGCTTCAGAACCATTTAAATCTAGACCTTCAGAACCATTTACATCTAGACCTTCAGAACCCTTTACATCTGGACCTTCAAAACCCTTTACATCTAGACCCAGCAGAACCCTTTACATCTAGACATTCAGAACCCTTTACATCTGGACCTTCAGAACTCTTTACATCTAGACATTTAGAACCCTTTACATCTATAATCAGCAGTACCCTTTACATCTAGACATTCAGAACCCTTTACATCTGGACCTTTAGAACCCTTTACAACTGGAGCTTCGGAACCATTTAAATCTAGACCTTCAGAACCATTTGCATCTAGACCTTCAGAACCCTTTACATCTGGACCTTCAAAACCCTTTACATCTAGACCCAGCAGAACCCTTTACATCTAGACATTCAGAACCCTTTACATCTGGACCTTCAAAATTCTTTACATCTAGACCTTCAGAACTCTTTACATCTAGACATTTAGAACCCTTTACATCTATAATCAGCAGTACCCTTTACATCTAGACATTCAGAACCCTTTACATCTGGACCTTTATAACCCTTTACATCTAGACCTTCAGAACCCTTTACATCTGGACCTTCAGAACCCTTTACATCTAGCCCTTTAGAACCCTTTGCAACTGGACCTTCAGAACCATTTAAATCTAGACCTTCAGAACCATTTACATCTAGACCTTCAGAACCCTTTACATCTGGACCTTCAGAACCCTTTACATCTAGCCCTTTGGAACCCTTTACATCTAGACCTTCAGAACCCTTTACATCTGGACCTTCAGCACCCTTTACATCTAGACCTTCAGAACCCTTTACATCTGGACCTTTAGAACACTTTACATCTAGACCTTCAGAACCCTTTACATCTGGACCTTCAGAACCCTTTACATCTAGCCCTTTGGAACCATTTACATCTAGACCTTCAGAACCCTTTACATCTGGACCTTCAAAATTCTTTACATCTAGACCTTCAGAACCCTTTACATCTAGACCTTTAGAACCCTTTACAACTGGAACTTCAGAACCATTTAAATCTAGACCTTCAGAACCATTTACATCTAGACCTTCAGAACCCATTACATCTGGACCTTCAAAACCCTTTACACCTAGATCCAGCAGAACCCTTCACGTGTAGACCTTCAGAGCCCTTTACATTTGGACCTTCAGAACCCTTTACATCTGGACCTTCAGAACCCTGTACATCTAGACCTTCAGAACTCTTTACATCTGGACCTTCGAAATCCTTTACATCTAGACCTTCAGAACCCTTTACATCTGGACCTTCAGAACCCTTTACATCTAGCCCTTTAGAACCCTTTACATCTAGACCTTCAGAACTCTTTACATCTGGACCTTCAAAATCCTTTACATCTGAACCTTTAGAACCCTTTACATCTAGACATTTAGAACCCTTTACATCTATAATCAGCAGCACCCTTTACATCTAGACATTCAGAACCCTTTACATCTGGACCTTTATAACCCTTTACATCTAGACCTTCAGAACCCTTTACATCTAGACATTCAGAACCCTTTACATCTGGACCTTCAAAATTCTTCACATCTAGACCTTCAGAACCCTTTACATCTAGACCTTTAGAACCCTTTACAACTGGAGCTTCAGAACCATTTAAATCTAGACCTTCAGAACCATTTACATCTAGACCTTCAGAACCCTTTACATCTGGACCTTCAAAACCCTTTACATCTAGACCCAGCAGAACCCTTTACATCTAGACATTCAGAACCCTTTACATCTGGACCTTCAGAACTCTTTACATCTAGACATTTAGAACCCTTTACATCTATAATCAGCAGTACCCTTTACATCTAGACATTCAGAACCCTTTACATCTGGACCTTTAGAACCCTTTACAACTGGAGCTTCGGAACCATTTAAATCTAGACCTTCAGAACCATTTGCATCTAGACCTTCAGAACCCTTTACATCTGGACCTTCAAAACCCTTTACATCTAGACCCAGCAGAACCCTTTACATCTAGACATTCAGAACCCTTTACATCTGGACCTTCAAAATTCTTTACATCTAGACCTTCAGAACTCTTTACATCTAGACATTTAGAACCCTTTACATCTATAATCAGCAGTACCCTTTACATCTAGACATTCAGAACCCTTTACATCTGGACCTTTATAACCCTTTACATCTAGACCTTCAGAACCCTTTAGATCTGGACCTTCAGAACCCTTTACATCTAGCCCTTTAGAACCCTTTACAACTGGACCTTCAGAACCATTTAAATCTAGACCTTCAGAACCATTTACATCTAGACCTTCAGAACCCTTTACATCTGGACCTTCAGAACCCTTTACATCTAGCCCTTTGGAACCATTTACATCTAGAGCTTCAGAACCCTTTACATCTGGACCTTCAAAATTCTTTACATCTAGACCTTCAGAACCCTTTACATCTAGACCTTTAGAACCCTTTACAACTGGAACTTCAGAACCATTTAAATCTAGACCTTCAGAACCATTTACATCTAGACCTTCAGAACCCTTTACATCTGGACCTTCAAAACCCTTTACATCTAGAACCCTTTACGTGTAGACCTTCAGAGCCCTTTACATTTGGACCTTCAGAACCCTTTACATCTGGACCTTCAGAACCCTTTACATCTAGACCTTCAGAACTCTTTACATCTGGACCTTCGAAATCCTTTACATCTAGACCTTCAGAAACCTTTACATCTGGACCTTCAGAACCCTTTACATCTAGCCCTTTAGAACCCTTTACATCTAGACCTTCAGAACTCTTTACATCTGGACCTTCAAAATCATTTACATCTGAACCTTCAGAACCCTTTACATCTGGACCTTTATGAACCTTTACATCTAGACCTTCAGAACCCTTTACATCTGGACCTTCAAAACCTTTTACATCTAGACCTTCAGAACCCTTTACATCTAGACCTTTGAAACCATTTACATCTAGACCCAGCAGAACACTTTACATTTAGACATTCAGAACCCTTAATATCTGGACCTTCAGAACCCTTTATATCTAGACCTTCAGAACCCTTTACATCTGGACCTTCAAAATTCTTTACATCTAGACCTTCAGAACTCTTTACATCTAGACATTTAGAACCCTTTACATCTATAATCAGCAGCACCCTTTATATCTAGACATTCAGAACCCTTTACATCTGGACCTTTATAAACCTTTACATCTAGACCTTCAGAACCCTTTACATCTGGACCTTCAGAACCCTTTACATCTAGCCCTTTAGAACCCTTTACATCTAGACATTCAGAACCCTTTACATCTAGACCTTTAGAACCCTTTAAAACTGGACCTTCAGAACCATTTCAATCTAGACCTTCAGAACCATTTACATCTAGACCTTCAGAACCCTTTACATCTGGACCTTCAAAACCCTTTACATCTAGACCCAGCAGAACCCTTTACATGTAGACCTTCAGAGCCCTTTATATTTGGACCTTCAGAACCCTTTACATCTGGACCTTCAGAACCCTTTACATCTAGACCCAGCAGAACCCTTTACATCTAGACCCAGCAGAACCCTTTACATCTAGAGCTTCAGAACCCTTTACATCTAGACCTTCAGAACTCTTTACATCTGGACCTTCAAAACCCTTTACATCTAGACCCAGGAGAACCCTTTACATCTAGACTTTCAGAACCCTTTACATGTGGACCTTCAGAACCCTTTACATCTAGACCTTTAGAACCCTTACTTCTGGTCCTTCAGAACCCTTTATATCAAGACCTTCAGAACCATTTACATCTGGACCATCAGATAGAGATCTGATGGTCCAGATGTAAATGGTTCTGGTAAATGGTTACATCTAGACCTTTAGAACCCTTTACATCTGGACCTTTATAACCCTTTACATCTAGACCTTCAGAACCCTTTACATCTGGACCTTCAGAACCCTTTACATCTAGCCCTTTAGAACCCTTTGCAACTGGACCTTCAGAACCATTTAAATCTAGACCTTCAGAACCATTTACATCTAGACCTTCAGAACCCTTTACATCTGGACCTTCAGAACCCTTTACATCTAGCCCTTTGGAACCATTTACATCTAGACCTTCAGAACCCTTTACATCTGGACCTTCAAAATTCTTTACATCTAGACCTTCAGAACCCTTTACATCTAGACCTTTAGAACCCTTTACAACTGGAACTTCAGAACCATTTAAATCTAGACCTTCAGAACCATTTACATCTAGACCTTCAGAACCCTTTACATCTGGACCTTCAAAATCATTTACATCTGAACCTTCAGAACCCTTTACATCTGGACCTTTATAAACCTTTACATCTAGACCTTCAGAACCCTTTACATCTGGACCTTCAAAACCTTTTACATCTAGACCTTCAGAACCCTTTACATCTAGACCTTTGAAACCATTTACATCTAGACCCAGCAGAACACTTTACATTTAGACATTCAGAACCCTTAATATCTGGACCTTCAGAACCCTTTATATCTAGACCTTCAGAACCCTTTACATCTGGACCTTCAAAATTCTTTACATCTAGACCTTCAGAACTCTTTACATCTAGACATTTAGAACCCTTTACATCTATAATCAGCAGCACCCTTTATATCTAGACATTCAGAACCCTTTACATCTGGACCTTTATAAACCTTTACATCTAGACCTTCAGAACCTTTTACATCTGGACCTTCAGAACCCTTTACATCTAGCCCTTTAGAACCCTTTACATCTAGACATTCAGAACCCTTTACATCTAGACCTTTAGAACCCTTTACAACTGGACCTTCAGAACCATTTCAATCTAGACCTTCAGAACCATTTACATCTAGACCTTCAGAACCCTTTACATCTGGACCTTCAAAACCCTTTACATCTAGACCCAGCAGAACCCTTTACATGTAGACCTTCAGAGCCCTTTATATTTGGACCTTCAGAACCCTTTACATCTGGACCTTCAGAACCCTTTACATCTAGACCCAGCAGAACCCTTTACATCTAGACCCAGCAGAACCCTTTACATCTAGAGCTTCAGAACCCTTTACATCTAGACCTTCAGAACTCTTTACATCTGGACCTTCAAAACCCTTTACATCTAGACCCAGGAGAACCCTTTACATCTAGACTTTCAGAACCCTTTACATGTGGACCTTCAGAACCCTTTACATCTAGACCTTTAGAACCCTTACTTCTGGTCCTTCAGAACCCTTTATATCAAGACCTTCAGAACCATTTACATCTGGACCATCAGATAGAGATCTGATGGTCCAGATGTAAATGGTTCTGGTAAATGGTTACATCTAGACCTTTAGAACCATTTACATCTAGACCCAGCAGAACCCTTTACATCTAGACCTTCAAAACTCTTTACATATGGACCTTCAGTACCCTTTATATCTAGACCTTCAGAGCCCTTTACAAATAGACCTTCATAACCATTTATATCTAGACCCAGCAGAACCCTTTACATCTAGACCTTTAGAACCCTTTGCATCTAGACCCAGAAGAACCCTATACAACTGTACCTTCAGAGCCCTTTACATCTAGACCTTCAGAGCCCTTTACATCTGGACCTTCAGAATCCTTTACATCTGGACCTTCAGAACCCTTACATCTAGACCCAGCAGAACCCTTTACATCTGGACCTTCAGAACCTTTTACATCAAGACCTTCAGAGCCCGTTACATCTGGACCTTCAGAATCCTTTACACCTGGACCTTCAAAACCCTTCAGAACTGGACCTTCAGAACCCTTTACATCAATACCTTCAGATCCCTTTACATCTGGACCTTCAGAATCCTTTACATTTGGACCTTCAAAACCCTTTACATCTGGACCTTCAGAACCCTTTACATCTAGACCCAGCAGAACCCATTACACCTGGACTTTAAGAACCCTTTACATCTAGACCTTCAGAACCTTTTACATCTGGACCTTCAAAACCCTTTACATCTAGACCCAGCAGAACACTTAACATCTAGACCTTTAGAGCCCTTTACATTTGGACCTTCAGAACCCTTTACATCTGGACCTTCAGAACCCTTTACATCTAGACCCAGCAGAACCTTTTACATCTAGACCAAGCAGAACCGTTTAGATCTAGACCTTCAGAACCCTTTACATCGAGACCCAGCAGAACCCTTTACATCTAAACCTTTAGAACCCTTTACATATTGACCTTCAGTACCCTTTATATCTAGACCTTCAGAACCCTTTACATCTAAACCTTCAGAACCCTTTACATCTAGACCCAGCAGAACCCTTTACATCTAGACCTAAAGAGCCCTTTACATCTGGACCTTCAAAACTCTTTACATCTGGACCTTCAAAATCCTTTACATCTAGACCTTCAGAACCCTTCACATCTAGACCTTTAGAACCCTTTACCTTTAGACCAAGCAGAACCCTTTACATCTAGACCTTCAGAACCCTTTACATCTAAACCTTTAGAACCCTTTACATATTGACCTTCAGAACCCTTTACATCTAGACCTTCAGAACCCTTTACATCTAGACCTTCAGAACTCTTTACATCTGGACCTTCAAAATCCTTTACATCTAGACCTTCAGAAACCTTCACATCTAGATCTTTAGAACCATTTACATCTAGACCCAGCAGAACACTTTACGTCTGGATTTTCAAAACAATTTACATCTGAACATTCAGAACCTTTTCCATCTAGACCCAGAAGAACCCTTTACAACTGGACCTTCAGAACCCATTACATCTAGACCTTCACAGCCCTTTACATCTGGATCTTCAGAACCATTTACATCTGGACCTTCAAAACCCTTTACATCTGGACCTTCAGAACCCTTTACTTCTAGACCCAGCAGAACCCTTTACATCTAGACCTAAAGAGCCCTTTACATCTGGACCTTCAAAACTCTTTACATCTGGACCTTCAAAATCCTTTACATCTAGACCTTCAGAACCCTTCCTATCTAGACCTTTAGAACCCTTTACATTTAGACCAAGCAGAACCCTTTACATCTAGACCTTCAGAACCCTTTACATCTAGACCTTTAGAACCATTTACATCTAGACCCAGCAGAACTCTTTACATCTAGACCAGGCATTCCCAAAGTGTGGTGCGCGCACCCCCAGGGGTGCGCAAGCTACGACCAGGGGGTGCGCGAGAGGAAAAATGTAATGGCGGTCTGGTGTAATATTACACAATTACAGTGCTGTTTTTTAAGTGGGATTTTTCCATACAATAAAAAAACATGAACAGTAAACATTTCCTTTGTAATCCCTTTTATTTTAAATAAAAAACTATAATTTCTTAGTTTTTGATAGAAACGTTCTTATTTTCCTCTGCGGCGCTGCGCCGCGACGGGCTCTGGGTCGGCTTGGAAGGGTTCGGGGGCTTCCCGGGGCCGTGGTCGCAGTATCTCGCTGCGCCTTCCTCTCCCCCGGGGGACGGGGCCCCCTCGCCCCCGGCGTGACTGTCGACCGGGACGGACTGTCCTCAGTGCGTCCCAACCGCGTCGCGTCGTTCAGGGCGGGGATCCGGCTCACGTACAACTGGCGCAAGGGGTCGGCGGCGATGTCGGCTACCCACCCGACCCGTCTTGAAACACGGACCAAGGAGTCTAACGCACGCGCGAGTCAGAGGGTCCTACGAAACCCCGCGGCGCAATGAAAGTGATGGCCGGCGCGCGCCGGCCGAGGTGGGATCCCGGCCCCGGTTTATCTGTTTCGGAGCCTATTCTCTTAATGTTGCGGATCGTTTGTAACTTCATTGCAAAATGAAAAAGGCCTACGGCTGAAAATAACCGTAGGCCTACTTTCTGTCGCTGAGCCGTGTCTGTCACTCATCCTCTTAAAAGTGGAAGCTTGTGCGTAGCTTTGTTGCATTATATTGAAACTTTGTTGATGTTGTTATTGTCATGCGTGTTCTGGTTATTTGCGCATGATTAAACATGTCTTTATATGGCGATAAAACAAAGCTTTGTTGCGTTTTTTTTTTTTTTTGCGGTGGGGATTGGGGGTGCGCCAACCCGGTTGGGATGTAGAAGGGGGTGCGCAGGAAAAAAAGTTTGGGAACCGCTGATCTAGACCTTCATAGCTGCTCGTCCACGCTGCTCGGTACTGTGCTGTGTTTGCTACCTGTTGCCTACCTGTGTGGGAAGCCCCGGGTGTTTGTCCTTGGGTAACACTAATGATCCTGCCCCGGCTTGAGTCGCTGCACTGTCCTTGTTGGTGGCTCGGAGGAAAGTTTCCGCTTTCTTCTGTACTGCTGGCTCCGGGATCTGTGCGTGCTAACTCGCCGGCTAGCCGCTTCTCTCCTAGCGACCGACTTCACTGAGGTAAGTTATTGTCTTGTGTGGTCGTTTTAGCGGGTTGACGGTTGCAGGCTGCGGCTTGCTCTTGTGGCGTCGCTGATCGGTGTCCCATAACTGTAAGCCGGGTTAACCCCTGGGAGGCTCGGGTTTCTTCACTGCTCGACCGTCTGCTTGTGTGTGCCTGTGTGTCTATCGAGTAAGTTTTACTAGCGTATGTTACAAATCGGTCCTGCTCGTACAGCATTGTGTGTTTTCTTCCGGATTCTGGTGTTGTTTGGATGTTGGACTCATGTTGGATGTAAGAGTCACTTCATGAGGGAAGAGCGGCTCTGCTAACAAAGCTAACAAAGCCAACAAAACAGTCTTCGGTTGGTTTATTTGACCAAGCAGAGAATAACATTAAGAGGAAACTACTAACTGAGCCCAGGATGGCTGCGATGTCCTCAATCACCGATATAAAAACGGAGTTACAATCCATTGAGTCTCTCATTATGGATCTTCTTCAGCGTCAATCAGAGCTCTCCTCCCGGTTGGCCAGCCTGGAGTTTCCTGGATGGTGATTCCCCTGCTCCCGGTTGCTCCTGCTGGGCGTCGGTGGTCAGGGGCAGGAGGAAAATTTCTCTTCCTCTTTACGACCCTAAAATTGACGATCCCCCGCTTCAACTCTTCAACTCTAACCCAACCTACTCCTATCTCTATTGCTGATGACAATGCTTCGCTGCCCTCTCTTTCTCCCGCTGCCAGACGATCTACAGCGTCGACAAAAAGACACCGGTCTCCTAACTCCAATGACAGTTCCCCCATTAGGAAACATATCCGTATTTCATCTCCTCCATCCACGTGTAGCGTCAGCCCCGATGTAAACACTTATGTTGCTGAGTCAGTCACCGCCCCCTCTTCCACACACCTGGCAGATAACGTAGCCACTTTCTCCCACAGTGCTAATGTAGCTAACTCTGTTGGCCACATGACGCGTCACCTTCCTCCCAAACTCGCGAAATACAGTAGCACTGATAACACGGACACAGCAGAACTGCTTATCCTTGGCAACTCTATTGTGAGATTCGTAAAACTCCCCGGTGCTGTCACATACTGCCTCTCTGGTGGAAGAGTGGCAGACTTCATTGAACTTGCTCCGACACTACTGGACCATCATCCCGCTGTGCACACTGTCCTACTGCACTGTGGGACGAATGACGCCATGACTAGACAGTCAATCAAACTACAGCAAGCGATAGAATCACTAGCATTAACCATTGAAAGCCTGGGCAGACGCTGTATTCTTTCTAGTCCTATTCCCACCTTGTCTCCCTCCTCTGAATGCTTCAGCCGACTTTATGGCTTACACCAGTGGTTAAATCATTTCTGTACAGCAACCGGTTACGGCTTCATCAGCAATTTTGACACGTTCTGGTCTAAATTCAACCTCTACAAGTCAGATAATTTGCACCCAAACCTGGATACCAAGAAACTTGAGTTAAATTTTATTAATTACATTGCATCAAACCCATTTTGACTATCTCTATCCCAGAGTGTTCATGACTACCCATCTCTGACTTAACTAACTAGTAACTCATCAAAACTGGATAATCCTGGTTCTGATGACAATTCGGTTCACTATACACATTGCTTAAAGATAGCTCTCCTTAATGTCAGATCTCTCTCTAATTCTCTAACTTTTATTGTTAATGATATTATTGAATCTCATCGACTTGACTGTATTCTCCTCTCTGAAACATGGCTTGACGATACTGGTAATAAGGAACTGATTGAAGCTTCACCTCCCAATTTTTCATTTTCACACTGCATCAGGCCTAATAAAAAAGGTGGTGGTGTTGCTGCTATTTTTTCAGATATCTTATCATGTAAAACTACCTCACTTGGTTCCTACTCTACATTTGAATATCTTGCTTTCATAACCAAAGCTACTTGTCGGTGTCTAGTTCTTACAGTTTACTGTCCTCCTAAACTAAAAAAAGGCTTCTTATCTGAATTCGGTGAGGTCCTATCAAAAATTACTGTTGAATTCGATTATATCCTTCTCTGTGGTGATTTTAATATTCATATTGATAATGCCAATGATATTTTTGCAAAGCAGTTCATTGACTTGTTGGCAGCTTTTGAGCTCATGCAACACATTACTGGGCCTACACACAACAAAGGTCACACTCTTGACTTAGTAATTTCGAAAGGATTAGACTTAACCACAGAATGCACTGTGGATGTTGGAATTTCAGATCACTTTTGTGTATTTTTCAATGTTGCTCTTATGACCAAAGATGTGCTTGGTCTAAAACCCAAATTAGTTAAAAAACAGACCATTTGTGCCGAAACATCTAGCAAAGACACAATGACTCCACCAAGTGTACTAAGTTTAAAAAAGATTGTGACCCGTCCTCTCTGTCTTCTCTGTCTTTGTGTGAAAATTTAGTTGATTTCAACACTTCAGTGATACAAATTATGGATGATGTTGCATCTGTGAGAATTAAATTAATTACTGGTAAAACTAAAACACCCTGGAGGAATATGGAAGGAGTGAAGGCTTTAAAGAGAACCTGCCGCAAATTTGAACGTAAATGGCGTAAGACCTTCTCAATAAATATACCAAAGAAATTAAGAAATCTAGACAGCAATTTTTCTCTAAAATAATTGCTGAAAAGTCCAATAATTCCCAAGTTCTGTTTAGCACAATTGATAAGCTGATAAATCCACCTAGACAAATTCCCATTGATCTTCACTCTTTTGTGAAATGTAGTGAATTTGCTACATATTTTACATCTAAAATCTCTGATATTAGGGATACAATTTCAGCTTCCTCCTATGGTGGATATGATCATCTCTCTTTTGCTCAGCATCATATTGCCAACACTCTTTCCAACTTCGCCCAAATTCAGTCCTGTGAACTGCAAGATGTAGTGCATCAGCTCAGCTCTTCAACATGTGCTCTTGACGCGATGCCTACAAAAATGTTTAAAAGTGTTTTTAGTTGTATGGTGGAGGATGTTCTTGACATTGTTAATGCCTCCCTTCTCTCTGGAATATTCCCATAGGCGTAGATTACGGGGGGGACGGGGGGGACATGTCCCCACCACAATTTATAATTTGAATTTTGTCCCCACCACTTTTAAAAATGTGCAAACCAATTGCGACCGAAAAAATCCCCACATACTCAACCGAAACCGTCAAGTCTAAATCATGCGATAGGCGCACGATGACATCCTCAAGCCCCCCCCCGTCAACAATCGCGCAACCCCCCCCCCCCCCCCCCCATTGACAATCGCGCACCCCCCATTGACAATCGCCCCCCCCCCCCGTCGACAATCGCGCACCCCCCCCCCCCCCTCCGTCCCCACCACTTCTAAAACCAAACTGACGCCCTTGAATATTCCCCTTGTGTCTTAAACATGCTGTTGTAAGGCCACTGTTAAAAAAGAATAATTTAGACCCACTGGTTTTGAGCAACTACAGGCCAATATCCAATCTGCCTTTTCTGGGGAAAATTCTTGAAAAGGTTGTCTACAAACAATTATATTTGCACCTGTCAAACAATAATATGTTTGATGCTAACCAGTCTGGCTTTAGAGTAAATCATAGTACTGAGACTTCCCTAGTTAGAGTTGTTAATGATCTCAAAGTCAGCACAGACAATCACAAAGTCTCTATCTTAGTACTTCTCGATCTTAGCGCAGCTTTTGATATGGTGGACCATAAAATTATTTTACATCGTCTAGAACACTACTTAGGCCTTAAGGATATAGCTCTTGACTGGTTTTTATCTTATCTTACTGGAAGATCTTTCTCTGTGTCCGTTGGTAATCATAACTCAGATAAGATAACCACTCCATATGGTGTCCCTCAGGGGTCAATTCTAGGTCCTCTTTTATTTAATATATACATGCTGCCACTTGGGTCCATAATTCAAAAACATAATGTTTCCTATCAATCATACGCCGATGACACACAGTTATACATTTCCGTTTCAGCCAACAACCTTGATCCAGTAAACAGTCTCATCCAGTGCATCACAGACATCAGTTCTTGGATGAGTAAAAACTTTCTCCAGCTTAACCAGGACAAGACCGAGATTCTTTTAGTTGGTCCCAAAGCCCTGAGGCACAAAATTCAACCTCCACTAACTTCTTTACCGGTTCAACCAAGTGAACATGTCAAAAACTTAGGTGTGCACTTAGATGCTGACCTAAGTTTCCACAGGCACATCTCCACCATCTCTAAAACTGCTTTCTATCACCTAAGAAATATAGCCAAAGTTAGATGTTTTTTGTCCCAGTCTGATTCCGAGAAGCTAGTTCATGCTTTTATTTCCAGTAGACTGGATTATTACAATGCTCTCTTTTCTGGATTACCAAAGCAAACAATAAATAAACTACAACTTATCCAGAATGCGGCCGCTAGAGTGCTGACCAGAACTAAAAAATCTGAGCATATCACTCCCATTTTATCAACACTCCACTGGCTTCCTGTAAAACAGAGAATTGATTTTAAAGTTCGTCTCATGGTTTACAAATGTTTTAATAGTCTGGCCCCCTCCTACGTCTCTGACATGCTCAGTCTATATGTACCAGAGAGACCCCTTAGATCACTAAACAAAGATCTCCTCATTATACCTAGAATCAACTCTAAAGCAGCATATGGTTCTTTCAGTCACTACGGTCCCACTCTCTGGAACTCTATACCACATGAAATATGCTCTGCTACATCAGTGTCCTCCTTCAAAAGTAAATTAAAAACATATCTTTTTTCACAAGCTTTAACTAGGTTTTTTTTCTTTTTTCAGTACTGGTACTATTATGTATTATACATTATTTATTGTGTTTTATCATCTCCTGTTTTTTACCAATGACAGAAAGATGAAGGATGACCTATCATTTATCTATCATCTATTTATTTATTTATTTATTCATCTATGCTATGTGTTTATGTGTTTTTATGTGTTAAGCACATTGAGTTTATGCTTGTCATATGAAATGTGCTATACAAATAAACTTTGATTTGATTTGATAACCCTTTATATCTAGACCCAGCAGAACCCTTTACATCTAGACCTTTAGAACCCTTTACATCTAGACCCAGCAGAACCCTTTACATCTGGACTTTCAAAACCATTTACATCTGAACCTTCAGAACCCTTTACATCTAGACCCAGAAGAACCCTTTACAACTGTACCTTCAGAACCCTTTACATCTAGACCTTCAGAGCCCTTTACATCTGGACCTTTATAACCCTTTACATCTAGACCTTCATAACCCTTTAACTCTGGACCTTCAGAACCCTTTACATCTGGACCTTCAGAACCCTTTACATCTACACCTTCAGAACCCTTTACATCTAGACCCAGCAGAACCTTTTACATCTGGACCTTCAAACCCCTTTACATCTGGACCTTTAGAACCCTTTACATCTATTTTTTTTTTTTTTATAAACTTTATTCCGTACCATTAAAAGAGAAAACAAAGAACAAAAAAATAATAATAATAACAATGATAATAATAACAACAGTCCGAAATGGAATAGGAAGAAGCAATGCTTATCTAGTCCTATCCCTATTTTAACACTTAATGATTTCAATTGTAGAAAAAAAACAAAAAAAACAACAACAAAAAAACCATTTTTAGGCTTGTAAATTAATCAATTTCAGTCTAATATATGTATGTAATATATATATCTATGGTATAATCAAACAAAAACTTTTGCCATTAGCAAGTGGCACATTCACCTTCTTCGCTTCTATACCTTGTAAAAATATATTTTTTGTACATCTTTTTAAATTCTATTACATTTATACTCTGTTTAATTTTTTCCTCGAGACCATTCCACAACACCACACCACAAATCGAAATACACATACTTTTATTATTAGTCCGAGCATAATGCTGTTTCATATTTAATTCCCCTCTTAAGTTGTAGCCCCCCTCTCTCTCTGTGAACAGTCTTTGTATGTTACCAGGAAGCTGTTTATTTTTTGCTTTATACATTATTTGTGCGGTCTTAAATTCTACCAGATCTCTGAACTTTAAGGCATGCACTTTTAAAAATAGTATATTGGTGTGATCACGATATCCTACATTGTTAACTATCCTTATGGCTCTTTTTTGTAGTATGCATATTGATTGTGTATTGGTTTTGTAGGTGTTGCCCCATACTTCTACACAGTAATTCAGATATGGCAAAACAAGTGAACAATACAAATTATACAATGCTCTCTCATTCAAAATGTGTCTTGCTTTTCCTAGCACTCCGATGCTCCGTGACACTTTTGCCTTAACATATTTGATATGGGGTTTCCAGCAGATTTTGTGGTCTAGAATCACACCCAGAAATTTATTTTCATACACTCGTTCTATATTTATATTATTGATCATCACTTTTACTTGTGTGTTTATTTTACGGTGTCCAAACATCATAAGTTTGGTTTTGTTCAGATTTAATGATAATTTATTCAAGTCAAACCAAGTTTTTAGTTTACTCATTTCTACTGTGACCACCTCTAAAAGCTGCTGCAGATTTTCCCCAGAACAGAAAATATTGGTGTCATCTGCAAATAATACAAATTTTAATATTCTTGACACCTTACATATATCATTGATGTATAATATAAATAATTTGGGACCCAATACTGACCCCTGTGGCACTCCACAACTAATTTCTAAACATGTTGATTTCTTGTCGCCTATCTGTACAAATTGATGTCTATTACTAATGTAGCTTTTCATCCAGTTGAGTACAACCCCTCTGATACCATACCTTTCCAGTTTATTGATTAATAAGTGATGATCTATTGTATCAAATGCTTTTTTTAAATCTATAAATACTCCTACTGCATACTTCTTGTTATCTATAGAACTGGTAATTTCTTCAGTTAACTCAATTAATGCCATCGATGTAGTTCTGTTTGATCTGAATCCATACTGACAATCAGCTAACAATTTATGCTTCTCAATGAAATTATCCAACCTGCTGGCAAAGAGTTTTTCCAATATTTTAGAGAACTGAGAGAGTAAAGACACCGGCCTGTAATTAGTGAATTGATTTCTGTCTCCAGCTTTGTATAGTGGAATAACTTTAGCAGTTTTCATTTTACCTGGAAACACACCTGTTTTGAAAGACAAATTACAAATATAAGTGAAGGGTTTTGCAATGGCTTCAATTACTTTCTTGATTACAGCCATATCAATGTTATTCCAGTCTGTAGACCTTTTATTCTTACATTTGCTAACAGTGTCAATAATCTCCTTTTCAGTAACAGCTTTCAAAAACATTGAGCTTGGATTGCTATCTAAGAAATCCTCAACCTTTCCCCCTCCCTCTTCTTGCTGTGGATTGTTGATTTCTTCTGCCAGTTTCGGTCCCACACTTACAAAAAAGTTGTTGAACCCCGTAGCCACATCATTCAGATTGCTTACAATCTTATCATTATCCATAAAATATTGAGGGTAACTTATATTTGTTGATTTATTCCTAATAATATTATTTAATACATTCCATATGCTCTTAATATTATTTTTATTACTGTCTAATATTTTATTATAATAATCCTTCTTAGATATCCTCATAATATTAGTTAACTTATTTCTATATAATTTGTATTTATTTTCTGCTTCTATAGTTCTAGATTTTATGAATACTCTATATAAGGTATTCTTTTTTTTGCATGCATTTTGTATTCCCTTTGTCATCCATGGCTTGTCTATATATTTTTGCTTCTTGTTGTATTCTTTTAAAGGACAGTGTTGATCATATAATGATTTAAATATTATCGAAAATGTTTCATAAGCTTTATCAGTATCATTTTCTTCATACACATTTTTCCAGTTTTGTGTTAGTAATTCATTTCTAAAATTATTTATAGATTCTTCTGTTCTTACTCTCCTATATCTAATCATGTTATCATCACTATATTTCACACCATCACAATCATACGTTACAAAAACTGGCAAATGATCACTGATATCATTCAATAGTAACCCGCTCATTATGCTACTGTCCATAATGTTTGTGAATATGTTGTCTATTAGAGTGGCGCAGTGAGATGTTATTCTGCTTGGTTTAGTGATTACTGGAACTAAACTCATACTGAACATTACATCGATAAATTCATCAGTCAGTTTGTGTTTGTTGGGATTTAAGAGATCTAAATTAAAATCTCCACAAATGAACATAATCTTCTGATTTTTCAGATCAAACATTCTTTCCATGCTATTCTTAAATATTTAAATGTTAGAACCAGGTGATCTGTATACACAACTTACAATTACATTTTTCTTTTTTTCCAAGCAGATTTCTACAGTAATACACTCCATCACATCATCAATGGTAGTTGTCAAGTTTTCCACTACTTTATAATTTAATCTTCTATCAACATACAGAGCCACCCCTCCTCCTTTTTTGTTCTCCCTATTTATGTAGTTCAGTTCATATCCATTCAAGTCAAAATCCACACCTTTTTCAGCATTGATCCAGGTCTCAGATATGGCTATCACACTGAATGGTTTGTTTAGATGAGTTAAATATTCTTTGATGTTGTGAAAGTTTGCATATAAACTTCTGCTATTAAAATGAATAATTGACATTCCATGATCTGTTTTTATGTTCATGTTAAATTGACCTTCTGAATAATAATCACAGTTATTGTTTAGATTGTTAAAGAAATTATTTTCAGGGTCAATATCTTGTTCAAAATCATTCAAATTATGTTCAGTGAATTTAGATGTTTTAAAGTTCAAGCCGTCACAATAATTTTTGTCCATCTCATTTCCAGCTGTTATCCAGTTTAAGCAATCAGTCTCTTCATGAGAATCCATAATCATTAGTTCAGTCTATCCCAGTTCAAAGTCAGTCACACTGAAGCCACGGATTTTTACCTTACTGTGTTTGCTCAGGAGTCACTGGTACTTTTCCAATTCCTCGATGTGTCTTATGCTCAGCACTCTCGCCTCCTCCGGTGACCCTTTATGAACACCTTGCAATTAGTCGTCCAGGTTGACTGGATTTTGTTCTGTTTCCTTAAGAAACGTGCCTGTCTGGCAATGTCTGAATTTTTCTTTGTTAGGTGCTCATTCACAAAGACGTCAGATCCTTTCAGCTTTCTCCCTTGTCTGAGCAGTGCCTTTTTGTGTTTCCTGTTTGTAAAGTGAATGATTATGGTAGGTCTATCGCTTTTGTTTTTCCGAGGTAGAGGATGACATGCCTCAATGTCTGTGTTGGATATGGCTATGCCTTTGTTGTGAAAGAAAGTTGTCACCTGTTGTTCCAAGGAGTCCATGTCCGGCTCGGTGAGCTCCGCACCTTGCATTGTTGTCACTGCCCGGGCGTAGGACCGCGGCCTGGTTTCCAACCCGCTGACAACAATGTCATTCATGCGGGTATATTGCTCCAGGTCTGCTACCCGGTACTCCAGGCTGACAATCCTTTTCTCCTTCTCCTCATTTTGTCTTTTCAATTCTTTGATTTCACCCACCAAGTCCATTATAATTTTCTGCTGTTTAGAGACGGTAGCTATCTCCTCAGATAAGAAATCAAGCGCTCTCTTTATCTCCTCTACTTCATCGTTCTTCTTTGGAGGCATTTTCTTCTTCGTTGTTGCATATACAGTATATATATACATATACATACACGGGAACACCGGACAGATCACCGTTAGCAAAACAGTCAAACAACCCGCGCTAATCTAGACCCAGCAGATCCCTTTACATCTAGACTTTCAGAGCCCTTTACATTTGGACCTTCAGAACCCTTTACATCTGGACCTTCAGAACCCTTTACATCTACACCATCAGAACCCTTTACATCTAGAGCTTCAGAACCCTTCACATCTAGACCCAGCAGATCCCTTTACATCTAGACCTTCAAAGCCCTTTACATTTGGACCTTCAGAACCCTTTACATCTGGACCTTCAGAACCCTTTACATCTAGGCCCAGCAGAACCCTTTACATATAGAGCTTCAGAACCCTTTACATCTAGACCTTCAGAACTCTTTACATCTGGACCTTTAAAATACTTTACATCTAGACCTTTAGAACCCTTTCTATCTATACTCACAGAACCCTTTACATATAGACATTCAGAACCCTTTACATCTGGACCTTTATAACCCTTTACATCTAGACCTTTGTAACCCTTTAACTCTGGACCTTCAGAACCCTTTACATCTAGACCTTTAGAATTCTTTACATCTAGACCCAGCAGAACCATTTACATCTCGACCTTCAGAACCCTTTATATCTGGACCTTTAAAACCCTTTACATCTAGACCTAACAGAACCCTTTACATCTAGGCCTTCAGAACCCTTTACATCTAGAACCAGCAGAACCCTTTACATCTGGACCTTCAAACCCCTTTAAATCTGGACCTTTAGAACTCTTTACATCTAGACCCAGCAGAACCCTTTAATTCTAGACCTTCAGAACCATTCACATCTACACCTTCAGAAACCTTTACATCTGGACCTTCAAAACCCTTCACATCTAGACCCAGCAGATCCCTTTACATCTGGACCTTCAGAACCCTTTACATCTGGACCTTCAGAACCCTTTACATCTAGGCCCGGCAGAACCCTTTACATCTAGACCTTCAGAACTCTTTACATCTGGACCTTTAAAATCCTTTACATCTAGACCTTCAGAACCCTTTACATCTAGACCTTTAGAACCCTTTCTATCTATACTCAGCAGAACCCTTTACATATAGACATTCAGAACCCTTTACATCTGGACATTTATAACCCTTTACATCTAGACCTTTGTAACCCTTTAACTCTGGACGTTCAGAACCCTTTACATCTGGACCTTCAGAACCCTTTACAGCTACACCTTCAGAACCCTTTACATCTAGACCTTCAGAACCCTTTACATCTAGACCCAGCAGAACCCTTTACATCTGGACCTTCAAACCCCTTTACATCTGGACCTTTAGAACCCTTTACATCTAGACCCAGCAGAACCCTTTAAATCTAGACCTTCAGAACCATTCACATCTAGACCTCCAGAAACCTTTACATCTGGACCTTCAAAACCCTTCACATCTAGACCCAGCAGATCCCTTTACATCTGGACCTTCAAAGCCCTTTACATTTGGACCTTCAGAACCCTTTACATCTACACCTTCAGAACCCTTTACATCTAGAGCTTCAGAACTCTTTACATCTGGACCTTTAAAATCCTTTACATATAGACATTCAGAACCCTTTACATCTGGCCCTTTATAACCCTTTACATCTAGACCTTCATAACCCTTTAAATCTGGACCTTCAAAACCCTTTACATCTAGACCTTTAGAATTCTTTACATCTAGACCCAGCAGAACCCTTCACATCTCGACCTTCAGAACCCTTTATATCTGGACCTTTAAAACATTTAAATCTAGACCTTTATAACCCTTTACATCTAGACCCAACAGAACCCTTTACATCTAGACCTTCTGAACCCTTTACATCTAGACTTTCAGAACCCTTTACATCGAGACCTTTAGAACCTTTTACACCTATACTCAGCTGAACCCTTTACATATAGACATTTAGAACCCTTTACATCTGGACTTTTATAACCCTTTACATCTAGACCCAGCAGAACCCTTTACATCTGGACCTTCAGAACCCTTCAGAACCCTTTACATCTAGACCTTCATAACCCTTTAAATCTGGACCTTCAAAACCCTTTACATCTAGACCTTTAGAATTCTTTACATCTAGACCCAGCAGAACCCTTAACATCTCAACCTTCAGAACTCTTTACATCTGGACCTTTAAAATCCTTTACATATAGACATTCAGAACCCTTTACATCTGGCCCTTTATAACCCTTTACATCTAGACCTTCATAACCCTTTAAATCTGGACCTTCAAAACCCTTTACATCTGGACCTTTAAAATCCTTTACATCTGGACCTTTAAATCCTTTACATCTAGACCTTCAGAACCCTTTACATCTAGACCTTTAGAACCCTTTACATCTAGACCTTCAGAACCCTTTACATCTAGGCCCAGCAGAACCCTTTACATATAGAGCTTCAGAACCCTTTACATCTAGACCTTCAGAACTCTTTACATCTGGACCTTTAAAATACTTTACATCTAGACCTTTAGAACCCTTTCTATCTATACTCACAGAACCCTTTACATATAGACATTCAGAACCCTTTACATCTGGACCTTTATAACCCTTTACATCTAGACCTTTGTAACCCTTTAACTCTGGACCTTCAGAACCCTTTACATCTAGACCTTTAGAATTCTTTACATCTAGACCCAGCAGAACCATTTACATCTCGACCTTCAGAACCCTTTATATCTGGACCTTTAAAACCCTTTACATCTAGACCTAACAGAACCCTTTACATCTAGGCCTTCAGAACCCTTTACATCTAGAACCAGCAGAACCCTTTACATCTGGACCTTCAAACCCCTTTAAATCTGGACCTTTAGAACTCTTTACATCTAGACCCAGCAGAACCCTTTAATTCTAGACCTTCAGAACCATTCACATCTACACCTTCAGAAACCTTTACATCTGGACCTTCAAAACCCTTCACATCTAGACCCAGCAGATCCCTTTACATCTGGACCTTCAGAACCCTTTACATCTGGACCTTCAGAACCCTTTACATCTAGGCCCGGCAGAACCCTTTACATCTAGAGCTTCAGAACCCTTTACATCTAGACCTTCAGAACTCTTTACATCTGGACCTTTAAAATCCTTTACATCTAGACCTTCAGAACCCTTTACATCTAGACCTTTAGAACCCTTTCTATCTATACTCAGCAGAACCCTTTACATATAGACATTCAGAACCCTTTACATCTGGACATTTATAACCCTTTACATCTAGACCTTTGTAACCCTTTAACTCTGGACGTTCAGAACCCTTTACATCTGGACCTTCAGAACCCTTTACAGCTACACCTTCAGAACCCTTTACATCTAGACCTTCAGAACCCTTTACATCTAGACCCAGCAGAACCCTTTACATCTGGACCTTCAAACCCCTTTACATCTGGACCTTTAGAACCCTTTACATCTAGACCCAGCAGAACCCTTTAAATCTAGACCTTCAGAACCATTCACATCTAGACCTCCAGAAACCTTTACATCTGGACCTTCAAAACCCTTCACATCTAGACCCAGCAGATCCCTTTACATCTGGACCTTCAAAGCCCTTTACATTTGGACCTTCAGAACCCTTTACATCTACACCTTCAGAACCCTTTACATCTAGAGCTTCAGAACTCTTTACATCTGGACCTTTAAAATCCTTTACATATAGACATTCAGAACCCTTTACATCTGGCCCTTTATAACCCTTTACATCTAGACCTTCATAACCCTTTAAATCTGGACCTTCAAAACCCTTTACATCTAGACCTTTAGAATTCTTTACATCTAGACCCAGCAGAACCCTTCACATCTCGACCTTCAGAACCCTTTATATCTGGACCTTTAAAACATTTAAATCTAGACCTTTATAACCCTTTACATCTAGACCCAACAGAACCCTTTACATCTAGACCTTCTGAACCCTTTACATCTAGACTTTCAGAACCCTTTACATCGAGACCTTTAGAACCTTTTACACCTATACTCAGCTGAACCCTTTACATATAGACATTTAGAACCCTTTACATCTGGACTTTTATAACCCTTTACATCTAGACCCAGCAGAACCCTTTACATCTGGACCTTCAGAACCCTTTACATCTAGACCTTCATAACCCTTTAAATCTGGACCTTCAAAACCCTTTACATCTAGACCTTTAGAATTCTTTACATCTAGACCCAGCAGAACCCTTAACATCTCGACCTTCAGAACTCTTTACATCTGGACCTTTAAAATCCTTTACATATAGACATTCAGAACCCTTTACATCTGGCCCTTTATAACCCTTTACATCTAGACCTTCATAACCCTTTAAATCTGGACCTTCAAAACCCTTTACATCTGGACCTTTAAAATCCTTTACATCTGGACCTTTAAATCCTTTACATCTAGACCTTCAGAACCCTTTACATCTAGACCTTTAGAACCCTTTACATCTAGACCTTCAGAACCCTTTACATCGAGACCTTTAGAACCTTTTACACCTATACTCAGCTGAACCCTTTACATATAGACATTTAGAACCCTTTACATCTGGACTTTTATAAACCCTTAACATCTAGACCCAGCAGAACCCTTTACATCTGGACCTTCAGAACCCTTCAGAACCCTTTACATCTAGACCAAGCAGATCCCGTTACATCTGGTACTTCAGAACCCTTTATATCAAGACCTTCAGAACCCTTTACATCTGGACCTTCAGAGCTCTTTACATCTAGACCTTTAGAACCATTTACATCTAGACCCAGCAGAACCCTTTACATCTAGATCTTCAAAACCCTTTACATATGGACATTCAGTACGCTTTATATCTAGACCTTCAGAACCCTTTACATCAAGACCTTCAGAGCCCTTTAAATCTGGACCTTCAAAACCCTTTACATCTAGACCCAGCAGAACCCTTTACATATAGATGAAGCAGAACCGTTTAGATCTAGACCTTCAGAACACTTTACATCTAGACCCAGCAGAACCCTTTACATCTGGACCTTCAAAACGAACCCTTAACATCTAGACCTAGCAGAACCCTTCAGAAGTGGACCTTCAGAACACTTTACATCAAGACCTTCAGAGCCCTTTAGATCTGGACCTTCAAAACCCTTCAGAACCCTTTACATCAAGACCTTCAGAGCCCTTTACATCTGGACCTCCAGAATCCTTTACATCTGGACCTTCAAAACCCTTTACATCTGGACCTTCGGAACCCTTTACATCTAGACCCAGCAGAACCCTTTACATCTGGACTTTCAGAACCCTTTACATCTAGACCTTCAGAACCTTTTACATCTGGACCTTCAGAACCCTTTACATCTAGACCCAGCAGAACCCTTTAGAACTGGACATTCAGAACCCTTTACATCTAGACCCAGCAGAACCCTTTATATCTGGACTTTCAGAACCCTTTACATCTAGACCTTCAGAACCTTTTACATCTGGACCTTCAGAACCCTTTACATCTAGACCCAGCAGAACCCTTTAGAACTGGACCTTCAGAACCCTTTACATCAAGTCCTTTAGAGCCCTTTACATCTGGACCTTCAAAACCCTTTACATCTAAAATCATCAAATCAAATCAAACTTTATTTATATAGCGCTTTTCATGCATGAGCATGCAACCCAAAGTGCTCAAAAAACATAGAACAAACAATTTCAAATAAAGCCCCTCTCTCCCACCCTCCATACCTCACTCACACGCACACACACCCACATACACACACACCTGCACACCTGCACACTCTTACTACTGTCAATCGGGAGACATGGCATGACACTGAGGATTGAGGAAGCACCATCTTTGGGGCCGTCCACACTGGGAGGGGTCGCAGGCTGTGCCACAGGGGGCACCAGTGCCCAGGCCCCCCGACCCCGACAGACAACAGCCAGCCGGGCCGAAGAGCAGCCCAGACACAGCTCCCAGTGTGGAAGACCCCCCTGAGGAAACACTGGAATTAAAAGCTAAAAACTAAAACATAAGATGGGATAAAAACCCTGACAAAAGATAAGTAAAAATAGAGTGAGCAGTTAAAAGGATAAAATACGTAAGATGATAAATAAAATAATACCAATGATAAATAAAACAAATAAAATCATTAAAGATTAATATCATCTTAAAAACAAGATGGAAGCAACAACCTAAAATAAGATAAAACCACATAAGAACATAAGAAGAAATCAAAATATTAATTAAAGGCCTGTAAAAAGGTATGTCTTTAACCTTCCTTTAAAAATATCAACAGTCTCTGCAGTCCTGAGGCCCTCCGGCAGGCTGTTCCACAGGTGGGGGCCATAGTGGCTAAATGCCGCCTCACCGTGGGTTTTAGTTCTGGGTTTTGGTATGGATAAAAGGCCGGTGCCAGGGGACCTCAGGGTCCGCGAGGGTTGATATGGTAAAAGCAGGTCAGATAAATAAGAGGGCGCAACGCCGTTAAGACATTTAAAAACAAGTAAAAGAACCTTAAAATCGATCCTGAAGCGGACGGGGAGCCAATGCAGCGACTCTAAAACTGGTGTAATGTGCTCCCGCCCTCTGGTCCTCGTCAGCACACGTGCGGCTGAGTTTTGTAATAATTGAAGATTTAAAATACTCTTTTTGGGAAGACCAGAGAGCAGGGCATTACAGTAATCTAAGCGACAGGAGATAAAAGCATGCATTAACACCTCCGTACTGGCCTGGGAGAGAAACGGGCGGACTCTGGCTATGTTCTTAAGATGGTAAAAACCTATTTTTGTCATATTTTTGATGTGTGGAATAAAATTCAGCTCAGAATCAAAAATCACGCCCAGATTTTTTACTGATTGTGATGGTTTAAAATCTTGTAGTTTTGGTAAAAGTTTCTCTCTCTGGCCTTCAGGACCAATGACTAAAACCTCAGTTTTGTCCCGGTTGAGCTGTAGGAAATTCTCTGCCATCCATGACTTGATGTCTACAATACAATTAAAAAGGGCATCAATTGGCCCTGTGTCATCAGGAGACACGGCGATGTACAGTTGCGTATCATCAGCGTAGCTATGGAAGCTGATGCCGTGCCTCCTGATGACGTCCCCAAGAGGAAGCATGTAAAGATTATCTAGACCCAGCAGAACCCTTTACATCTAGACCTTCAGAACCCTTTACATATGGACCTTCAGAACCCTTTACATATAGACCCAGCAGAACCCTTTAGAACTGGACCTTCAGAACCCTTCATATCTAGACCTTCAGAACCCTTTACATCTACACCCAGCAGAACCCTTTACATGTAGAGCTTCAGAACCCTTTACATCTAGACCAAGCAGAACCCTTTACATCTAGACTTTCAGAACCCTTTACATCTAGACCTTTAGAACCCTTTACATCTGGTACTTCAGAACCGTTTATATCAAGACCTTCAGAACCCTTTACATCTGGACCTTCATAACTCTTTACATCTAGACCTTTAGAACCATTTACATCTAGACCCAGCAGAACCCTTTACATCTAGACCTTCAAAACCCTTTACATATGGACATTCAGTACCCTTTATATCTAGACCTTCAGAACCCTTTACATCTAGACCTTCAGAACCCTTTACATCTAGACCCAGCAGAACCCTTTACATCTAGACCTTCAGAACCCTTTACATATGGACGTTCAGAACCCTTTACATCTAGACCCAGCAGAACCCTTTAGAACTGGACCTTCAGAATCCATTATATCTAGACCTTCAAAACCCTTTACATCTAGACCCAGCATAACACTTTACATCTAGACCTTTAGAGCCCTTTACATTTGGACCTTCAGAAACCTTTACATCTGGACCTTCAAAACCCTTTACATCTGAACCTTCAGAACCCTTTACATCTAGACCCAGCAGAACCCTTTAGAACTGGACCTTCAGAACCCTTTACATCAAGACCTTCAGAGCCCTTTACATCTGGACCTTCAAAACCCTTTACATCTAGACCCAGCAGAACACTTTACATCTAGACCTTCAGAACCCTTTACATATGGACCTTCAGAACACTTTACATCTAGACCTTCAGAACCCTTTACATCTAGACCCAGCAGAACCCTTTACATGTAGAGCTTCAGAACCCTTTACATCTAGACCAAGCAGAACCCTTTACATCTAGACCTTCAGAACCCTTTACATCTAGACCTTTAGAACCCTTTACATCTGGTCCTTCAGAACCCTTTATATCAAGACCTTCAGAACCCTTTACATCTGGACCTTCAGAACTCTTTATATCTAGACATTTAGAACCATTTACATCTAGACCCAGCAGAACCCTTTACATCTAGACCTTCAGAATCCTTTACATCTTGACCTTTGGAAGATGTCCAGCGGTCCTCTCAGCAAAGTCTTTTTAGCTGATTTCCATTCTGCTGCGTGCACGGCCAGGACGGCATATCATGGCATGTAGTGGCACGTGTTCTAGAACTCTGTTCTCCTCCTCCATCCCTCTCTCACTTACCATTGTCTCAGGCAGGGGGTGTGGTCTCCCGATGGGGGCGTGGTCTCCTGGTGGGGGTGTGCCATCATGCCAGGAGGCGTGGTGTCTTGGCAGACTACAGGACCTCCCACGACCCCACAGAATTAAACACAGAACCAGGCCACGTGTATTTCTGTGTGTGTCTGTGTAATTGGTCTGCAAGACACACACACACACACACACACACACACACACAAACACACTGTTGCACATGCACAACAGGTGACAGCTACACGTGCATTTGTGCAAAAACGGAAACATGGGTGGTCACTCACACGTGCACACACATGTCACAGATGAGAGAGAGAGAGAGAGACAGAGAGAGGGGGGAGAGGAGAACGAGAGAGAGAAAGAGAGAAAGAGAGAGAGCGAGAGAGAGAGGGGTGTGGGGCTCCTCCCTCACTGTGTATAGATGCTGCTGGAGTCGCCTTTCTCCACAAAACACTTAGCGCTCTCTAACTCACACACGCGCGCACACTGTCCCACTGCCCTCCACAGACAGACAGGTGGCCCGCCCGTTGCCATGGGAACCGTCCTCCGCATCTTCCTGCCACTGTGTGGAGTTCTGCTAGTCCACAGCATCCCTGGAGAGAGAGGTGAGCAAGAGACAGACACACTGAGCAAGAGAGATGAGCGAGAGACATAGGCACACTGAGAGAGGTGAGAGAGAGACAGACACACAGAGGAAAGAGAGAGACATAGACACAGAGAGAGAGAGACATAGACACAATGAGAGGAGAGAGGGAGACAGATACTGAGAGGAGAGAGAGAGACATAGTGAATTGTGTACATGGAGGTAAAAAAGTACTTATTATGGCAGTTATTGTTCCTTCATTTCATTTTTAAACTATATATATATATATATATATATATATATATATATATATATATATATATAGTCACACACGCACACACACACACACGGGTGTGTGTGTATGTGTGCGCACGTGTGTGTGTGTGTGTGTGTGGATGTACACATGCAGCACTGTGAAGGTATAGGCCAGTAAAGTGTGGAATGTTGTGGCCGTTGGGGACAGAGAGGGAAGGGAGGGGGGGAGGAGAGAGGAGGGGTAAGGAGGAGAGAGGAGGGGTGAGGAGGAGTGAGGAGGAGAGAGGAGGGGAGAGAAGGGGTGAGGAGTAGAGAGGAGGCGAGAGGAGGGGTGAGGAGGAGAGAGGAGGGGGTTCTGGTAGGTTTGTGTTTCTACTCTAAACAAGATTTCTCCAAAACAGACGTGCATGTGTGTGTGTGTGCGGTCGTGCGTGCATGTGTGTGTAGAAGAAATGTGGTTGCTTATGTTCTGATACCATGTGTCTAACTCGTTTATAGTTTACATATGCTTTTACTTATATAAACGTACACATGCCTACAATATATATATATATATATATATATATATATATATATATATATATACACATATACACACGCCTGTTGAGAGTAACACACAGGAACAAACTACACAGTGTTGGTGTGTAGATCACCTGGTAGAACATAACACAGCCAGGGTTGGGGGTTCGACTCCCACTGGACCCATGCTGTGAATGCACACTAAATGGATACAAGTGTTTTTTTTAAGTGCCAGTGAACCCAAATCGTCTTTTTTTTGTTTTAAACGTCTTAGTTCGTCTTTTATGATCTGGAACATTGTAGTCTATGCCATTTTAAGTGAAGCTTCTCGGACACTTCTAGTATAACACCATGCTGTGTGGCGCATTTCATACACACCACTATACCGCTCATACACAAAGACGGTACGTGGGTCGTAACCACTACCTTCTTCCTAGAACTCTCAGCCCAAAACGCATTGTTTCACATTTGATAGTGTTTGAATTGGAGCTGAAACAGGAGGTTACCTTACGCCCGGACACAAGGCAAAGCACCCGGTTTACACATTTAATTTGGGAAAAGTGTAGGTTGTTATCACTCATGGATGTGTAGGAGCTAGGAGCTAAGTTGTATGTGGCTAGTTGTCATAGAGATGCAGCAATATTTTTTATCCCAGTGCTTACCAGCACCATGCCAGCACGTTTCTGCCAGAAAAATATGCTATGTGGACACAAGCCCTAAAACCGGACGTGTTTACGGAGCACTTGAGCCAGCAAGTCAAGGCAACTTTATTAGTCTCAAAGGGCTTCATAGCCCCACATGATACAAATCCCCGCTAAAAGACATAAAGGAGAAACTATTTAAACCCAAAGGGGAGAAACCTTGAGAAGGAACCCAGAAGAGAGACCCCTCCTTCCAGAAAGAAACCTTGAGAAGGAACCCAGAAGAGAGACCCCTCCTTCCAGGAAGAAACCTTGAGAAGGAACCCAGAAGAGAGACCCCTCCTTCAAGGATGAATCCTTGAGAAGGAACCCAGAAGAGAGACCCCGCCTTCCAGGAAGAAACCTTGAGAAGGAACCCAGAAGAGAGAACCCTCCTTCCAGGAAGAAACCTTGAGAAGGAACCCAGAAGAGAGAACCCTCCTTCCAGGGACGTTAGGAGGGTGAAAGGCGCTGAATGGGAAGATATATAATGGCAAACCAGAGGTTAGTAAGATTAAATTAAGAAAAAGAAAATTAATAATGGGTTCAAAATTAGTCATGAATGTGAGCTAGTCTGGTTATCTGGTACACTGAAAGAGTCTTCATTTCTCAGCAGATGCAGAGAAATTTCTGGTGTAATTCCAGCTCAGTCCATGTGGTGGTGTGGAGTTGGTGACTGCTGGGTAAGCTGGTAGCAGGTCTGATGTCTGAAGATGGAAGTGAACCCCGGCAGAGTTTTAAGTGGGGGTTGAGCTCCTTGTTCATCCAACACTGTGCGGTGGTTACTTCGCCAGGGGTTCCTGCGTGCACGATGATGAGGTGGCCAAAGTTCACCGGCAATTTAGCGTTTTCGTCAACGTCTGACTAAACAGGACCAGAGAGTTTGATCAATGTGCATGGAAGACGTTGGATCAGCAACAAAATGTTCTGATAAGCCCTGACTCCAACCAGCTCTTTATGCCCTTTGTCAACTTGGTAACCGGGCGCCATCAGTTGTCCTGAAAGGAATCAGCAACAAAAGGAAGTTGCTGGATTCTCCTGACTTCAGCGGCTTATTGCAGAGTCAAATGCGATCCAGAAAAACAATGTTGTGTCCATGGGGGTGCACACACTCTTGGGAGGGCTGGCTGGGGGAGGCCAGCATTGGGGAGGGCTGGCTGGCGAGGCCAGGTCTTTGGTGTCTGACAGAGGTCCTCAATCTCAAGCCTGAAGAGACGGATGGAGAGGCGGTGATCCAAGTTGGTCGCAGAGGAAGAAAAAGACCTGCACGGTGGCTAGATGCTTAAACTATTCTTTGCACAAGTGAAAAGATCTGCAGATCCCACAGGGACTGGGGACTGGAGCCGTGTAAAGAATATGTTGTTCCCCAGACCACGTTAAAGTTAATATTTCATAATTTGCCTTATATCCTT
>JAOPHQ010006257.1:517500-552500 GCA_030340625.1 Merluccius polli
GGCCTGTGTACCTGTAGTACTACACTAAGACTTGTATCAGGCCTGTGTACCTGTAGTACTACACTAAGACTTGTATCAGGCCTGTGTACCTGTAGTACTACACTAAGACTTGGAGACAGAGTCGTTCCGGAGACTCAGTTTAAACAAAACAAGAATGTAGGTTAACTATAGAGTACCGTCACCTCCCATCTGCTTTCAGAGAAAACCATCATAAAAATGCACATCCCACCTACAGCAGCATGTTCAGACCAGTGGTGGAGCGTGGACTGATGTTTGCTCCAAACCTCGGGCCAGATAACGTTCTCTACCTTGTTCCAAACCTTGGGCCAGATAACGTTCTCTACCATGTGCCAAACCTTGGGCCAGATATCGTTCTCTACCTTGTTCCAAACCTTGGGCCAGATAACGTTCTCTACCCTGTTCCAAACCTTGGGCCAGATAACGTTCTCTACCTCTGTTATGTTGAACTCAGAGGTTGGAGTTTTGTTGAATGCAGTGAGTGTATTAAACATTGCTGGATAGTTTCAAGAGCGACACAAACAATCTGCCCGCAAGATGAGAACAGACTAATTTTAAAGATGTATTATTTATTAAATCACAGAGATCTATGTTCTCTGACCTTTGATCTCTGATCTATGTTCTTTGATCCATGTCCTCTGATCTAAATGATTTGATCTGTTCTCTGATCTATGTTCTCTGAACTAAACTTTCTGATCAATGTTCTGTGATCTGACTTTTATGATCTGTATTCATTTATCTGTTGATCTGATCTGTGTTACCTGAACTGTTTCAGCTCTTCATAACCGGACCCACCCTCGTCTCTCCACCCTGATCAAACAACAGGCATTCCCTGGTGCCCCGCGTACCTCCTTCGGTGACTATCTCCTCCTTTGTATCTCCTTCTCCTTCCTACTGAAACACAGCAGCACACATTTCCTTGTGTTCCCTGTAGGCTGGGAGCAGTATGTCAGTCGGAGGTACTGAACACACAGGCGACAATGTGCTTCTTTATGTGACAGGTATGTAAACAGCCTGTGATGTCCCAGCGTGACATTCCCCCGGTCTGGCTCCTCGAAGCCAAAATGGCCTCTGTTGTCCAGGGATAAAACAGAGATGCTGCTTCTCTTCTGGTTCTTTGATTAGCTGTGATGAGCAGCAGTTATGATTGGCTGCATGCTGGCATGCCTCGAGTCCTTGTGATGGCTACACAGTCAATGATAGGCAAGCGCTCGATGTTGTACAGCTGGCCCTTGTGATTGATTGGTGCTGGTTCTGACCAATGAACTGAGGCTGGTGGCAACACAAGAGTGCTATTATCTGCTATTATCGAATCACCATCACATTCAAGCCTAACCCCTCTCTCTCTCTCTCTTACTGATATATTCTTTCTCCTAGATCCCGCCCTCCTATCTCTGTCTGATCCTTCCTTCCCAAGTTTCCCAGTAGGTTCTCCAAGCTGCCCAGCTGTCACATCATATAGTCACACTATCTCTACTGCTAAAACACATCATGTACAGCTACTATCTCTACTGCTTAAACACATCATGTACAAATACTATCTCTACTGCTAAAACACAAGAAAATAAAGTTTCCCAGTCTGGGAAAAGCAGTTCATCTGCAAAATCAGGAACTGCCCGGAGGCTCTTGTCACATCTCTGTACATGAGCGCTGTAGTCGCTTGGGTCCTAACCCAGGTCCCAGGAGTCACTAGGGTCCTAACCCAGGTCCTAGGATTCACTAGTGTCTTAACCCAGGTCCTAGGAGACACTTGGGTCCTTACCCAGGTCCCAGGAGTCACTAGGGTCCTAACCCAGGTCCCAGTAGTCATCAAGTGTCTGTTTCAGACAAAGGGAACATGATTAGAAATTAAACCAGTTCAGGCGCGGTACGTCCTACTGCTCACCCCAAACTGCGGCCCACCAAAGCACCAACCTCCTGGCCCACAGTCACCCCCACCCCTAAGTTACCCACACACGGCACAGGGCACAGGACAAGCCAGCAGCCCTGATAGAGCTACAGTGAACCCTCATACCCCATCTGGTCATTTCCCACTTTTTCGTCTCCTTATTCTTACTGGCTTCTTTGAATGTGGAATCTGAGATATGATATGAGATATGAAACATCATGAACTTCTCCTCTCCTCACAGCTCGCAGCCAATCACAGGACGGCTCCTGGAATCAAAGAAGCACTTCAGCCAATGAGAGAGGCAAAAATATGAACTGGGGTAATGATGGCGCTTGTGCTTTCTCTCAAAGCTGCCATTGCTCTTTCTGCGTGTGCTGCCCTGTGTGGCATCCATGTTGGCCAGCGTCCCTCCAGCTTCATGTGGTTTTATACAAACATGCGTTTGTTCAAACATCTCATCCAATGTCTGCATGTTGCACACAATCTCACAGCCATTGTTTGCGTTACGCTTGTATGACTGTAATTTCTAAAGATTGTGAGTACTTGAAGAGCATTGTGTTATTGAGTGTAATTCAGTTACTCAGATGAGGTGAAATGATCCATTCAAAGGGTCTTACTGTCCCCAGGTCATGGAGGGAGAAAAAGAATGACTCCTTCCACTCGTGTAAGTAGGGAGATGTAAACCCTGACCTCACACTCTGACCTGCTGCTGCCAGCTGGCTTCCTGCGCATGGCCTCGCACCGACCGTACTGGCTGGAGCTGGTTCTAACCAGACCCTGTCCACTGTTCTCCCTCTCCTAGGTCCAGGAACCAAGAGGAGTCAACTGGTCTCATCTTGGCCCCCGACGCCATATGGCCCCGCCGTTTTGCCGCTTTCCAGAACCCTGAATCCAGCGTCCAGAAAGAACCGCTTCCCCCACTATAATGGCTTCCGACAGCCCCCCCCTCCCCGTGCCTTCAGGCCCAGAAACTCCTCTCTGACATCCGGTACACTGGGGAGTGGGTAACCCTTCCCAATCCCCCCTATTCTCCCTCTTCTCCCTCTTTTCCATCTTCTCCCTCTTCTCCCTTTTCTCCCTATTCTCCCTATTCTCACTTGTTATGTAACATCCCCGTTGAGAGATCTCCTGCCCTGTGAGAAGCACTCTGCCATCATGGATGGTAACGGAAGCTGATTGTTGACACAACTGTGCAGAGATCAGGTTTTGTGGAGTGCTCTGGCCCTCGGGGATGGGCTTCACGTGATTGGCCACGCTTTGACAGACCATGTCAGCTTTAAGTCTGCCATCGGTCACAGTGTTCTGTGGGAAGCAGAAAGCAAGCCTGATGTTGGTGTGAACTGCACAGTGTGAACTGCTCATGTCTTCTGGGATTTTCGCTATTCACTGTGTCTTTACTTTACAAGGAAAAGAGCCTCAGCCAGTCTCTCCATGGTGTTACATGCAGAGCTCTCCTTTTGGTTTTTCCTGTTGTTTATTTCACATGCTTTTGAATTCCTATCCCCACTTCTACTGACACTACAGCCATATGAGTTAGTTTCAAGTCTTATAATCTATACTTTCATATTTTAAGGAACTTGTGTTTTGAAGACTTTGATAAAAACTTTAAAAAATATATTTTTTAAAGTATTCATATATTTTCAACACTATATCCAATTTCTTTCCATGATTTTGATGGTAATCCTTGTTAAGTGAGGTTGATTCACTAACAGATTAAACTGCGATGGTTGTTGTGGAGGCTAGTTGGTAACACTCCCTCCTGTCTCCCCAGCCAACAGAGACCAGCATCAAGGCCTCGCTCTTCCTCGACCTGTGGCTTGGTCCCGGCCTCGCCTCGGTAAACACAGCGTTTTATATCTGTATATCTCTGTATATATATTTATATCTCATCATCATCATTACACATTGTCCTTCACACCTCCCCCTGTCCTTCACACCTCCCCCTCTCCTTCACACCTCCCTCTGTGCTTCACACCTCCACCTCTCCTGCACACCTCCCTTTCACACCTCCCCCTCTCCTTCACACCTCCCTCGTCCTTCACACCTCCCCCTCTCCTTCACACATCCCCCTCTCCTTCACACCTCCATTCTTTTTCACACCTCCCTCTCTCCTTCACACCTCCACCTCTACTTCATTCACCCCCCCCCTCTCCTTCACACCTCCAGCTCTCCTTCACACATCCCCCTCTCCTTCACACCTCCATTCTCTTTCACACCTCCCTCTCTCCTTCACACCTCCACCTCTACTTCACACCTCCCCCTCTCCTTCACACCTCCAGCTCTCCTTCACACATCCCCCTCTCCTTCACACCTCCCCCTCTCCTTCACACATCCCCCTCTCCTTCACACCTCCACCTCTCCTGCACACCTCCACCTCTCCTGCACACCTCCAGCTCTCCTTCACACATCCCCCTCTCCTTCACACCTCCCCCTCTCCTTCACACATCCCCCTCTCCTTCACACCTCCACCTCTCCTGCACACCTCCCTTTCACACCTCCCCCTCTCCTTCACACCTCCCTCGTCCTTCACACCTCCCCCTCTCCTTCACACATCCCCCTCTCCTTCACACCTCCATTCTCTTTCACACCTCCCTCTCTCCTTCACACCTCCACCTCTACTTCACACCTCCCCCTCTCCTTCACACCTCCAGCTCTCCTTCACACATCCCCCTCTCCTTCACACCTCCCCCTCTCCTTCACACATCCCCCTCTCCTTCACACCTCCACCTCTCCTGCACACCTCCACCTCTCCTGCACACCTCCAGCTCTCCTTCACACATCCCCCTCTCCTTCACACCTCCCCCTCTCCTTCACACATCCCCCTCTCCTTCACACCTCCACCTCTCCTGCACACCTCCCTTTCACACCTCCCCCTCTCCTTCACACCTCCCTCGTCCTTCACACCTCCCCCTCTCCTTCACACACCCCCCTCTCCTTCACACCTCCATTCTCTTTCACACCTCCCTCTCTCCTTCACACCTCCACCTCTACTTCACACCTCCCCCTCTCCTTCACACCTCCAGCTCTCCTTCACACCCCCCCCTCTCCTTCACACATCCCCCTCTCCTTCACACCTCCATTCTCTTTCACACCTCCCTCTCTCCTTCACACCTCCCCCTCTCCTTCACACCTCCCCCTCTCCTTCACACATCCCCCTCTCCTTCACACCTCCACCTCTCCTTCACACCTCCCCCTCCTTCACACCTCCACCTTGGCAGTAACGTGATGTGTATGTGTATATGTTGTATCTTTATGAGGACTACATGTGTTTGTGGTGGTGTTGGTGAGAGGGTGGTGGAGGTGAGAGGGTGATGGTGGTGAATGTGGTGGTGGTGAGAGTGGGGGTGGTGAGAGGGTGGTGGTGGTGAGAGAGTGGGGGTGGTGGTGAGAGGGTGGGGGTGGTGTAACTAACCCCTACCTGCTCCTACATCACATGTCTTTGTACTGACTAACCTAGTCTATCTGCTAATGGTTAGTGGTTTGCTAATGGTTAGTGGTTTGAGTTAGTTAGTTTTAGTGTTAGTGCCTAGAGTTTTAGGGTTTTAGTGTTAGAGTTTTTGGGTTAGTGGTTAGGGTTTTATGGTTAGGGTTAGGGCTGAGGGTTGTGTGGTTTACACAAGACTCTGTTCTCAACCAGTGAAGACATTCTGTAGGTCCAGGGTGTGGGTCCAGGGAGTGCCTGTTAGAGATACCAGATGTATTATATATGTAAGTACATACACATTGCTGTGCTGCAGTGAACCACACCTTGGTGAAGGGGAGGAGAGTGGAGGTACCACGGGTGTTTGGCTGGGCAGGGCCCACCATAGAAGAGCAGCCTCATGGTTGCTAACAGCCTATCAGCACCCAATGCTGTACGCTTCGTTCTGATTGGGTATCAACACCCAATGCTGCCCATACGTTCCGTTCTGATTGGCTGGATCTATTCGCTGCATGATTGGACCGGACTAGAAGCTGTGGGACACCATGTTGGTCTCCCTAGAGCTGGAGACCGACATGGAGTCCTGATTGGCTGACTCCAGACAGCTCTGTCAGAACAAGAAGCAGTAGACCTCCTGATCTCTGTTGTTCGGTCTTTTGAGGAATTCATATTCATTTGATGTGGAAAACACTTAAGCTTTTTCTCAGTGCGTGCTGACCACAGCTGCTGGCTGTTTGAAAGCATTATACTTGAATGTTTCATGTATTGTCCACTTGTTGTGATTGCAGGCGGCAGGCAGTGAAAGTGGGCTTGAATGTTGTGGTTCCCAGCGACCTGCAGATTCTAATTAACTTGTCGGAGGTTTCTGTGAGTCAAAGGGGAACATCTAAACATGCAGAACAGGTTTCAACGTAGCGCTTCAGGACAAAGATTGTTTATTTGGCTATAGATTGTATAATTCGCTTAGAAACATCCTTGCCTGAGAAAATAAAATGATAGCAAGCAGCCGTGTTCCTGAACTGCAAAATCTGGCCAATACCTTCACCCAATGGTACTCGAATTAGTCCAAGTAATACAGCCAGAGTACTCTAGATGGTACCAGTATAGATGGTAGTAGTACTAGATGGTATTAGTACATCATGTTTTACATTTATTTTGGATTTAGTTTTGGATCTGGATCACCACATTCTCTCTCTTCATTGAGAGAATGTGGTCTCTTTGAGGAGGATAACAGTCCATAATTAGCTACAGATTTACCCTGGCCCCTTAAGGAAGGCTTGGAGAAGGTTTCATGTTGTTTTTTGGAGCAGGTATTTGGCTGTGAGAAACACCAGTCTCTTTCCAGTGCATTAGATATGGTATTTCCCTGGAACAAGCCGTTCTTCCCTGTTCTGTCCTTATAAAACTCCAGGGGTCCGTTTCACAAAGCAGGTTTAACAACCTCTGAGTTTAATCCTAAACGCTGAGTTGATCTCCACTGAGATAGAAAACTCTGGGATTTCGGTTCCACAACACCGGTTTTGAGTTAAGTTGATCAACTCAGAGGAGTTCCACCTAGGGTTGAGCGCGTGCACCACAACTATAAAAAGCCAGCATCAATGGAGCCCCGATTCGACGAGTCACCATGGCAACGGGGAAGTCACCAACCTCGATTGGAAATACTTAATATACCTACTACTAATGCGCTCATATGGCGAGTTTCAACACGTTTTTAGAAAGAAGTGCAACACTGCTGCGTAAGTTTAAATGGAGTCCTTTGCGATCACAATAATATTACAGAGGAAAACTGCTTGAATGGTAACTATTTATTTCATTTAGGTGCAATCCCGCGGGGGAGAAGCGCACTTGACAGCAGCTTAAGATTACATTATTCAAACAGATAAGACCTCGGCATGATCATTTTGATCATGTTTTACACTGTAAAGTAAATATTAAGTGGCTATTTGACTGTATACAGTTGCCTCTACATCTCCGACATTGTACAAAAAACATTTACAAAGAAACGCAGTGCAACACACAATATCTGCTGGGATGTGAGAGACTACGGTTGGTAATGTTGCATGTAAGGACGGATTAGGTTGCGTATGTAAATGATGGACTGTGACGTGAAACGGTACCGCTGAAAAAGATAATTGTCTGGAAATGATAATTGTCTGGAAAGGCTAGCCTACATCTATGGTCTGATAACCCTCTCCCGACGAATATTTAATTCTCTGCGCAGTAAATAATAATTATATAATAATAATTAATTGCATTTATATAGCGCTTTTCAAGACACCCAAAGCGCTTATATATATATATATATATATATATATATATATATATATATATAAGCGCTTTGGGTGTCTTGAAAAGCGCTATATATATATATATATATATATATATATATATATATATATATATGAGTAAGGGAGTACCGGCACTTATTTTTTTCCACTTCGAGCGCTGGTCAAAAGGACATGTTCGTGAAAAAGTCGCCTCCTACTGCCTAATGGACTTCTGAAATAGCACTGACTCTGATTTTGTTAAATGATTTTTGACAGACGGCTACGCCAAAACTCGCTGACTGAATGAATGAGGAAATCAAATGGCGTGTGTGGCTGAAAGAGGGCGGAGACACATTGATCCATTGAGTAAAACCTGGTCCCGACCAGGTTAGGTTCATAGAGTCTGTTACTACGGTAACTGACCGAGAGCGTAAGTTATCTCTCTTTGTGAAACAGGCTAGAGTTGCCCCTCTTTCTCTGGTTTGAGTTATCTCCCTTTGTGAAACGGAAATCGCAGAGTTTCCCTCAGTTCAGGGTTAATAAACGCAGGGTTTTCACTAAACCTGCTTTGTGAAACGGACCCCAGGTCCTCTAGAGGTACTGTATGTATCTGGTAGCCAGAACTTGGGAAAACTGTGGATGTGTATCCAAAGGTACATGTACACAGTGAATCTTTACAGTATTAACTATACAGGTATACAGTATAGCTATACAGGTGTACAGTATAGCTACACAGGTATAGGTGTACAGTTGTACAGCTACAGGTATTGTTCTGACATCCAGCTGTATCTCCTCCCCTACAGGATATCCTGTCCGTCCAGCGATCCCAGTCAACAAGAAACCAAACCTGGTGGACAAACCTGGAGACACAGGTAAACAGTATGTTTTGTTAACAGACTTGTTAAAGACTGTTAACAGTCTGTTAAAACTCAAGTGTGTCTAGCAGCATGTTTACTTGTGTAGATAAAGCTGCTCGATTCATTAGATTCGATGATTTGATTGAACATGTACACCGGTATGTTGGATAGTCTAGTGGCCAGGGTGTTGGACTCCCAGTTGAAAGGTTCTGGGTTTGATCCCCATTGTCCTCAGTCTACCTGTAGGCGTCTTTTACCAAGAGACTCCCTAACCCCTACTTGCGCCGTCTCTGAAGTCACACAAAGACCAATCAGTTACTATATGTCTCTTTTGTAGACAAGCTGAACAACTTGAAGCAGACGGACAGGCTGTCGGTGCTGAAGCCCAACTTCCCTGCAGTGACGTCCAAGCCAGAGAAGCAGGAGAAGAGGCAGACCACCACCATCACCCCAGGTAGCCTTGACCTCTACTTATACTGTATATCTGTCATTATAGATACACTCAGAGAGATAAAGCCTTTCAGAAGTAAACACTAAGCTCTAGGTGTGTATGTCAGAAGTAAACACTAAGCTGTAGCTGTGTATTTCAGAAGTAAAAACTAAGCTCTAGGTGTGTATTTCAGAAGTAAACGCTAAGCTGTATGTGTGTATTTCAGAAGTAAACACTAAGCTCTAGGTGTGTATTTCAGAAGTAAACACTAAGCTCTAGATGTATTTTGTTCATCTCTTCAGCCAGTAGATTTGAACCCTGGATTGAGTCAGACCTGTTCAACTCTCAGCCCAACTCAGACCTGGATGCCCTGGGAAAGAAACGCTTTGTTGGTAAGGAAAGAAAATACATTCAGCCTGTTCATTCATATATACAGTATATTCAGTATATAAAGCCTGATCTAACAGTATATAAAGCCTGTTCTAAGCCTGTTCTAACAGTCGTGTCTTACCCACAGCTCCTCACGTCGTCTACAAGACAGACAAGAAACCTGAAGAGCCCTGCTCCATCACCACCTCTCTCAACTACTTCCCTGAAGACCAGCCTAGCGAGTCCAACGCCACAACACCGCCCAAGGCCCCACCCTCTAACCTCACCGTGGTAACGGTGGAGGGATGCCCCTCCTTCATCATCCTGGACTGGGAGAACACGGACAACCACACCCAGGGTTAGAGAACATAGCCAGGGTTAGACTAGGAGAACACGGCCAGGGTTAGACTAGAAGAACACAGTCAGGGTTAGAGAACATAGCCAGGGTTAGAGAACACAGCCAGGCTTAGACTAGGATAACACAGCCAGGGTTAAACTGTTGTTAAATGTTGTGATTGCAGCTTCAAACCTGTTCCTTAGTAACACATACATAAATTCCATATATTTCCAAGATATTTCCGTGCCATCCTACCAGCCCTGTGGTGGACAGAACCTAACATCAGATGTTTTTACTGGTAGCTGGCGTCTCTGCTGTACTGTTACTGTTGTTAGATACTGGGACAGTCAGTGATAGTGTATTGAGATTTAGAAACATATCTGGCGATATGTCTGCTTGGTCTAGTTGCTTGTTTCTACGTTGATGATATCACTGTTTTCCCCAGAGTACGAGGTCATCTCCATAGCCAAGGGACCAGATGGAGAACAAGTGTCCATCCTCACCACCAACCAGACGCACACGGCGGTGGAGAACCTCAACCCAGAGAGCAGGTACCATAGAACCAGGACAACTACTGGCCCATCTGATACTTGTCTTAAAAAACCCTTGTTTCCCTGCTGCTAGGCCTAAATCTCTCTCTCACTCTCTCACTCTCTCTCTCCAGTTATGAGTTCAAGGTGAAACCTAAGAATGATCTGGGAGCCGGACCCCCCAGTGAGCCAGTGTCCTTCAGCACAGAGTCAGGTACGACTTTTAACCCCTAGGTACAACCTTCAACTCCTAGATATAACCTTTAAACCCTAGGTACAACCTTTAACCCCTAGATACAACCTTTAACCCCAAGGTACAGCGTTTAACCCCTAGATATAGCCTTTGAGTTATAGGTATGACCGTTAACTCCTACATACAACCTTTAAGCCCTAGATATGACCTTTAACCCCCACATATAACTATATCCTTTTGGTGCCTATATCCCATGATGCATTTCAAATAGTTAAGTTTAGGGATACGATTAAGCGTGATTAACTTAAGCTACTCTCTCTCTTTCTGTCTGTCTTTCTCTCTCTCTCTCTGGTCCACAGCTGACCCGCGTGTGAGTGAGAACGTCTCTGGTGAGTCCTGGTTCTGGTCAATGAAAACCTGCCTAACCATACCTGTCTTACCTTACCTGTCTAAGCCATACCTGTCTAACCCATACCTGTTTATCCCTACCTGTCTAATGGCCTGGTCAGACTATACGATTTTTTTGTCGCTCACGATTGTCGTTTACGATCTACCATGTCACACTACGATTTTAGAACCATGAAAACCTCTCCGCGTCTTGGTCGGGAGAGTGGCCACATACACCGACAGCATCGGTCGCGTCGCATGTTGTCATAGCAGCAGCTGTCAACAAAAGGCTGGGCGATCACAATAATACAATGATGGATACAGACGCGCTTGGTGTCGTACTTGCTGTCTTCTGTGCGGAGAAGAAGAAGAAAAAGAAGAAACGAGTGTGGACTCGCTCATGGGTATCACGAAGAGGAGAATACGGGATGTCTGTCGGGAGTTTTTCATACAGTAGGCTATGATGTCAACAATGGAAACGTCATACGACTCCCATCAAATTTCTGACAAGCCAGACTTTTTGTCGGGCTGTTTTAGAACGTCGTGAACGACAAATCGCAAGTCGTGAAGCATGTCACATTATACGATTCACTCCGCGTTCGATGTCGTGCCCGACCATTTGAAATCGGATACGACGCTGTAAACTTGTCGGTCACGACAAATTCGGGGCAAAATCGGGCTGAAATCGTATAGTCTGACCAGGCCATAACCCATACCTGTTTATCCCTACCTGTCTAACCCTACCTGTCTAACCAACCCAACCCGTCTCATCCTACCTGTCCAACCCTACCTGGCTAATCCTACCTGTCTAACCCTACCTGTCCAACCCTACCTGCTCCTTAATGACCTGTGGGAATAGAACCCATAACCCTGCAGTAGCTGTTGAGCCAGGCATCAGATAACCCTCCAGGAGCAAGGAGGGGTTGACTTCCTCTCACCTGTACTTTACTCCCTGTGTGACTTCTTGTCTTGGTTCAGGTAAAGACGCCATCTGGACCCAGTTCCCCTTCAAGACGGATGGGTTCTCCAACTGTACTGGGAGGCAGTACGTCAAGCGTACGTGGTACCGCAAGTTTGTGGGTGTTCAGCTGTGCAACTCCCTGCGCTACAAGATCTACCTGAGCGATGTGCTCACCGGTGAGAACATCAGAGACCATCGCTTGTACAGATTTAAAACCTGATAGATGAGCTGAGGCCATCACAACATCCAGATCGACTACTTTTAGTCCCCAAGGGGATATTAGTCATATTCGCTCAAGATAGAAAAATAGCAATTCAAAAAAAGAGTAAAAATATAAACACAGAAATACAGTAAGGTGATAAAATATATAAATAAAATATAAAATATTGAGTGGCTCAAATGCTGCGAGATGATGATGATGATGATGATGATGATGATCCGATGATGATGATGATGATGATGATGATGATGATGATGATGATGATGATGGTGAAGATGTTGATGGTGATGGTGATGGTGGTGCTGGTTGTTCGTCCAGGGATGTTCTACAACATCGGGGACGAGTCGGGCTTCGGTGAGGACCACTGTCAATTTGTGGATTCATTCCTGGACGGGAAGACGGGCAGACAGCTTCGATCCCAACAGCTGCCCACCAGGAAAGGTGAACACGGCGTTGCTCTTAAAACTTTATTTACACCCCCAACATGTGACAACCACCTACCTACATGGACATTACCTGCTAGGTGTAATTTGTACTACCTAGCTGTTGTTGCAGTATGTCAGATATAGGCCAATCCACAGGTCTGCAAAGATCCACCAAGATCTACTTTGCAACTCAGAGACCGTACAACAAAGACCGTCTGTCGGTCGAGGACCTATGCCTACATGAAGACAATGCGGCCCTCCCAGAGCTTAGCAACGCGTCGCCCTTCTCTGCGGAGGTTCACAGTGGGGAGCATGCATACTGTTTGGTTTTCAGCAGTATATGTGAAAAATTTTGCGACATCTTAATTACATTGATATTTTGCTTTTTCAACATATTTTTAATGGAGTAGACTCGGTCATGCAATTTGGTTTCCGGATTTGCTCATTGGTACATTTGGGGTTGGAAATGCTATACTACCCCCTTGTGTCCATGTTAACATGTCGTAGAAGTATAAATGCAGGCAGCTCTGTAAATATTTGCGTTGTGTCTCTGAATTGCGACGTGGATCTTTGCAAACTTGGGATATGCCGAACTGTGTATTCAGCTTAACTCGAACTTAACTAGGTTTTCGATTGTCTAGGTTACTACCGTGCCATGCGGCAGGAGCCAGTACGCTTCGGCGAGATGGGCGGGGACTCCCACGTCAGCTACGTATCCTGGTATGAATGTGGAACCCCCATCCCAGGCAAGTGGTAGTTGGCCCGGAGAACCCCCGAAGACAGGATGTGGAGGATGTCATCACTTCCTGTATGATGTCTCTCTGAACCCAGCGTTGTAAATATGTGTACAGAACTATCTGGTCAGAGTGTGTGTAAACCAAGGAGGAGACTGACATATTGTTACGCTAGGGTTATATATGGATATATACATGTGTACTTATATACGTATGTATATGTATTACGTTGAACTACCAGGAAGCTGGCTCCCACTCAGAATATTTTCATACCTTGTGTTTTGATTATGTTATTTATCAGGAACGGTTATAGACCAGAGGGTTCTGCTGGTCTATCTGGTTCAGAACATCTCTAGACCAGAGGGTTTTGGTCTATCTGGTTCAGAACATCTCTAGACCAGAGGGTTCTGCTGATCTATCTGGTTCAGAACGTCTCTAGAACAGAGGGTTCTTCTGGTCTATCTGGTTCAGAACGTCTCTCGACCAGAGGGTTCTGGTCTATCTGGTTCAGAACGTTTCTAGACCAGAGGGTTCTAGCTGGACCTTTTGAAGCACCAGTGGAGGGAACCTTAAACTATAGAATTAATGGTCTTTATCAACCCACCCTGCTCCAGTCCCTTTATGCAGTACTACCACCCAGTACAACCACAGTCTTCTACTGGTTTTACTGGGAGCTGCCCAGTATATCCACAGTTTTCTACTGGTTCTACTGGGAGCTGCCCAGTACAACCGCAGTCTTCTACTGGTTCTACTGGAAGCTGCCCAGTACAACCACAGTCTTCTACTGGTTCTACTGGGAGCTGACAGGTAGACCAAGTATAGCACTCCTGCCACACTTGCAGTTTGCACAACAGAAATGTATTATCTGTATATGGAGACGATGTCTATTTTTTCAGTACATTTTTGTAAATTGCATTTGGCCTCTGTGTATTATATTCCACTTCTCCTACACCCTAACAATATCTGGGGTACCAGGACCGCTGGCTAACTGTGCCTACATGTTTAGGAATTCAAAAACCATTGATGTGTGGCTAGTTTGCTGTCCAAGTTAGTATTGAACAGCCAAATATCACCAAGAACTTACTGTAAACCAGACAGCCAAATATGACTAGCTATGTTAGGTACTACTGCTTGCTACATTAGGTACTACTTCTAGTTTTGCTAGGTACTACTGCTAGCTACATTAGGATCTACTGCTAGTTTTGTTAGGTACTACTGCTAGCTACGTTAGGTGCTTCTGCTAGCTACGTTAGGTGCTATGCTCCACAGCTCCCGCTCTTTACCCTGGTGAGTCTTAGGAGGGAGAGAGTTCGTACAGTAATGGTGTCTTAAGATTAGCTAGATGCCATCTACCAAAGCTGAACTAGCTAGCTGAACTGGTATCGTCTAGGAACCTCCAAGATGTTTTCACAAATGATCATAGCAATGCATAATGGGAAAAAACACCATCAAAATCTGTACATTTGCGTGATATTTTCTCCGGACTCCCTGATGTCATAAACAGGTTCGCCGAGCGAACAATCACATGTTTTATACTCGTGGATATATGAGAATGTATGTTCGGTTTTTAATGCACTTAAAATGCTGTATTGATTCTGTTTTTATAATAAAATTCAGTTTCTTGTTCTTGAGTCTGAGTGCTTTTTCCTTATTATCTGTTTGGTTTTAAGGTACATTTTACAGCAAGGTTTAAAGTTGGTTTTAAGGTCAGTTTTTACACAAGCTTCAAGGTCAGTTTTTTAAGTATGTTTTTTTTTAAGTTTTCATGTAAGTTTTATAGTTATTTAGGTAGGTAAGTTAGTTAGTACCTGGCCATACTTAAGTTCACTTCCAGGTTTGACAGGAAATAGGACATTTCCAATCAAAGAGAAAACATTTGAGCTAAAGTGAAGCTAGTGATAGCAGCTGCTAAATGTTTGACATACAAAGATGTTTTCAAGTACATATTGCAGCACATAAACAGGTCATTAAGCAGCAGGTAAGGGTTAGACAGTACAGAGACAGGTTGTTAAGAATCAGGTAGGGGTTAGACAGTACAGAGACAGGTCGTTAAGGAGCAGGTAGGGGTTATACAGTACAGAGACAGGTCATTAAGGAACAGGTAGGGGTTAGACAGTACAGAGACAGGTCATTAAGGAGCAGGTAGGGGTTAGACAGTACAGAGACAGGTAATTAAGGAGCAGGTAGGGGTTAGACAGTACAGAGACAGGTCATTAAGGAGCATGTAGGGGTTAAACAGTACAGAGACAGGTCATTATGGAGCAGGTAGGGGTTAGACACGTGGGGGGTTAGGGGTTGTGTCTGTAGTATCTATTTGTATTTTACTAGTAACTATTCATTAGATACTAGCTCTTATTCTTTATTGACTTTTAACTATTCCAATTGTTACTGGTTATATTTGTATTCTTACTAGTAACTATTTCTGTTTTACTTGTCATCGGTAATGACTAGTCAAAATGACTACTTGATAGTTCAATTAACATTCCTACAAGTAGCAAAAAAAATGTTACTAGTAACAATTGGAATAGTTACTAGTAACTCATAAATAGGTACTAGTATCTAATTAATAGTTACTAGTAGAACAGAAAAAGATACTAGTCACTATTGGAATAATACAGAGCCCCTCTGGGGTCACATGGTTGAAGAAAAAACTTAATGTGTAAATCTGTGCAAACGGATTGTGAATCCGAGGGCACGGATTTGGTTTGTTCTCCACAGCAGGGACTGGACTGGACCATTCAAACGCATGCATTCCCTATGGAGCATTCTGACCGCGAACGCATATATATTCAGACCGACATCTATAATTTTTGTTCTCTCCTGTCTTTTAAGTATGAATGACTGAATGTAGTGTTTATCTTTTCACATTTGACTGTTACAGTTACGTTTGCTTTACAATCATTTTACAGCCTTCTCATTTGCTATTGTCTAATAGAGTTTCAGAATGACATAAAGCAACTCCAAACGCTGTTTTCCAATGGTGTCTGTAAACTCAACCCAGATCGCAATCAACCATAACATGCACTCTGTCACACATATACAATTACCTCAATTCATCCACTTCCTTAACTACGGATTAAACACGGATTCACAAAACCGTGCACACGGATTGTTAATCCGAGGGCACGGTCCTCTTCACAACTCCTAGACTCCGTGCTCACCCTAGAGGGTACACCTGAGGCGCCCCCTAGTGCCATGGAGGTACATCCCTCCTCAGACACCTACCAACTCCCTTCAAACCTTACATCTTACACATACAATGACACTGCAGCTCCACAAATCCTTCTGTTTGGTGACTCCATAATCAGGCAGGTAAAACTTCCTGCCTGTATTACATACTGTGTAAATGATGGTAAGGTCAGTGACATCATTTCCTTGTTACCAAAAATTCTTGAAATTCATCCTTCTGTCACTATGATTATCATACATGTTGGGGCCAATAACATCATGGAGAGGCAGTCTGCTAGACTTCATAGGGAATTTGAAGAACTGTGTTTTAAAGTTGAGTCACTTGGCAAGCGTTGCATTTTATCCGGCCCCATACCCTCTCCTGCATATGGCTCTGAATGTTTTAGTCGACTGTTCAGTCTTCACAAGTGGCTGAAAAATTTCAGCATAGCTGTTGGTTTTAATTTTATTGGGAACTTTGACTATTTTTGGACTCGCCTCGATTTGTATGACAAAGATGGCATCCACCCTAATAAGGACGGAATCAGACAGCTAACTTTCAATCTTTTGAATTACATTGCTTTTGCTCCACTTTGACTCTCTGGGCAGCCTGACCCTCCCCTTGTCCCCTCACCCACAACCCCGCACAAACCAGAGGATCAGGCTGACACTTTTCAATCGACTGTTGGACAGAACATCTCTATGAATCTTACTCCTGCAACAATGAATCCAGGTAATAGGTCCTCCGAGGATTCTTGTGTCTTTTCAGACTTAAGTGGTTTTAAGACTCGTAAAGGGCCTGGTTTTGTGCACATCAACGCTAGGAGCCTTCTTCCAAAGATGGACGTGCTAAGAATATAGGCTAAAGACTCTGACCCTGATATTATTATCTCAGAGTCATGGTTAAATAACAATGTTTCTGATACTGACATCAACCTTGATGGTTACAATATTTTTAGAGCCGACAGAGTTAAGCGTGGTGGTGGTGTAGCAATTTATACTAGAAACATTTTAAAATGCTCTTTTATTACCTCAACTTCTGTCCCAAGTCAGTTTGACTTATTAGCCATCAGGGTTCAATTAGGTGGCTGTTTCATAGTCATGGTGGGTGTTTATCGCCCCCCGTCTGCCAGTCCTGATGCCTTACATAATCTATCAGAACAGTTATCAACTCTGGTAGGCTCAAATTCTGAAGCTATTATTCTAGGGGACTTTAACCTAGACTGGTTGTCTCCGGTGGCTGCTGATTTAAAAGACATGTGTACTGAGTTAAATCTGATCCAAATGGTCGCAGAATCTACGCGTCCTAACATGAAATTCCCCAGCCGCTCATCTCTACTTGATCTCATTCTCACTAATAGGCCGCATCTGTACTTAAACACCTATGTGTTCCCTATGGATTTGAGTGATCACTGTCCAGTGGGGTGTGTTAGAAATGGCAAGTTGAAACGATCAGAGCCGCTATACATCTGTAAGAGGTCTTTTAGAAAATTTGATGAACAGGCATTTTTACAAGACCTGTATTCTAGTAATTTTAATTCGATAATCTATATACCACATGGTGACTTAGCATTTAAGTGTTTCAAGTCCATCCTCAACACACTTGCAGATAAACATGCACCTTTTAAGACTCTCAGAGTAAAAAATAGAAGCAACCCCTGGTTCACTCATGATATCAGTGTGATTGTTTCTGAAAGAAATAAAGCTTGGGCAGCTGCGAGATCCTCTGGTAATGATGGAGATTGGCAGACTTTTAGACATTTAAGAAATACTTGTACCTACTTAATAAAGAGGGCCAAATCCAACTATTATCTAAATAATCTGTCTGAATGTGGTAGCAATTCAGCAAAGTTCTGGAAAGTGATGAAGTCACTCAAGGGTGTTGCTCCACCTACATTCCCTCAACAGCTCATAGTGGACTCTAAAATGATACAGGAGAAAAAAGAGATATGTAATGCTTTTAATAATCACTTTATTAAGTGTGGCACTCTGTTTGACCAGGTTAGTGGTGTGGTTGTATCACAAGATCAGTGTGACCTAGTCCAAGAAGAGAGTTTTACACCTTTAAATAACAACTCTGCCTTCACATTTAGACTTTTAAGCAAGGCTGAAGTTTTCTCTGCATTGTGCAGCTTCAAGTGCATGAAGAGCTCAGTGGGGGCAGATCAGTTAGACCCTCATCTCTTAAAACTAGCAGCCCCTTTCATTGCTGAACCTTTAACTCATATTTTTAATTCATCACTTCGCACTGGCTCTATTCCTAACGTTTGGAAATCAGCATTAGTGACACCTCTGCATAAAGGAGGAGATATAAATGATTTAAACAACTATAGACCCATTTCCAAGCTACCATGCTTAGCTAAGATGTTGGAGTCATTTGTAAATGAACAGATTAGTTCCTTTCTCTCCTCAAATGATATTTTAAGTCCCTTTCAATCTGGGTTCAGAACTGGACACAGCACCATTACAGCTGCTACTATGGTTGTGAATGATATAGCTACAGCCATAGATTCCAAGAAACACTGTGCAGCCTTGTTTATTGACCTATCAAAAGCATTTGACACTGTTAATCATGTCCTCCTTGAAAAACTTTCACTTTTGGGTCTGGATGAAGCATCCACTAGTTGGTTCCATGATTATCTTTCTGACAGATCACAGTGTATAAATGTAACTGGTCTGACCTCTGAGGCATTAAGGCTTAGAAATGGTGTTCCTCAAGGCTCAATTTTAGGCCCATTGTTGTTTACTCTCTACATAAATGACATATGTGGTTCATTTGAACATTGTAAAACTCATTGTTATGCTGATGACACTATTCTTTATGCATGTGCAGAATCCATTGAAAGAGCTGTATCTTACCTTCAGTCTGCCTTTGTTTATGTTCAGAACTGTTTTAAAAATCTTAGATTGGTTCTTAATTAATCAAAAACTAAATTTATGCTCTTCACAAGATCAAAACTGTGTGATCTTAATGCATTTTCTGTATGTTCCCTAAATGGTACACAAATTGAACAAGTTGCCCAATACAAATATCTTGGATTTTGGCTTGATAATAAGCTATCTTTTAAAACGCATGTGCTTGAGCTCACAAAGAAGGTTAAAGCTAAGCTAGGTGCCCTATATAGGATCAGGTCTTGCCTTTCCCTTGAGAGCAGAAAGACCGTTGTTCAATCAACCATTCTGTCAGTCCTAGACTATGGCGATATTCTCTACATGCATATAGCGCCTTCCACCTTGAAAGCTCTTGACAAAGTTTACCATAGTGCTATACGTTTTGTCACAGGTGATGCTTTTATAACTCATCATTGTAAACTGTATGAGAATATAGGATGGTCTTCTCTGTATGAGAGGAGGGAAAGACATTGCCTCCTATTTATTTACAAGGCATTACAAGGTAAATTACGTTCTTACCTTACTTCACTTTTAAAATTTAGACAGAGCAGACATAGTACAAGGTCACAAAGTTTTATTACCCTAGAAACTCCTCAAGTGAGAACTGAGATTGGCAAATTAGCTTTTCAGTCTTTTGCACCAATCAAATGGAACCACTTGCAGGAGGTGTTGAGACTTAACAGACTTGTATCTACAGATAAATTCAAGGCGCTATTACGTGATATGAGTCCTGTACAGCAGTGTGTCTGTTTTAACTGACTTGTTTTAATGATTATTTTATATGTTTTATTACTTATTTATTTCATTCTGTTTATTTTGTAAGTAAGGCTGTTCCCCTTGGGGTTAATTTGTACTTGCTTATTGTTCTTATTTCATGTTTTTGATTATTTTATTGATTGCTCTTATACTCAGGGCATTGCTGCAAAAGAGTTTCATGCTCAGTCAATTTTCCCTGAATAAAAAAAATAAAAAAACACATCAAGTTTTTTTTTCTACCACGTGACCCCAGTGGGGCTCCGTAGAATAGTGACTCGTCAGAAGCAAATAGTATATAGATATCTTAGATCAGCATAACAACTAGTATCTATTAAATTGGGCGATATCCTCAACTCCAACTACGGAGCCCTCACATGGTAAAAAAAAAAAAAAAAAAAAAATTTAATGTGTTAATCCGCGCACACGGTTTTGTAAACCGTGGCCTCGGATTTGCAATCCACATTTCGTCTTCCGTTATTCTGTGAATAACCCGTTACGCAAATACTGCCATCTTGGACATCACGCAATGCATTGTGGGTATGCACCAAAGCACTCTGGGATTGTCTCTAGGTTATTTGGAATAATCGTCATTTGTATTCATAACAATGGGTGGATACAATCAATGTGCTGTGTACGGATGTAGCAATGATCGCCGATATAAATCCAAGTAAGTTTAAATGCATATGTCCGTAGAATTATTGTTAAATGTTCTCATTTTTAAGTGACTTCCTCTCTCCTGGGTGGATGTGTTCAAACAAAAGATTAACATTTCACTAGCTTTATTTTGATTCCGTTTACATTTATTATTGCTATTATCGTTATATTAATAATTTAATCAGTTTACCAGTAGTTTCAGTCAGATTACAGTAAATGCATGTACCGTAGTTGTACATAATGTATGTTCTGTCTGTGCTTATGAATTGGGTTCACGGGAGCACAATGGAAATAAACCAAGGGCTAGGGTTAGTTCGTAGGGTTCTAATATTACATGTCATGCAAATTGCCAGCGCAGATGAACAAGACAGCCAACAAGTGTTAAACAAAAAGATTAGAAAACATATTCTCATTGATTGCTTTACATACTTTAAGTATGTTTCTATACCACTCTGTAACAGATGTGGATAGCTCGATGTGCTGTCTTCCCAACCATCTCAGAGGATGTCGGGATCAGGTAGGCAGATTATGCCCCCATCTAAAATTAATTTGGACAGCCTCTGGTTTGCGATTTCTTTTGTATATTCTACCGTGTAGCCTTTGATTGTAGATTTAACAAACATGCCGCACGGCAACGGGCAACTAAATCTTTTTTCAATGCATTTGATACTACAACATCGCTTTCAGATAATGTTTTAATTGACTAACCGTCATATTACTAAACTGATCTTCTGTGTCCATTGCGGCCGTCTGTCAGAGCTGCGGAGCATGGTCCGGAGATGATGTTTGTACGCTTTCAATCCCAGAGTGCTTCGGGGCATACTCACAATGCATTACGTGATGTCCAAGATGGTGGTATTTGCGAAACTGGTTATGGACCTGCCTTGCATGGACCGCGGTGACCACTTCTTCCCGGTAAATCCAATTAATGCAGATTTAAGGGCAGAGGGCAAGATTTTATTTATTTATTTATTCACACATGAAAGCCAAAACACAAAGCTAAATCAATAACACTGATTTCACTCAAATCTGCCCTTAAATCTTATGTGTTATGTGTCACGCTTACTTACTGATCAGCCGCCTCTCGAAGGAGCTGTGAAACTGATTGGTATCTTCTTCTGCTTCTAGAGGGAGAGGAGGGATTTATTTATGTATTATTTCATTTATTTATTTATTGAGTAATTTATTTATATATTCATTTATTTTTTATTTTGTCAGTTTCGGTCCTCCATACCTGATGTGGCCAATTCGTCAACAGCGCAATTCTTGTTCATTACTGTTTTAGCAGTATAGATTCTTCTTAGATTGACTAGAGATTAATCAATAGCCATCAATTGAGCGCAACCTAAGAGGCGTTGTTGAAACGCTCTTTCGACTAAATTGCATTTGCATAGGATTTGGTCAATGACACCCGCCATTTCTTTTCTTTTCTTTTCTTTCCTTCTCTTTTCTTTTCTTTTCTTTTCTTTTCTCTCCTCTCCTCTCCTCTGCTACTGAATGGATACTGGATACTGGATTGATGTCTTTATGGTGTGGTCGTCATTAATATGTAATGGACGATTTGCATGCCATGTAGATATCACGTCAATGTTACTCGTACTTACTGGGTTGGGGATATCTTTGAATAGTCTGAATAGTTACTAGTAACTAAAATATAAGTACTAGTATCTAAAAACATTGTATTAGTAAAAATGAAATAGTTACTAGTAACTATTTCACTTGTAACTTTAGAATAAGTACTAGTAACTTTAGAATAGTTACTAGTAAGTCTTGAGGAATACATGTTAAAATGGCTTGCCATAATCTGGTGATAAAAACTCATGGTTTAACAACAAAAATGTGTGTGTGTGTGTGTGTGTGTGTGTGTGTGTGTGTGTGTGTGTGTGTGTGTGCGTCTGTGACTCTAGTAACTGCATTACATCAGACCCCAGGAGCCCGCTTAGCTAGCTGCTTTGATAGCTGACTGTCTAGTTACCATGCTAGCTGTGAGGCTAGCTAGCATGCTAGCTGATAGTCTAGTTACCATGATAGGCTAGCTATCATGCTAGCTGATAGTCTAGTTACCATACTAGCTGCTAGGCTAGCTGCCATGCTAGCTGATAGTCTGGTTACCATGCTGCGCTAGCTACCATGGTAGCTGATTGCCTAGTTACCATACTAGCTGCTAAGCTAGCTACCATGCTAGCCGATATTCTAGCTTACTGATAGGCTAGCTACCATACTAACAGCTAGGCTAGCTACCATGCTAGCAGATAATTACCATGCTAGCTTCTAGGTCAGCTACCATGCTAGCTGATAATCTAGTTACCATACTAGCTGCTAGGCTAGCTACAATGCCAGCTGATAGTTACCATGCTAACTGCTAGGCTAGCTACCATGCTAGCTGATAGTATAGTTAACATACTAGCTGCTTGTCTAGCAACCATGCTAGCTGATAGTTACCATGCTAGCTGCTAGGCTAGCTACCATGCTAGCTGATAGTCTAGACTCTAGTTAATATGCTAGTATGCTAGTGTATGAAAAACACCTCAGGAACATGAAGTATCCTCATCCTCTCTTCTCTTCCTCTCTCCTCCTCCTCTCCGACATGTGTTGCTCAGTAACCCATGCACGGCATTGCGTTGGCTGTGATCAGATTCCACTTCCTGGTGGTTGGCAGGAAGTGTGTGGCCCCAGGGCGCGCTACAACATGGCCACCTGGAAGCACTCAGTTGTCGTGGAAACGGGGCGCCCCATCCCCTGGCTGCCGTCCAGGACTCGGTCGCCACAGAGACGAGGGCTAGATGAAGTCCAGAGGGACTCTGAGGAATTCTCCCAAGGCTGTTTCCTGAATGGCAACAAAAGTAAGCAGACACCCTGAACACGATATTTATCTTCCTAGGATGGCAAAGGTAAGTCCTGCCCTAACCCTAAACTAACCATCTCTAACCTAATACCTAAACTAACCATATCTAACCTAATACCTAAACTAACCATCTATAACCTAATACCTAAACTAACCACATATAACCTAATACCTAAACTAATCATCTCTAACCTAATAACTAAACTAACCATCTCTAACTTAATACCTAAACTAATCATCTCTAACCTAACACCTAAACTTAACCATCTAACCGGCTGGTGAGGAGAGAGGAGGAGAGGAGTGGTGAGGAGAGGAGGAGAGAGGAGTGGTGAGGGGAGGAGGATAGGAGGAGTGGGGAGGGGAGGAGGAGATGAGGAGAGAGGAGAAGTGGTGAGGAGAGGAGAGAGGAGTTTCAGGCCTTGGCAGGGTGAACATCGCTGTGAAAAGCATCAGCAGATGAGTCACTCATCAAGCAGAACATTCATCTGTTTTCACCCCTCTCTCTCTCTTTCTCTATCCATCCAGGGGTTCCCCTGTTCCCTGGAACAGGGAACAGGGGAACCCCTGGCCAGATGTGGCCAGATGTTGTCTTTCCATCAGGCCATGTCTCATCCTCCCCAGTGGTTCCCAGCACCCCCTCCTCTGTCCAGGAGAACAGAGAGTTCTTCTCTCTGTTTGTTCCTCCTCCTCCACCATGGCTATAACAGGCTGTCAGTGTATACACAGCGATGTGGAGAGCTTGTGTGTTTTCTGCTCCCTGAGTACTGTGGATAAAGTGGTGAGAATGACATGATGAAGAAGTTTAAAGCAAACACACAACGGGCAGTTCCAACATGCAATCATATCTCCTTCTGGAAAAACCAACCTTGGTATGCATGTGCATGGTATGTGTGTATGGTATGTGTGTATGGTGTGTGTGTGTATGGTGTGTGTATGGTATGTGTGTGTGGTGTGTGTGTATGGTATGTGTGTGTATGGTGTGTGTGTATGGTATGTGTGTGTGGTGTGTGTGTATGGTGTGTGTGTGTGTGTGAGACGGGTGCTCAGAGGACGGGATTAAAGGCGTCCTGTCGAGTGTTGAACCAGCACATGTTAGTGTGTTGGAGGAATCCCCCATTTACCCAGGTCTCATCATGTTGCGTGGAGCCTGTAGCACTTCCACCCTCAGGGATTTCAAAATAATCCTTGCACACCAACGAGTACCGAGAGTTGGAAACCAGAGCATTAGAAGATGTCAACCAGCCAGAACCTGAACATTAGACCATGTGGTGTTTTTGTAAAGGCAACAGTCAGCCATGTCCTGCCAGCTGTAGACTCCCAACTCTGCGTGAGGGAAGCGGATGACACAAGTTTTAATGTGCATAAATTGCCGATTGAGCGGCCAGGGTTTGGTTGTAATGATTCTATAGCATCATTAGAAGCTCTGGATGCTAGCTGCTACACAATGTAGCTCTAGATGCTAGTTGCAGCACAACGTATCTCTAGAGGCTAGCTGCTACACAACGTAGCTCTGGAGGCTAGCTGCTACCTGAGCCAAGTGTACCGCCATCATTCAGCGTTTCAACATGCCAGCATTTCTAACTCTGGCAACACTTACAAAGAGCCCGCCGAGAGCCAGAATGGCTGTGGTTGCACACTGGAGAATGAGGAGGTGCGGGAGGTGGGAGGCTAAATTTTAGACATTAAGGATTAGAGGCTGAAGTATTTGTGTATGTTTAAGTAGTAGATTAAGTATTTGTGTGTTTTTTTTTATTTTTTGGGGGGGCTTTTATTGCCTTTATTATAGGACAGCTGGAGATAGACAGGAAAGGGGGGCAGAGAGAGAGGGGATGACACGCAGCAAAGGGCCGCAGGTCGGATTCGAACCCGGTGCAGCAAGGACGGTACATGGGTCACCAGCTCTACCCACTGAGCTATCCGGCGCCCATTTGTGTGTGTTTTAAGGTAACATTTCCCTCTCTCCCTCCCGCCCCCCTCCCACCCTGCCAGAGTCACAGCTCTCCTCTCCTCATTAACGGTTAATACATCACTTCCTGTGAGGTGATGACAGCCAAATGCCACCACAACACCAGTTCCAGGACAGGAAGTGCTCCTCCGGCGGTGACCCCGGAGGTTACCCAGAACACACCTGCTCCCAGATCCTTGCTCCAGAGCACTAAAACAGGCTTCAACCTTCTGAAATCAATCCTGCTGGATAGATTACCTTCCCCTCTCCCCTCCAGCTCTCTGTCTTCATCTTCCATCCTTCACGTCCAGGCTGAGCAAAAGGATCCCTGAAGAACAGGTGTTGAGTCCATCAGTGCGTCGCTAGACGTTAGCGGAGCAAACACCTTAAGGGCAATTTGACATTGGCCCTAAGGCAAGGTACTTTACATCTGGGATCCAAAGGTGGCTCTTAAAGAAAATAAACCTTAACCACCCACAGGCATTCTCTGGGAGCGAGAACATGCTTCTGTCACGTGTGGACACGTTCACATGACCCCCTTCTGGAGCTCTGCCTTTCAGCGCCGTTTAGAATCAAAACATATTTTTCTACAAAACTTCTTGGAAGCAACTGGTAGGCTATTAAACGTAGCTTTACTTAGCTTACATAGCTTAGCCGTCATGTCTGAATCACACTGTTGTTTTGTCCAACAGAGCAATACACTGGCTGCCGTTTGTTTCCTCAATGACTTTGTTTTTTATTGTTTTGTTTATATGTAGTTTTGTTAAAACTGTTTATTAATTGGTAAAAGATCTTGTTACGACTTCAGATGATCAAGGATGGACCATTGCCAATTCACAACGTCCGTCACCATGGCAACTGTGAATATAACCTGGCGGTTGATTTAAAAAGAACTGCAGAGAAATGTGTCGTCAGGCGAAGATGGAACGGGAGGGGGTGCCCTGTACGGACCTGTTCGGCAATGCAGGGGCATGGCTTCCTCAGCGCTGCAGGATCCAGCCCCACATGTCCCGGGATGTGAGAGAGTGTCCCGGGATGTGATGGTTTGAACAGGAAAAGAGCAGAGTGAGGTAAGGGGAACATTACCAGGAGAGCCATCTTAATCCACCGGCTTGGCGGGAGAGCTTGGATTCATTCTTGAAACTATGATTAACATCCGCAGCACAGAAGGGTTGCAGACAGTCACAATGTTGTGCACTTTCCTCTTTTCCAAGACATGTCAGCGTGGGCCGGGATGGAGAGGCTGGTAGTGATTAGAATGTTTGAGACGTTCTGGGGGTCGTAGCAGTGGGGTGGGGGGTAGGCCTGGCGACAGAGTGGTGTTTTCAAGGCTTCAAGAAAAAAACCCAGAAAACATGAGACTTGAGGGTCTTAAAAACAAACTAAACTTTTAAACATCCAGGAATTGGTCCTTTACAATTTACTTGGTCAAAATCCCCCTGCTTGGCCCTGGCCATCCAGGGCTACTTTTATGAACACTGCAGAGCACAGCTGAACCTCACATTCACGTGCATGATTTTGGTTTGAGAGGGAAAACCCCTGCGAGAGGTTATGCAACACAAGGCCTGCTCCACGCTCAGGAGGGGGAATAAAGCATCTGGTTCTAAACCTCTGGTTCTACACCTCTGGTTCTACAGCTCTGGTTCTATAGCTCTGGTTCTACACCTCTGGTTCTATAGCTCTGGTTCTACACCTCTGGTTCTATAGCTCTGGTTCTATAGCTCTGGTTGTACACTTCTGGTTATATAGCTCTGGTTTCACACCTCTTGTTCTAAACCTCTGGTTCAATAGCTCTGGTTCCATAGCTCTGGCTCTAGACATCTGGATCTACACCTCTGGTTCTATAGCTCTGGTTCTACACCTCTGGTTATATACCTCTGGTTATCTAGCTCTGGTTCTACACCTCTGGTTCTATAGCTCTGGTTCTACATCTCTGGTTCTACACCTCTGGTTATATAGCTCTGGTTCTACACCCCTGGTTCTACAGCTCTGGATCTACAACTCTGGTTTTACACCTCTGGTTCTATAGCTCTGGTTCTACACCTCTGGTTCTATAGCTCTGGTTCTATAGCTGTGGTTCAACAGCTCTGGTTCTATAGCACTGGTTCTATAGCTCTGGTTCTAAACCACTAGTTCTACAGCTCTGGTTCTACACCTTTGGTTCTATAAGTCTGGTCTCTATAAGTCTGGTTCTACATCTCTGGTTCTATAAGTCTGGTTCTATATATCTGGTTCTGTACATCTGGTTCTATAGCTCTGGTTCTATAAGTATGGTTCTACATCTCTAGCTCTATAAGTGTGGTCTCTATAATGGCGCATTTCCACATTTACATTTGTCAGTAATTCCTGGTAACCTTGGTGAATTTATGATAAATAAAAGTGGAGACATATTTGCAAAATAGAAAAAGTTTATTGTTTGTCAAACACACAGATCTATACCCTCAAACGTCGTCTTTTTGCAGCTTGTGTTCTCTCGTCTAGGGCTTCATTCTGCTGTATGGCTTCCAAAACTCTTCTGTACTTTTCAACTGTATTTTGTCTCGCGGCCTGGAGTCTTCTCTGGCTCTCTTCTTTTGCCTTGTGTGTGACAAAAAGCCACAGAGTGAGCAGCAAATACACGATCGCCTCGGTGTCCTCCATTGTTGTGTTGCTGATGTTGTTGTTCCGGTTTTGTGCATGGCTTGGCGCGGTTTAAATGGCGTCACGGCAGTTTCGCGCAGCCGTGTTATGACGACCCCGCCCACGTCGAGGAGGTACTATATGGTACTCAGTTGTAATGGAAACAGACCCGAACCGTACCGTGCCGTGCCGTGCCGTGCCGTACCGTGCCGTACCGTGCTAGTGGAAATGCGCCATAAGTCTGGTTCTACATCTCTGGTTCCACAGCTCTGGTTATATAGCTCTGGTTCTATAGCTCTGGTTCCACAGCTCTGGTTATATAGCTCTGGTTCTATAGCTCTGGTTCTACAGCTCTGGTTCTACAGCTCTGGTTCTATTAGCTCTGGTCTCTCTAAGTCTAGTTCTACAGCTCTGGTTCTACAGCTGTGGTTAACCCTACCCTAATCTCACCCTAATCCTACCCTAACCTCACCTTAACTAACCCTAACCTCACCCTAACCAACCCTAACCCCACACCCCACCCTAACCCTACCTTAAACTCACCCTAACCCTATCCTAATCCTAACTAACCCAAACCGAAGAGCCTAGACCCAGAGAGAGAGAGAGATGTTAGACCCAGAGAGAGACGTTAGACCCAGAGAGAGAGAGAGATGTTAAATCCAGAGAGAGATGTTTGACCCAGAGAGAGATGTTTGACCCAGAGAGAGAGACGTTAGACCCAGAGAGAGATTGAGATGTTAGACCCAGAGAGAGAGAGACGTTAGACCCAGAGAGAGAGAGAGAGAGATGTTAGACCCAGAGAGAGACGTTAGACCCAGAGAGAGAGAGACGTTAGACCCAGAGAGAGAGAGATGTTAAACCCAGAGAGAGATGTTAGACCCAGAGAGAGAGATGTTAGACCAAGATAGGGAGAGATGTTAGACCCAGAGAGAGAGAGAGAGATGTTAAACCCAGAGAGAGATGTTAGACCCAGAGAGAGAGAGAGAGACGTTAGACCCAGAGAGAGAGAGAGATGTTAGACCCAGAGAGAGACGTTAGACCCAGAGAGAGAGAGACGTTAGACCCAGAGAGAGAGAGAGATGTTAGACCCAGAGAGAGACGTTAGACCCAGAGAGAGAGAGACGTTAGACCCAGAGAGAGAGAGATGTTAAACCCAGAGAGAGATGTTAGACCCAGAGAGAGAGATGTTAGACCAAGATAGGGAGAGATGTTAGACCCAGAGAGAGAGAGAGAGATGTTAAACCCAGAGAGAGATGTTAGACCCAGAGAGAGAGAGAGACGTTAGACCCAGAGAGAGAGAGAGATGTTAGACCCAGAGAGAGACGTTAGACCCAGAGAGAGAGAGACGTTAGACCCAGAGAGAGAGAGAGATGTTAGACCCAGAGAGAGACGTTAGACCCAGAGAGAGAGAGACGTTAGACCCAGAGAGAGAGAGAGATGTTAAATCCAGAGAGAGATGTTAGACCCAGAGAGAGAGAGAGATGTTAGACCAAGATAGGGAGAGATGTTAGACCCAGAGAGAGAGAGATGTTAAACCCAGAGAGAGATGTTAGACCCAGAGAGAGAGAGAGATGTTAGACCAAGATAGGGAGAGATGTTAGACCCAGAGAGAGAGAGAGACGTTAAACCCAGAGAGAGATGTTAGACCCAGATAGAGAGAGATGTTAGACCCAGAGAGAAAGAGAGAGATGTTAGACCCAGAGAGAGATGTTAAACCCAGAGAGAGAGATTTTTGACCCAGATAGAGATGTTAGACCCAAGAGAGAGAGAAGTTAGACCCAGAGAGAGGGAGATGTTAGACCCAGAGAGAGAGAGAGATGTTAGACCCAGGCAGAGAGCGAGATCTTCTCCCTCTCCAGGAATATGTTGGGAAACATCCGGAACCAATGCAGTTTGTTTCAGACGGGCCATCCAAAGTCAATTACAACTTGTTCTCAGTGCAGTAACACTATAATACAGGCCAGAAGAGGCTGATTACCGAGCTAGGAAGCATACTGCTGGGTTGTGTCTGTCAAGGGGAGAACGCTGGACTGTTTCAGGTTAAAACCCTCAGAGAGTTGGATAGCTCTACTTCTCTCTCTTCTTCCCTTCTATGTCTCTTCTTCTCTTCTCTATCTCTTCTTCTCTTCTCTCTCTTATTATCTGCTCTACACGCTATTTAACAGTAAATAAAATGGTAAATAATATATAAAATAGGTACTTTTCTAGATTCTGCTAGCTATCCCGGTCGTAAATGTTTTCCTTTTTTTAAGTACTTTGATTGTTGTCACTAGTAAGTTCTAACCTCCTAAATGAATAGACTTGGTTCAGTCTGATCTGTTCCCAGATGCTCTGGTCTGGTTCAAGTTAAGACGTTCTGGTGTTTTAGGAAATGAGGGATAAGTAGATCTAGTATTCACAACATCATGTTTTCATTAGTGGACGTAAATGTAAAGCTGCCTTTAATACTGGAACTCAAGCGGATCTTGTATATTTTAAAAGTTGCATGTAAGATTACACACAACATTAACGTTAATTCCCACTAGGTTAGCACTCACATTGCTATTTAGTTTTGTTCAAAAAAGATGTCCAATTTTCCCCAAACAGTTTGGAAACATTAAGCTAGTTAACTAGCTGAGTAGAGGTGTTAGGCTGAGAGGTGAAGTGTTTCAGTGTTTCCCATCATGAAGTCCATTTGAAGCTGCCTGTGTTGTGTGGATCTTGAACCATGAACCTTAGACTTGTTACAGACTGCTTACTGTTTTTAAAGCCCAGGATGTTTCTTATCCCATGTCAGTGTTTCATCCAGACTCCTGCTGCCCGGTGTTTGGACAACGTTGACATGTCGGTGAGAGATGAGGACTACACACGCACACACACATGCACGCACGCACACGCGCACACACATACACACGCACACACATGCACGCACGCACACACACATGCACGCACGCACACACACGCGCACACACATACACACGCACACACGCAAGCACACATGCACACGAACACCCGCACGTACGCACACACATGTACACGCACACACACGCACGCACATGCGCACACACACACACACACACACATGCACACATTCACGCACACATACACAGGAGTAGAATGAGGAGTGAATGGTTTCAATATGAACTGTTGATTTTGCTCTCTCTCTCTCTCTCTCTCTCTCTCTCTCTCTCTCTCCCTCTATCTCTCTCTGTCTGTCTGGATTTGACCCCCAGTGTCCACAGTCTAGCTGTAGGCATCCTACAGAGCAAGATGCCCCCTGACCCCCCTGACCATCAGCCTGATGGTGAGCTCGTCTCACCTGGTTCTAAAGGTTCTTCAGAACCGTCTTGTATTCATTCATATTAATAATGCATATACCTGGTTCTAAAGGTTCTCCAGAACCGTCTTGTATTCATTCATATTAATAATACATATATATACCTGGTTCTAAAGGTTCTCCAGAACCGTATTGTATTCATTCATATTAATAATAAAGTAATAGTAATAGAAGCTTTATTGTCATTGTATAACAATACAACAAAATTTCGTTTGGCAGCATCTCTTGTAGCAGCTACATGTCACTAGCCTGGCAAGCCAGACCTACATCAGAAAGATGTAAGGTCTGGCGCAGCTCCATTGGCAGTGTGGGCGGGATAAACGGTTGTCTTTCAAGTTCCCTCTGCACGCAATAGGATAGCGCTACAACCAATCAGAGCAACGAAGAAGGTGACGTAGTCAGAGCGACGGCTCTGACTACGTAATTAATCAAAACTCCGAATACATATTTATTTTCGAGGAAAGACTTCAGTGCCGTTCTTTGTTCTTTTCTCAAATAAAATGTTAACTTCAAGTCTTGAAGAGTCGCGGCCAAAGCCGACTCGAAAGACAACCGTTCGCCAGCAGCAGCAGCCATTGTTTACCTCTAACACGGAACCGTCGCAACTCTGTCGTCATTAGGTAGCCCGGCTTTCGACTCCGCCCCTCACGCTGTGATTGGCCAGACATACAAGACACACTTGGTGTTTCCAGCACCAAAAAGCGGACGGAGCTTTGCTAGACCTACACTAGCTGCCAAATAAATTTGCTGCCGCTAGGGGGTGTCTAGAGTTCTAGGCTAACATGTCACAGGTATAGAAGAGAAATAAAGGTATACACGTAATAAATATGAAGGTGCAGTAAAAATACTATATATAAATAGTCTGTATTTACACTAGTGCAAAACTTAGTAGTCCGTTTCCTGGTGTGGGAGGTAGTGTGTGTGTTGGTTAGTTGGGGTGGGGAGTCATGGTTCCTGCAGCAGTCTTTTCACTGCCATGGGGAAGAAGCTGTGTTTAAGTCTGTTTGTGCGGGCTCATGACTCTGAGTCTGCCAGAGGGAAGGCTGGTGAAAAGAGAGTGTCCTGGGTGGGTGGGGTCGTCTCGGATCTTTGTGGCCCGTCGGAGGAGTCGGCTGGAGTAGATCTCCTCTAGGGATGGGAGTGAAGAGCCAATGATCCACTGAGCAGTCTTGATGACCCGCTGCAGTTGTTCCTTTTCAGATGCAGTGCAGCTGGCATACCACACTGTACATCCATACGTCAGGACACTCTCTATTGTGCAGTGATAAAAGTTTTTCAACAGAGGTGGAGGGAGTTTGTTCCTCCTCAGCATTCTCAGGAAAAAGAGACGCTGCTGGGCCTTTTTGATTATGTGGGTGGTGTTCACTGTCCAGCCCAGGTCCTCTGAAATGTACAGTCCAAGAAACCTGAAGCTTGTGGCCCGCTCAACTTCTTCCCCATTGATGCTCAAGCCTGAGTGCAGTGTGGTTCTCGACTTCTGGAAATCGATGATAAGTTATTTTGTTTTCTTGGTGTTGAGGTTGAGGTGGTTGTCGCTGCACCAGCCCGCCAGTGCTTGGACCTCCTCTCTGTATGGTGCCTCATCTTCGTTGTTAATCAGCCCCACAACAGTTGTATCATCTGCAAATTTGATGAGGGTGTTGGAGCTGTGGGTGGCGACGCAGTCGTGGGTGTACAGTGTGTACAAGACTGGACTCAGAACACAGCCCTGAGGAACACCAGTGTTAAGGATGATAGTGGAGGATGTGGAGGAGCCCATCCTGACATGCTGGGGTCTGTTAGTCAGGAAGTCCTTGATCCACAATATGGCTGAGAGCGGTGTGAAGGGCGATGGAGATGGCGTCGTCTGTGGATCTGTTGGACCTGTAGGCAATATACCTGTATATACCTGTTTCTAAAGGTTCTCCAGAACCGTCTTGTATTCATTCATGTTAATAATACATACCTGGTTCTAAAGGTTCTCCAGAACTGTCTTGTATTTATTCATATTAATAATACATATATATGAACTGTAGGCCTATTCATTAATTCATAATGGACACAGTGCTGCAGTGCCATCTACTGGCTGGTAGTGACTGACAGTATATTAAACACAATATTCAACACAGCTAGACAAAGCCCAAAACTGTTTTATTTAGTATTTTAAGTATACTTAGAAGTGGTCAATTACTTTGAAGTTACTTTCTGTGAACAATGAATGAAGTCGAACCTGTTACGCGGCCAGTTACACGTGTCTGTGAACATGACACATTTAACATGGCTGGACAAAACTGAACTATACTGGTAGTATAGTACTACAGTATTTGAGACAGGGACTAATAGTTTAGTTGTGTTACAATATTTGAGACAGGGACTAATAGTTTAGTATACAGTATTTGAGACTGGGGCTAATGTTTTAGTAGTACTACTGTATTTGAGACTGGGACTAATACTTTAGTAGTACTACAGAATTTGTTGATCGTACTACAGTATTTGAGACTGGGACTAATAGTTTAGTCATACTACAGTATTTGAGACTGGGACTAATAGGTTAGTCGTACTACAGTCTTTGAGACTGGGACTATTACTTTAGTATTTATTTAATTAAAAAATGTATTAATACCTTTAAAAAATCATTTTTTTTTTAAAAACAGGGTCATTTCTGGGGACAGCTCCAGCTGGGGACAGGCCACCAGAAAGGGGGAAGACTCTGGTCCCCCTCCCCTGGAGGGCAGCTGACCTACATTCTGATGTTAAGGTTAATCATTAGAGGAGCTCTGCTTTATCTGGTATCTACTAGCCTGCGTTGGTCACTTCTCTGTAGAGTCAAGTAGTGGAGTGAAGTGAAGAAGTAGTGAACGTAGTAGTGAACCTAGTAGTGAAGAAGTCGTGAACGTAGTACTAAACGTGTAGTGAACGTAGTAGTGACGTCATGGCTAAACTTGTTGAATGTGTTCCAAACTTCTCTGAGGGTCGAGACCAAAAGGTAAGACCCTTTCTAACCCTGAATGACTGTGATGTGTTGTATAGCATGAAGGATATATAGTATATATATCATAGTCATAGATATATATAGTATATAATAGTATATACCATATATATATTGAGCGGTAGTATATGATAATGTCTGTGTGTGTGTGTAGGTGATTGAGGCTATCTCGGAGGCAATCGCCAAGACAGTGGGCTGCAGTCTGCTGGACGTGGATCCTGGCACCTCCACCAACCGCACCGTCTACACCTTCGTAGGCCCCCCAGATGCCGTGGTGGAGGGGGCGCTGAATGCCGCACACACAGCCTTCAGCCTCATAGACATGACCTCACACACAGGTTAGCCCCGCCTCTAGCCTCATAGACATGACTTCACACACAGGTTAGCCCCGCCTCCAGCCTCGTAGACATGACCTCACACACAGGTTAGCCCCGTCTCTAGCCTCATAGACATGACCTCACACACAGGTTAGCCCCGCCTCCAGCCTAGTAGCCATGACCCCACACACAGGTTAGCCTCGCCTCCAGCCTCGTAGACATGACCTCACACACAGGATAGTCCTGCCTTCAGCCTCGTAGACATGACCTCACACACAGGTTAGCCCCGCCTCCAGCATCATAGACATGATCTCACACACAGGATAGCCCCACCTCCAGCCTCGTAGACATGACCTCACACACACAGGTTAGCCCCACCTTCAGCCTCGTAGACATGACCTCACACACAGGTTAGCCCCACCTCCAGCCTCGTAGACATGACCTCACACACAGGTTAGCCCCGCCTCCAGCCTCATAGACATG